>VDFB02353493.1:161495782-161588338 GCA_007258455.2 Sequoia sempervirens | reverse complement strand
TTGATCATGATATCACGGGCGAGCGCCACGTGCCTCATTCGGTGAAGTTGAAGGAATGATAAATACTTTAATGCATCTTTAATACATTATGCTATAGGTTACTAAAGTAGTTATAAGATGCACGAGTTTTGAATCAACGAAGATGTTATAATCCTGGTAGAAAGGTGCTCGATGGTTAATAACAAGGCTGGCAACTGTGTTGAATGAATAGGATTGTTGATGGTTGAGATCCATGGTTGCCAACCATTGTGTGATCAAAAGTTGTGAAGTCTTTATTGATTGCGATATCATAGGCAAGCGCCACGTGTCTCATCTGGTGAAGCCGAAGGAATGATAAATACTTTGATGCATCTTTAATACATTATGCTGCGGGTTATATTTATTAATGTCTTAATATTAGTTTATAAATTTAACATTAATTATAAATACTTTAAAATAAATTAAGTATTTCAATCTAAAATTTATATATTTGACATTACAAATAAAATTAAACTAAATTCTAATTTTTAAAATCCATAAAATATTTACTATCTATTTAGTTTTACTAATTATCTAATACAATTAAATTAAATTAAGTTAAATACTCATTTTATATTAATTAAACAATTATTAATTAGAATAAATTAAGAAATAAGATCTATATAAAATCAACTTTTCTATTTTTTTTCTTTGTGTCCAAATCATTTCATTTTCTAAAATTATACTAAATTCTAGATATCATAATTAAACAAAAAAACTTTATTCTATTCTAATCCTAACCCTAGTTAAACCCTAACCCTATTTAGACTCTAAACCTTACCCTAATTGAACACTAAATCTAATTTTAATTGACCACTAAGCATAATTGAATTCTACCCCTAACCCTAACCTTAACTCTAACTAAACCCTAAACCTAACTCTAATCAAACTCTAACTTAAACCTACTTGATTCATAATCCCAACCCTAACCCAAACCCTAATTGAACTTTAAAACTAACCTTAATTAAGTATTAACCCTAATTGAACATTTGTTGAACACTAGTCCTAATTGTACCATAACCCTAACTTTGAACTACAGTTGAGCTCTAATCCTAACCCTAACACTAATTCTTATCCTAATTGAACCTTAACCCCAACCCTAACCTTAACCTTGACCCTATTTAAACTCTTATTGAATTCATAACCTTAATTAAACCCCAACATCATCCTCAATCCTAACCCAAATTGAACATTAATTGAACCCTAAATTTAACCCTAAGTGAACACTAATCCTAATTGAACTCTAATTTTTTAGTTAAAAATATTAAAGTGCCTTATATTTTCCCATTCATCGTCATTTATCATTCAATTCCTAATAGAAATCCAAAAATTTATACTTTTATAATGTTTTAATACACACCTAATATTAAGGGTTTAGAGTTTAAGGGTTAAGGGTTTAAGGTTTAGGGTTAAGGGTAGAGGGAGAGAGATAGAGAGTGAAAGGTGAGAGAGAGACCTAGAGAGGAGGGAGGGAGTAGGATGGAGGAACTTGAGAGAGAGAGAGGAGTAGAGGGAGTAGATGGTTTAAGGAGTTTGGGGTTTAAAAGTAAGGAGTTTAGGAGTTATGGAGTAGAGGGAGAGAGAGATAGAGGGATTCAGTGAGAGAGAGAGAGAGGGAGAGTGGGAGAAGATAAGTAGAGGTTAAGGGTAGAGGGTAGAAGGTAGAGGTTAAGAATTGGGGAAGGAGATGAAGAGAGGGAGAGAGGGTAGGAGGGTGAGACTTGAGAGAGAGAGGGAAAAGAAGTGAGGAGTGGGAGAGAGATATAGGAGTAGAGAGGTTAAATTTAGAGGTAGAGGTTTAAAAGGGTTTAGAGTTTAAAGGTTAATGGTTTAAGAGTTCACAGTTAGGGTTTAGAGGTTTAGAGTTTAAGGGGTAGAGGGAGACACATAGAGGAGTGAGAGATAGATAGATAAAGAGACTTAAGAGGGGGTAGGTGGGAGAGACTTGAGAGAGAGAGAGAGGGTAGAGGGTAGAGGGTTTAAGGTTTAAGGGTTAAGGGTTTAGGGTTATGGGTAGAGGGGAAAGAGATAGAGGGATTCAGAGAGAGAGGGAGGGAGTGGGAGAGAGAGTAGAGGGTTAAGGGTAGAGGGGAGGGATATAAGAGTGAATGAGTGAGAGAGAGACCTAAGAGTGGGAGAGGGGGTAGGAGGGTGATGATGCAGAGCTAGGAGGATTCAACAACACATATCATAAACCTTCAATAATAATCCAAAACAATATTTGTATAACACATGCTATTAGGCATTGTATATCACATTGGAAACATAACTATGGCAGCCCATAATTTAGTGCCATGAACAATCATTAATAACTTCTACAAAAATAATAATAAATCCAATCACTCCAGTGAGATTGAATAAAACATACTTATAGAAATTTAATCCAATTTTTATGAAGATCTAATGGTGGAAATGAAAGTTATTATATTTTTCCCAAAACTGCAAACCCTAGGTAGGGTTCAGACCCACCCTCACAAAAATGTTCATAACTTATTCAAATATTAATGAAATTTGATGAGACTTGAAAAAAATGGAAGTAGTTTCAAATGGAAACAAAATAAAATTGGTTTTAGATCTAAAATATAGACTTTAAAATCCATACCATCATTTTTTTAGACTGTAATTTCTGCACAATATTGTTAGAATGGGAAGTCTCACCAAAATAGTCATATCTGCCACAAAACTCAATAAAATTCAATGAGACAAAAATAATTGGAAACTAGAAATAGAGATATTTCCATCCATATATGATAATCCATTATTTGAGCCCATAAAAGTCTGTAAAAAACACAAGTTCAGCTTGATAACAATGTAAAAAATAAAAAAATGCACAAAATTTGAGGTTTCCATTTATCAAACTTCAAAAATGATGTCTCCAACCCCCAATTCGAGTTTTTGAGGGTTTATTTATACATTTTCAACCAAAAAAAACTATTTTACACCATATTTTGATTAGTTTGTTGACAAAACACCTTAATGACTCTTCATCTACCTAATTTTGCACTTTTTACAATTTTTACAATATATGAGAAATGAACAACATCGTAGGACCTATAACACCACAAAGTTGGTCTCTTGGGCCTTATTACAATACTAAAACATAAAAATGGAACAAATGACTCAATATGGCCTCATGGAGGCATGTGATCAAATAGGTGCTCCTGCACCAAACTCCCGAGGGCAGAAGAATTCAAGCCCCTTTGAATTGTCTTCTTCCTAGTCTTCCAGTTACTTTGCACATTGTCCTTTGTCCTTTCAATAAAATCTGGTATTTTATTCCTATTATTCTTCTTATGAATTCTTTTATCGATCATCCTTGCAACTTTGAAGTCCCAAAACTCTATCATATCATTATACGCTTTTTCTTGACCTTCATAACCTGGACATACATAATCCAAAGAAAAATTAGAAATAAAATTTAGAGACATTGAGGTCTCCTCCTTGTCTTCTTTTACTTCAAATTTCTCTTCACCCATAACCAACTTATCCACTATTGAAAAAAATTCTCTTGCAACGTCAATTTCCTTGTTTTCTTCTACCTTGATGAGTTCTTCTTCCTCTTGTTTGACTTTTCCATCACCAACCTTACTATTCCATTCTTCTTCATCTTTGACTGAATTTGATGCTTCTTTTTTTTTCTTTTCTTCTTCATAATCTTCTTTATAGGGAAAACCATCTTCGTTTTCAATGTCAAATTCCAACTTGTATCTTGTTTCATCATTTTTTCTATCTTCATCATGGATTCTTAGAACTCTTCTTCAAGTCTTTTCAATTCTTTGCTCAACTTAGCAATCTCTTTGTCCATCTTCTCTTGCCTTATCCTCTTCTTTCTTTCCATTTTTCTCAACTTTTTGTCCTCTCTTTCCTTCTTCCTTTGTGAATCCTCAGCTTGCAAAAATCTTTCCAATCTTCTCAACAAATCCATCTCCACAAGCAAGTCTCTCCTTGCTTCCACTTCACTTTGCCACACCTAGGCAATCAGGTTCCTTCCTCAACCTACACAACACACAACAACAAACACCAACAAAAAACCAAAAAAATTCACCAGCTCATATCTCAATAACACATCTCACAAACATTTAATAATAATCCAAAACAATCTTTGTATAACACATGCTATTAGGCATTGTATACCACATTGGGAACATAACTATGGCATCCCAAAATTTAGTGCCATGAACAGTCATTAATAACTTCTACAAAAAAAATAATAGAGCCAATCACTCTAGTGAGATTGAATAAAACATAATTATAGACATCTTATCCAATTTTTATGAAGATCCAATGGTGGAAATGAAAGTTATTATATTTTTCCCAAAACTGCAAACCCTCGGTAGGGTTTAGACCTTCCCTGACAAAAAATGTTCATATCTTGTTCAAATATTAATGAAATTTGATGAGACTTGAAGCAAATGAAAGTAGTTTCAAATGGAAAAAAAATAAAATTGGTTTTAGATCCAAAATATAGAGTTTAAAATCCATACCATCACATTTTTCAGACAGTAAATTCTACACAATATTGTTAGAATAGGAAGTCTCACCAAAATAGTCATATCTACCACAAGACATAATAAGATTCAATGAGAAAAAAATAATTGGAAACTAGAAATAGAGATATTTCCATCCATATATGATAATCCATTATTTGAGCCCATAAAAGTCTGTACAAAACACAACTTCAGCCTGATAACAATGTAAAAATCAGAAAATGCACAAAATTTGAGGTTTCCATTTATCAAACTTCAAAAATGATGTCTCCAACCCCCAATTCGAGTTTTGGAGAGTTTATTTATATATTTTCAACCAAAACCAACTATTTGCAACTACCTTTTGATTATTTTGTTGACAAAACACCTTAATGACACTTCATCTACCTAATTTTGCACTTTTGACAATTTTTACAATATATGAGAAATGAACAACGTCCTAGGACCTATAACGCCACAAAGGTGGCCTTTTGGGCCTTATTACAATACAAAAACATAAAAATGGAATAAATGACTTAATATGGCCTCATGGAGGCATGTGATCAAATAGGTGCTCCTGTACCAGGTGAGACTTGAGAGAGAGAGGGAAAGAGGGAGGGAGTGGGAGAGAGATATTGGCTAGTAGAGGGTTAAACATAGAGGGTAGAGGGTTTAAGGGTTTAGAGCTTAAGGGTTAATTGTTTAAGGTTTACGATTAAGGGTTTAGGGTTTAATGTTTACAAATAAGGGTTTAGGGTTTAGGGTTTAAGGGAGACACACAAAGGGAGTGAGTGAGAGATAGATAAAGACCTAAGAGAAGGAGAAGAGGTAGGATGGAGAGACTTGGGAGAGAGAGAGAGAGGGTAGAGGGTGTAAGGGTTTGGAGTTTAAGGGTTAAGGGTTTAGGGTTTATGGTTATGGGTAGAGGAGAGAGAGATAGAGGGATTCAATAAGAAACAAAACTCCAACCTTAGGATTTTCCCAATACCATAAAAGACTAGTAACGTAAGATAGGATAGGAAAGGAACACAAGACAAGACAGGAAAGGATAGATTCAAAAGATGCAACATACTGTGTTGATATGTCCTTCAATCTTCTTAAAAAGATCCACGATCTATTTATAAATGAAGTGACTTCATAGATGCATCAAGTTCAATTGTGCATCTTTTAAACAATGAGGAAGCATTTCAAGTTGTTTTCAAGCCCCTCTCAACATAACCCTATTGGACAGTCACACATTACATAGGAAGGTGAGTTGTTAGGTCACCCACATATGTGACAAGGGGCTGTCCAGTAAAGATAAAATGAGGATACTATGTGTATTTGTTACACATAACAAAAGAAGAGCAATGGTTGAATCAAGGTCATGATATAAGTACAAGGAAAACACCTTTGCAAGAGCTAGCTACAAGAGGCAAAGGGGATTGATATTATTCATTCATGGGTGTACTGGTGAAAGTGAATGCAATAGGTAAAGGTCATTGTCATTGATAAGGACAACCAACAATGCATGCTACAATGGTCTCATGAAGGACAACAACAAAAACAAAATCTAAAGTTGCACAAGGCTCTATTCAAGGCCTTCACAATCAAACACTAGGCAAACAAGTTGCCATATAACATTCAATGCGTGATGCTTTAACAAAAGGAATAAAAGGAAAAGACATTCAAGAAACATCAACTCTTGTTAACACATATAATATGCCTATTGAAAACATGTCATTACAAGAGGTTTATGATAGCAATGGAACCCTCATATCATGTGATCAAGATACAATTTCTATGCTCATAACCTTTCATGTAGGGGTTTTGGTCATCATGATTGATCCAACATGGATCATGATTGCATACAAGAAACAAAAAGTTACAAATGACAATTAAGCAGTTATGATTCAGGAGAGGTCTCATTTTGGAAGCCAAGGCCATCGAACAAGTGTATATGAAAAACAACTATGAGGTTTGTATATTTTGTATATATTTTGTTCATAGTTGGGGTTGTTTTGTCTGAACAGTACCTTTTTGGTCCTCTCTACATCTTGGTCTGCTCTACCTGAGATTCTGGATTCTCGCTTCATTCTAGTGGAATGAACGTCCCCAACTTGAGCCACTGATGGAACTTTAGTATTTTACTCCTTGTTTTTTACTCATGCCTTGTCTTATGTCTCTGTCTTTCATGTTGTTCGAGTTTTCTAAGGGTTGGGGTTTTAGCTTTGTCTTCATGTAAAACCCTAATGTTTATTTCACGCTTTGGTTGGGTTCTATTTTGCTGTTACTTTTGATGGGGTTTTAAAACAACTTATGTCATATCGGTTCATCTAGGCCGAATCCCTTTGATTTTAATGCTTTATTTCCTCCCTAGGGTTTTATTTCCTATGTCTTGGTTGGCCCCATGTTTCATCTTTTAAAAAACAACTTATGTTGTTATTTATCATTGGCCTAGTGATTTCCACTCGTCCTTTTTAATGAATGTTTTATTTTGTAGAAGGGATCAAATTCATGCTACCATTGATCAAATTGCCTTTGGACGTCAACGATTGCCTATTATCGCATGCTTGGAAACTGCAGGATTTTTACCAATTACGATATCGTGGGCGGGTGCCACGTGTCCTTCTAGGGGATGAAATTGCGTGACCGCTGATCAACTACTGTTTGATCTCAGTCGTTCCCTACCATCCTGTGATGTCCCCACCATTAATCGCAATATCACGGGAGGTCACCACGTGTCTCATTTGATGAAGCCAAAAGAATAAAGGAAATACCATGGAACATTAATTCAGCCTTAAATACATTAAAAGGTAGGTTACTAAAGTGCTCTTAAGATGCACGTGATTCAAATCGATGGATGTGTTATATTATTGATGGAAAAGCTACTTGAGGGTTAATGCTAGGGCCAATGACTGTGTTGAAGGATCGAAGACTCAAATTTAAATTTGCATCAAATATGGTTGAAGCCATTCGTGCAATGCACGAGTGAGCTTTAATGGCAGATGAGACATTTACTGGCACAATTTGATCAAAATAAAATCAATTCTCCTAATTTATGTGTGTCACAAAGCATTTAAGGTATTTTGCAAAGTAGTTTCAGAGCGGAGAGCAAGGTTGTGAACCCTGATAACTAGAATTTGGGATTTCTGCGATAAGAGCCATGAGTTAATTTTTGTGTTTCCCAGTCACTCTTTGCTTGAATTAAGGAAAAGATTTGCTGTACTTATCATAGGGATTGTTGATAAATATTTTAGGGCTATAGTTTATTTAAATTGTGAGAAATTGCAATATTTTTTTCTATAATTTCATATCTCTAGTTAGTCCTAGCTATTTGAAGTGTGAAGTTATAAGAAGCCCTAGTTTGTCCGAGATAGCACCACCCAAGCAGCATTCTGGCCAGATTAACTATTTAAAAAGAAACCTGTATGATGATTTCCTGGATCAATTTCCCTTGTCAATGAATGATAGAAAGAAGGGATTGGTTCTAATGCGAGGGAAAATCCTGGGGGAGGGTTTAGTATGCAATTGTTCCAACATAGCCGATGCTAGGGTTCCTCTCACGGGTTTGGAAATGTTCAGATTGTGGTATGGAAAAAGGAATTTGCCTCACCCTTTTTCAAATGGATGGATGTATGATATGGGGAAGCTGGTGGTATTGAATGTTTTCCCTGATGTAGACCTACTTAGGGCAGTAGTTGTAAGATATGACCCTATCACACGGGTAATTAGGGATAATGATGGAAAGGTTTTGTTAAGCATTAACAGAGATGATATTCAATATATTTTTGACTTGAGTGAACCGAGCGAGGACTTAGTTCCTATCAACCTTGAGGAAATGAAGCAAGAATATGCAAAGTTGAAGTCTCTTTTTAGAACTAAATTGCTTCCACCTCATTTGGCTAGGGTAGGAGGTTCAAGATTTCATATCAGTCCCAATGACAAGAACCTTTCAAATTAACTTGTTCTGTAAATCATTTCCTAGTCACTTTTTATTCATTGTGTCATATTTTGGGTTTCAGTCCTGGTGTGGTGATTCCCATTGCATACTTTCCTTCTTTGTCACATATGACTTTGCTTCTTTCTTGGCTGAGAGGATACATGAGGGGCTACCAAAGCTATATAAAAATGATACCGACACTCAATTGTTTTGGTATTCTATGCTGATGCATATGTTTTTATTCAAGAATGCTGACTTATTCTCTGAGAAGATGAAATTAAGGCAATCGGTTGATGGAGAAAGATTGCCAATACAGATATGGGCTGCAGATTTATCTTGTAATAAGGAAATCACTAGTTATGTACAATTTCATAATTGTTTTTCTTCCAAATTGAGGGCTAGATTGATGGTGAATGTACCTAGGATTCCTAAGGAATTACATGATTTCCTTAGGCCAAAAGGGAGGAAGCCAAAATGAAAAGTCAGCCATAACTGGGGTGACATTATCCCATACTTAGTTATCAATGTTTTGAGGGTATATGGTTTTCAAGGAGCCCATCATATACTGACATACAATGTGCCACCAAGAGTGGGGTTTGCAAAAGTTATGTAGTCGATAGGTTGCATCCATGAGGATAACCTCACAGGGAGGGGTAAGGGAACATTTTTCCCTGATTATATAGTGGTATCCAATTTTTCCTTTTCAAAAGGAGGCTAGGTGCACTTTGAGAAATTCTTTGAGGATTATCATTTGAGATGTGGTCCAAAGTGGCAGCATGATCCCGAGGGTTTCTTTACCCTTTTAAGGCAAAGAATAAAGGCTGGAAAGTTTGTGCATGAGTTCAAATTTCCTGAGGACCTGATCAGAAATGAGTTTGACCTAAATAAGCAGGAGTTGAACAAGGAGAAATGGATAGCTTATGATAAGCTATTAAATATTGTGCACAAAATGGATCTAAAATATGATCCACTATTGGATTTCAATCCCCACCATAAGAAAATTTATTTTCTCATGGAGAACTTCAAAGAGATTATGGGCACTTTGAGAACCAAAAAAGTAAACTTAGAGTTGAGTCTGGGTGTACAAGAAAAAGGTGCCAGACCATTTGAAACAAGGCCAACATACTAGCCTATATAAAAATGACCCATTTATAGGAGAAAAAAGGATAGCAGCAGTGATGAGGAAGAAATGGACAGAAAGGGGAAGCAAATTACAAAGTTGCCTTCACAACTAGGTTTAAAATTCAAAGTGCCTGGGGAAATTAAGATCATTGATTTAGAGTCATCACCAGAAGATAGTCCCCCATCACCACCATCTAAGCCAAGCCCTAAAAGGAAAATAACTAATCAACCATAAGAGAGTTTGATGGATGAAATTATTGTTACTGATTAGGACATGTAGGTTGGCATGCCTTCCCCTCCTAGGTCAGCTAAATTGGTTTTATCTGATTTAGATATGAAAGGAAAAAGTGTACAAGATGCAAGAATGGAAGCATGTAAGGAGTTTCTAGACGATAATGTATTTGTAAAGACTCCTGTATTCTTGCAATTGGTATGGAGGATGAAGTTTGTAGAATATCAAAATAAATGTAAGGAGAGAAGAGAACTAAGACCTGACAGGTCAGAATGGGAGAATGATGAGGAAGTGAAAGTTGAATTAATGGAAAATTTTAAGAACATCACTCCTAAGGAAGGAATAAAATTGGTGAGTCAGGCTGGTGTATTGATTCTACCTGAATGGGACATTGCAGATGGAGTGGCCTTTAATGCTATTATGAAGTCCAAGCATCCTTTGCAAGAATATAAAGAAGAAGTCAAGGCAACACTTCAAGATTCAGCATTCAATGAAGAGTATGAAACCTTGAAAATTTGGGCATTGGCCCCACAAGGGAGAAAGCCAAATATTATAGAAATTAATCAAAATTTAAGAGGGGGATTAATAATAAAGAGAGCTTCAAATACCTCAACCACCGAGGCCACTAGTTTAACTATGAATGTGGCCAAAGTGGCCCAAAAGACTGCTAAAAGGGAGGAGGCTAAAAAGAAAATCCTAATGGAGAAGTATAACCTTTTGATTGAAGAATATAGCGAGATGCAACAGACGAATGTTGAGTTGCAAACTGAGGTGGAAAGGTTCATGTATAGACAAATTGGGGAGACATCAAGTGTTCCAGGGACCAATACATTACCTTCCACAATAGGGTTAGTGCCTCTTGCTTCTCCAATTGTTTCCATGCAAGGGTCTCCCAGTCATAATCCTTCCTTCACCCCTTCTTTAGAGGAAATTGATGAAGAAACAAAGTGCTTTGTTGATCCTACAAAGAAGCAGCTCTTGCAAAAAATTGATGAGTTACATACATCTTTGAGGGTAAGTGAGGAGGGATCTCTTTCAAAGAAAAAAGAGATTGTTACTACTATTTTAAGGCATTTGAATGAAAAGGTTGATAATAAATTGCTATCTATACATTCGTTATAATATTTTCTATTAGATGCAATAAAGAATATTGATAGGGATCAGGAGGTAGTGATACCATTGATTGAAAATTGGATCCCTAGGGCCAGTGATCTGGATGTCATTTGTAAGGCCTCAAGTTTTGATACAAACAATAGGCCCCAATAATTAAAGCCTACTCATGTGTTAGTAAAATCATTGCAAGGTTTCTAGACCTTACCAGATGACTTAAGTAGGAAGATTAGGGAGTTGGTGAATAATTTCAATGATTGGGGTAACACATTGTTACTTGATATAATTGATGAGTAGGGGAAAATCAGGTCATTCTAGCAGTGACAGGTTCAAGTAGGTGAGGTCATCAATGATCAAATTAAATTAATTTGAGATGACTCAGATTATGACTTGTTGGCAAGTTGTATGGATAAAATCATTAGTACCAGCTCTTTTTTTGAATCTTTTGAAAGAGATGCAAATCAGGTAGTAGTAGAATACACACATTATAATGCCAAGGTGAATGAGATAATTAATTTTTATTGGGCAACTGATGAAGAATATCAGAGGTGGGTAAATAAATATTTTACTGACGAGGAATAAAATAATGAATTACTAACAGGTGGTAAATCAAATGCTGCGGTTACAACGGCCTCTAGTTTTTCTTTGATGGGGGTCTCGGCATGGGTTTCCTTTGGTTTTTTGTTGTTGCCTAAATCTTCCTCAACTGACATGATGAACAGGAATATTCTCTAGGGTGATGGTTGTTGTAACGATTTTTAGAATATCACCAAATGCTTCATTTGGCTAGTGACATGTGTACTTTTTGGCCCGATGCTTGTTTTCTCCTTCATTTTCTATAAGAAGGATTTCAAGGCCAAAAGTACGGGTTAGTAAGTTAGATAATTTTTGGTCGAGTCCAGGTGAAGTTGCAAAGAAAATTGTAAAGTCCGATGGTTTTAGAGAGAAATACAATTTAGGTTCTGATTTATTCTGTAATTATTTTTGAATTCATGGTGACTTAATGTTGTATAACAGTACTAGCATTTGAGTTGAAATGATAAATTCAAACTCATTTCTCTCCATTGTACATGCATATCCGAATTTTGAATAAGATGACTAAGGGTTGTTTCATTCATCTCACTGTTGTGGTGTGTAAATCCTTATTTTAGCTTTAATTCAAGGAATTAATTAAAATGCTTGAATGCGGTTATAGGTGGATATGTTCTATATAAGGATTTGATAAGTAGTATTGGGTGAGAATGCATACTGATGAAATTGTAATCCAATATTGTCAGGGATCTTATAAGTTATATGTTATGTATTAAATCTATCATAAACCTTTAGATGCTTATGAATTTGACTCCTACAATGGATATATGGCACTGATCTAAGTTGTACTTATTTGTGTAGTTCAATAATTGTTTGTCTTTACCTAGATCTTGCTACAAATTGCAAATTAATGACTATATTTTACTATGGATTGTGTTGTAGTTATCTCATGCTCCACATAATTGATATTATTGGTGAAAAACTAATTTTATTTGATATCATCCTATTGTGTTGAGCTATTCAATGGGATTATCTGTTATGTGTTAATGTTGTTTATGATATTGGTGCAAAGGTTGTAAACACATTAAGGTATCACCCTCCCAGGTCTTGCAGAGCCCAAAGTTTAGGAGGATTTTTAAAGTCCTCGTTAGTTGGTCCAGGTACTTTGATCTTCCCTTGATTGGAATTGGAAATCCCATAGGTAGATTAGAAGATCAACCTGGTTATAGTGTGAAAAACAAACCAACACCCTCTACCTTTAACCCTAAACCCTAAACCATTAACCCTTAAACTCTAAACCCTTAAACCCTCTACCCTCTATCTCTCTCCCACTCTAAACTCTAAACCTTTCCTTGTATTCTTTTATAATTTTCATTATTCTTATTTATTTTACACTTACATTTATAGATACACATACATATACATTTATTGTTTTCATTTATTTCTCATGTAATTTAATAGTTTGATCGATTTCATATTATATGTGTTGAAGACTTTAGAATTTCAACTACATTAATTTATGGATATGTTGTATCTATAACACTACAAAACCATATGCTCTTTGCATTTACACTTGCATTTAGAAATACACATTTATATACATAGATATAGATTTCTTTAATGATATGTTGCATTTATTGTTCTAGGAGAGCATCCAATAATTGCATTTACATTTACATTTAAAAATTCATATACATTCATACATACATACATACATATATATATGTGCATGTGTGTGTGTATATATATCATTTATATTCAGTGTTTAGAAACAACCCATTAGGTCTGCACATAGATAAAAATTCATAAATTTAGATCTCCCATACATGTTTTATTGAAACCTAGGCTTGAACCTCTTATTTCACATGCTTTTCTTCACAAAACTCTTGAGGAAAACAACTATACCTTCTTTATTTCTCATCCTACATCCTATTCATTCATCCTAAAATTACAACAGTATCCATGGGCCTCTTGCACAAGCTACAATAATCACAAAAAGTGTAAGAACCCCTTTATATCATGTTTGGACTACAAAACCCACAAAAACAAGGTAACTAGGATGTATGCAAAGAAATGAAACTTTCTAACTCAAATCAATGCCTTAAGCCCTCAAATCATATTCAAATCAAAGCTATCACATATCTTCATGACTTGGAATTGATTTCACATCAAAATATGGCTGCATGTGACTGTGTAGTGTTGGATAATAGAAAAAAATATAGAAATTTTGAAGAAAAACATAGATTTTCAAATGTCAAGAGCTTGTATTTTAAATCCTCAACCATCAACAACCATTACAATGATCACTTTATGCCTTTTAAAGGATTTTACACATCAAACACTGACCAACCACCTCTACAACTGAATTTTTAATCTTTTATGATCACATGAAACATAAAACACACTAATTTCAAGGTTGTTAACGTCACTATTGAAATGTTTTAATTTTTTGACCTTTCAAACATTAAAAAGTACATCATTAAATTAATTATGTAATGGCATAAAAATTAAAAAAATCATAAATTAATTATGTAACCACATAAGTCAAATATAATTCTATCAAGAAATTAATATCAAATAGATAATATAATTGCATAACTTACACATTTCAATGTCATTGATCTTCTTCTTCATCCAACTCTTTGTCTATATCATCCGATCTAGATTTGACATTGTAAGAATTGGTCATATCATCATCATCATCATTGATATTAGTTTTGATAATGTCATCATTCACATAGATATCATCTTCATGAACATTAACTCCTACATCATCATGATCTAGTTCCTCCTCTTCAACATCTTTGTCAGGGACATCATCAACTAATTGTTGGTCCTGATCATCATCTACATCATCTTCTAGTTCTTTAGTATCTTCTTCCACCACATTATACTTTACCGATCTTCCTCTTGGATCATGTCTCACAACAAATGACTAACCCAATTTACCTGGAACCTCTAAGTAAATTACTTATTCACATTGGCTTGGAAGAACATAGGGCTCATTTCCAGCTCACTCGATCAACCTTTTATTATCCATGGTAAATACATTATCATGTTCAATAACAGTTCTCTTAGAATAATTTTCATTCAATCGTAGCCTATACCATAGGACGACAAACAAAATTAATCTGAAGGACTTAAAGTCACACTCAAGTATATCATCCAAAATCCCATGGTATTGATTTTCTGAGACTTTTGGATGTATGTCGCTTCTAGATGAAACATTAGTCACCTAAAAGATTGTAGTTATACCAGAATCACAAGTTTTCTTCATGTCATCCAACATTTTGATTCAAAATTTATGACCATTGCACCACATAGCCTTGTGGTGTTTCACCTGCAATATTTCAAACATGTAAAAATTATTGCAATATCATCAGTTGATAAACATATTTATTCTTGGCCGAATTTATGCAACGAAAATAATCTCAACACACACACACACACACACACACACACACATATATATATATACATCAATATAATTGAAAATAATATAGGTGATTAATATATTTATTCATACTTGTTTATCTCTTAAACCATATGTTAAATCAATTTCCCTTTGTGTAACATTGGAATCTCCATTACAATGAGCTTCCTTAACCAATGAAGCCACACCTTCCCATGTTAATACATAACTAGATTGTTGACATCATTCAATCCATACCATCATCCAATCAAGATTGTTGAAGACGTACAAATGTAGTGCATCCCACTCTCGACCAACTGTATAAAAAAAATTGAAATTCACAAATGACGTATAATTAGTTAAATACCATAGTATATGACCTTAATTTATAATTGATGTATATTGAAAATTAAAAATTAAATAAGTACAATATACATAAAAACTATATGTAAAATGTATTCCAATTAATATCCATGACCATCTTATAATTACCTCTCACTTTCCTCAATCTACCTTTCCCCATCAGGTACTCCCCTTCGAATTTACTAATGGAGTTGGAATCCCAAATGCGATCTACATGGATAGATAGAGGAAGAACGTACTGCAACAATTATAAAATGATCTTTTCATCATTTTTCTAAAAGTAGTAAACACAATACACTGAAAAGTACATGCATTATACAAGTGTATATAATATACCAGAATAATTACCTTAATGAAGGTATGCCAATCATACGTTTTCATCCCTAACCCAAATTCACCTTTCTTTATTACTATATTGTTTATGTTTGCAGAAAATCCTATGGGAAATCAATTTTTTTGTATGACTTCTTTTATAGCATTGCTTTGTTGCTTTGTTAATAACCAAGGAATGACACTTATAAATTTGGTCTCCATCGCTATTTAATTGAATGATATTTTTCATTGCATGATTGGCTTCTTGAATCTCACTACAAATTTTGACAATTTTTTCTTTGTCATGCCTTCTATCCAATATTTTCCATAATGTTTTTGTTATATTCTTTCTGATATGCATTGTATCAAACAAATGCACAATTTGAAGCTGTTCATAGTAGGACAACCTACTAAATTGTCTGAGATAACTTTTTCAGTCCCTATGGAAGTTGACCATTAATGCCTTGATGACCTTCATGAAGCATATACGTTAAAAAAATTAACAATGACAATCATTGTTAATTACAACATTAGTAAACACAACACAATATAAAAATATAAATTCAAAACATATCATATATGATAGATAAACAATTTGATTTGATGTATAACCTTGACGATTAATTCTATTATATTCCAGCTTCCATAGGCGAGCTGTCATTCTTCATGGTTTTGATGTAGTTTCCTCTTTCCCATTGAAAAGATGTCTTTCAGTAGTTTGATACTTATGATTTCTATGGAGGAAGTTGCTATACTCATCAAACACCTACTTTCCTAAACTTGTTGAACGATGAGATTTCATCTTTGGACCACAAATTGGACATGCAAATTTTCCTTTTGTTTGAAGACCTGCAAGATCATATATAATTGGATTAAATATATAAATTTTTATAATTATATATAATGAATAGATTATTTTGAAAAACATGCATGGTATCTACTTCATCAAATTAAATATTGTTAAAGTGTAGTCAAATGTTATAACATACCACAAAAATGTGTTAGCCCTAGGGCCTCATGAATTGTCCATACAAGCATTGCATGGAATTAAAATTGTCTTTGTCTTATTGGTCTAGAGGACACCATTCCATAACCTTAGTAACTCATCGATAAGAGACTCGATATATACATTCATATCTTAAACTTGGTACTTGCCTAGTTGAATGAACATAAACATTACATAATTATTATAACTATTTTATTGCAATATATATAAATTAATGTACATGACTATTGAATGAAAAAAATATAAGTCATTATGCAATAAATAAGACAGATTAGATGCTACTACATTAAAGAAAATTGATGTAAACAAATACCTAGAACAATCATTGACAACATTATGTGCTCCCTCTTTATTGACATCCATGGAGGAATGCTATTGTTGATAACAAAAATAGGCCACACTGAGTAAATAGATCTTAGCTCTCCAAATGGATTGACAATGTCCACTCCCAATGAAAGCCCGAGATTATGAGGTTCTTCTTTAAAGTGTGGAAATTTTTTCTCCATGTCCCTAAATGCAGACCCATTCGTAGGCATTCAAAGAATTCCATCTCCACTTCTATTCTGTGCATGGTAATCCATAAATTGCACTAAATAATCATTACATACGTGGAATAGTGGGAATATAATGAAGAACCTTGCGAGACACCTTTTTTGTTAGTTGATCTATTCGATATCTACTGATATGACATTTCGGGCATTCTGTTGAAAATTCCTATTGTTTATGATATATAATATGATCATTGGGACATGCATCTATTGCTTGATACTCCATTCTGATATCTTTCATAATGAAAAATAAATCTCGGTAGAAGCGAGGTAAAATATTTGATGGTGGTAACAAAAATTCAGCAAATGATCTACAACAAAAAATAATTTGTTAATATAAATAATATTAATGGTACATATTTCATCCTTTATTTACTAGTGATGAACTAACAACAATTAAAATAGATGAAAAAAGATGACATAAATGACATACCTTAACATCCATGAGATTGCTATGTTTGATAAACCATTCAAAACCTTCAAGTTCAATAACAAAAATACAACAGAGAGAAGAGTTGTTTGGGAGCCTTCATAAAGGGGCTCGTATGCCTTCTCAAGTACAGGTAAATCATGAACATTATCAAAGTCATCTTGATCATCATGATCAACTCTGCCACTAAATGTGTCATGGATCAATGTATTCGTACCATCATCTTCAACTGTGTTTTCTAGTGCATGATCATCTTCTTCCATAGGATCATTAACTTCATCTTAGATATTCACAGCTCCTTGTTTGTCCACTTTCAAAACCACATTCTCCAGGTCATGATAATCCATATCATTTTCCCTAAGGCACCCCACCTTTATAATAATGATAGACAAAAATAAACCATGATCACGATCAAGTGATTATATATATATATATAATGTTAAAACAATCTAAACATTTACAAATTCAATCAATATAAACACATATAATGAACAACTTACCAATGGATGATAATCATGCCCCCCTTCAACATGACCATGCTGCCTACAATTTTTCTGAGTTGTTGTGATTAAAAGTAGTCTTGTATTTAAGCCCTTGCAATTATTGCAAGGACAATAACATTTCCCATCACCCTTTCTTTTCAATCTAGGCCAGAATCTATCAAGTGTCTCTTCATTTTGTTCTGGACTAATATTATCTGACATGATTTTTCTTTACCAAGCTTGACTATTTAGATCTTCAAAAAATATCAAACTCACACTCCAATAATTTTTATTCATAGACACATAACAAAATCTAATAATTCTGATATTTTACACCTAAAAAATTTGGCATGCAACCACCCCTGCAAAAGAGAAGATAGTCTAAAGTTAATGACCCCAAAAAACACTTTAAAATGCTAATTCCAAAACTTATTAAATTATGATTTTATTATGATTTGCAACTGTTAAGACTCCTAAAATCAGAATATTGAACTTGATTGCAAACTTCCTACAATGATGGAGTTAGTGAGCTAGTAAGAGATAGTGACCCATTCCTAAGGAGCAACAAGTCAGAATCATCATTGCTAATGTCAATACAGATTTATCCTTTTAGTTAAAGATGCAATGTGTCACTTCTTATGATGAACTTATCCCTTGGGCCATCAACATTAAGAGAGCCCTAATCATACAAGGAAGCACACACTAGTAGAATTTGGAAAATAAATGACTAGGTGACTAAAAATTTTAGTCACAACAACTAAAAATAACTAAATTCAGTTCATTTTTTGTAACTCAGCTATAAATGAGTAAATAAATTACTAGTTTAGTCGTTGATTAAAAATTATTTAGTCACACAAATAAAAATGACTAAATAGTTAGTCATTTATTTAGTCACAATCCATTTGAATAAATAATTTTAAGGAATCAAGAATATAGCCTACCAAAATACTCTAATTTTTTTGTCAAAATCTTATTTTCAGGCGTAGCCCACCAGAATGGAGTTTTCATTTTAATAAACATACTCTAGAACCTTCGTCAAAACATTATTTTCAAGCATAGATCACCAAAATGGAGAAGTGCTTTCGTAAAGAATGACAGAGAATGGTGAGGAGATGTGTGTGAAATGAGACATATGATTCATTGTTGCCTATCTCATTCCTACTCTGCTCAACAAATCTTACATTGTTCCTGCTACTATTTGTAATCTAGGTATTTACTTGACATATATTTGCATAATCTCAAATTCCTTCAGAGGCTTTTTAAGTATCAATGCATCCTATATAGAGTTTAGAATGATTTCTTTTAATTAAAAAATAAATAGATGATGTATTTCCCTGTAATTAAATAATGTGGAGATCTCCTAAATCTTCCTTAGCACACTATCCTCTTTGGCACTATATTCATTACTCTAGCTACTAGGGTTTTGCATGTGACATCTTTAATATCTTCATGAACATGGCTTTTAAATAGATTTCAGTCTTCGTTTTAATCCTTTTCATGGTAACCTTTGAGTTCCATAATCCACCTTCAATCTCTTCTAAGAATGATGTCTTAAGCTAGACTACATAGTATACATATAAAACAAGTCCTTCATACTTGCCATTGTTCCAAAGCACCACTCACTGCCTTGCTTAAAATGTTGCCTCCATAAACACAATAGCATGTTTTAAAATCATGGTTGCCAGTGATTAATCTTTAAGGTCAACACTTTTCATCATGAAGATACAATGATATTTTTGTCTTCAAACTCAAGGCATTATGCAAGATAACATTGTGAATTGTTTGTTGTGTACGATTTTATTTTCTTGCACATTTACTGCTTTTCTAACTTCCTTTAAGACTGGGTATTGCACTCTCAGCTACAATCTCAAACAACTCACTCACTATCACTTGAAGATTCCTTTCATGAGCATCCTTCTATAAAATCAAACTATTCCCTATAGACTGCCTACTTACTACAGGGGACTCATTATTTCATGGTATTGTAGTTCTTAAGATCCCCCAACCTTATTGACACTACTTCATAGTCCACAAGGTATTATTCACTATTCTCCCATCTTTGATGAGTCTCAAAACACTACTCAAACATGCAATCCACTACCTCCATTATACATTAATGCCTAAGAAGAAACATTGAACCTATGATTACCATTGTTACTTCATTTGGATAGTCATTCCTTGATTGCATTTTCCTTGTCTAACACTACCAAAAGCATTTGAAAAACCCTTAAGGTCAGCAAGGGGGTAAGGAAACTCACTATTAAAATCTCCACTTACTATGCAAGGTTTGAGCTTTATTATCTTGTCATTGCTCAGCCTCTTTTTGACTGTCACATCTCAAGTGATTGTCATTCTTCTTACCGTAGATTGCATTTACAAATGTCACTAAGGTACATAGTGTGCTTGTTATTGGCAACAATCTTTAGATTGCAAGATTTTGTTATTACCTACAATGTCTCAATTTTTCTAGTATTGCAACCTAACTAATCCACTATAGTTATTGTTTATGTTTCTATGGAGGCCTAAGGTTTGTACCCTAATCATGCTCTTACCAATGCTTCTGTTGGTATTAAAAAACAACCTTAAATCTTGGGTGAGAAAATTAGTTGTCTTGAAAAAGTTGTGGTATGATCTTGGATTGTATCGTAGAGTGTGTGGGGAGCTTGTGTTTGATCATTAAGGTATTTAAACTTGATCAAGGAAATGTATCCTATATATCACGGGTCTTGCTTTAATACTTTCCATATTGGTTATCAGTAGATCACATTATTATAGTTTGCAGTAACCCAAGATTGCATTAAATTATGTAACAAACTTGGTTTGTAGTTTAAGCTATACACTTTTAAGTAACATTCATAAGGTTTAGAAAATTTTGATCACTCTCTAGAATAGCCCATTAAACATGGGTTGTGCTTGAATGCACTACATAATTGATATAACACAACCACTCTGCATATCAACCAGAGTTATAGGCTCTTTATTGTAGCAAGAGGTAATCACTCTTCGATCATGTTATAATTACATCCTAACCTGTTAAACTTGAGACAACCTAAATGCACCCAATGATGATTGACACCTACATTATACAACCTAAATTAACTACATTATATGAGTGCTTCCATTTCTATCACAACATAACCACATTAAACTTGGGTCATACATGAATGCATTCTATATTTGTTATAGCACAACTGTGCCACATAACCAATAGAGTTATGGATCACATAATTACAGTGACAAGAATATGTTCCTTGGTTGTGATCTTATGGTGATTCCACACAACAAAATATTGATATGAAATTATCAAAACCCTAAACCTCTAAAAATGAAATCTAATGAGATGTTGCTTTAAAATATGATTTTCTAACCTGGAACTACAAATCTGACTTCACAACTGAATTCTGCAAAAAGACAATGACTACCATCAACCTGGAAATATCTTCTTGAATTTTTTTTTATTTTTCCCAAGAAAATCATCCTTAGTTCTCCACAAATTGTCTCAAGTAGAGCAAAACACTGTTGCAATAAATAGGGTGTGGACTCACTTTTCTTTATGTTAGCCACAATTTGATTTTTTTCTATTTTTCATGTTTGTCAAAATTTTGACGAAACTGATAGTCGACATTTCGATGAAACCCAGGTTTGTCAAAATTTCAATGAACGTTGGGGATAAAATTTCAAAAAATTGAAAATTACACATCAAATTTTACAAGCACCTGATGATACATCAAATTATACATATTCTGTCAAATATTTTCATCAGATTTTGTAGTCAAATGAGTTAGTGGCTTATGCACTAGTGACTGCATGACCTTTTTCACAACTTCAATCGACTTTCCCAAATCTAAGGCCCAAGCCATTATGAGAGAATAAATGTCCAAATTAGTTTTGTGTGTGTGCATGAGCTAGCTGAATCCTCTTCCCATAATTAGTTGCACCAACTGCACTAAGTGTTCATCGTTGTACATGAAACACCCCATTAGTCTCTTTATTGATGGTTCTCCATAAAAGTGTAAGAGTTGTTTCTTTGTTTTAAGTGTGAAACAAGCCTCCATCACCTCTGCAACAATATAGCCACCACCTCATGTACAATGTTTTCACACCTATAGTTCGCCACAGTAGAGGAGCTTTGAGTAAGTAATGCCCCGAGAATATAATGAAATAATGAAATGATTTAATAATTTAATAACTTCATTCACATTCCTTTCCATAAATGCTCAACATATGATGTTAGTCATCACTACCACTTGACTCCACACACTTCTCTCATTCACTTCAAGAATTAAAACTTGCAAGTACTCCATTTTAGAGCTCCCTAAATGCACTACCCATTTCAGTCTTGTCATCAGGGGAGAACTTTAATTTCAAATATCTTGACGATCCCTTAGGATGTCACATTAGTTAGAATGATCATTATCACCGTATCGGTGAGATTGTGATTCTTATTCCATCGATAGCCACCTTCTCCATCGATGAACAACTTTCCTTAGGTCTATTAGTGGGACGCTAGATAACGTCACCCCGATGCACCCCAACTCCACCGATATACATTAAGCACTTGATAATCCATGCTTACATTGGGCCATTGAGGGAATGCAAACATTTTTTGCACTGATGTTAATGTGTCAAAGCGATGTTCTTAGTTTTGTTGACTTTGTCGGTCTATCGGGGAGAGCGCCTTAGGAGTCAGCTTGATAGGGTATTGTTACACCAATACTAGGTTATGAGCTTTTTATTGAGCCATTGGTGAGGCTATAATGGGGGTTTCGTCGATGAGGCATTGTTAGGCCAATAGTGCTAATTTTTATTTAGGGACGGGGAAAGATTTATGGATCCTCATACTATTATGGTCTCATGCTTACTATTAATCTTTTGATGGATTTTTTCGAAGGTAGTGAACTGTTTGACAAAATGCTTTGGTAGACATGTATGGAAAATGTGGTAGCATAGAAAAGGTAGTGAACTATTTGAAAAAATTCCTCAAAGAAATGTGGTCTCATAAAATGCCATGACAAGCAAATGCAATTGGTAGTTGCTCCTAGTTATTAGTTATGCAATGTGAAGTAATTGCATAACTACTTAGGTTGACTTTGTAAAAACTATATTATTGTAATTGAAATTTTTTCATCTATCAACATCTAGTTATTAGTTATGCAATGTGAAGTAATGCTTTGAGTTTGAAAGGTGTGCAATGCAATGTAATCAAAGATATGAATATAAGCTACATAAATCTATTTTTTATAATTCATTACTTAAACTCTTTATCTTATTTGCTCTCTATATCTCTAGGCTATGGAAATTCCTTTCAATTTCATTTTTTTTTTTTCTATCTCTTGCTTTACAAATTTTTACCTTTTTTTTTTAAATCTGTTTTTTTTTCTAATTTTTGAATGTATGGGGTTATGTTAGTAGTGCTCTCATATTGTGTGCATGGTAATGTAGTGTTTATATTTGTGGCCTTTTTATCTAATTAGCATAAAGCTAATAGTAACATTCTAATAGTTTTTTAGTAAATTAGATTGATCATTGCAATTATTTTTAAAATTTTCCTTTTACAATTATTTTAACACACATGCAAGTATTATTTAAGTAATGGTTGTTTTATTATGCAAAAAAGAGTAATCATTACCTATGTAATATAATGTGTTTTTCTTTTTCTTTTTTGTAGAAATATATTGATAAACTCAAAGAATTGGATAAAGTTAGGGAGTCAACTTGAAGACAAAATAGATGGAGTTGTTTGTCTGAAAGAGAAAGAGGGAACCTTCACACGATGACCACTAAAATATTTGTAGAAAATGACATAGTTGAACATGTTTATCATGTACTAGTTAATGGTAGACATCTTGGCTCATTGCTTTATGCAGTATTTTGAATGTGTTGTTCAAGGATCTTAATTATCATGGTATATTTGAAAGAGTTGGAAACTCCTAGACAACTTTGAATTTTTTTTATTATATAATTCAACACTTCTTTTGGTTAGTTGAAGAAAATAATATTCTTACTCGACAAGATTGTGAAACAATTAATGGATCTATAGAATGACATTCATTTAAGAGTTTGAATGCAAACACATGGACAATATGGACAAGGGAGCTTGCATGTTTTTTCCAAATTTGTATTGCAAGTGATTGGGAGGTGTGTGGAAATATAGAATGGGTTGAAGAATGGAAACAAAGTTCCTTAACACCTACATCGATGTGTCAACATGGAATTACAATTGAAGATAATAAATTGTTCACATCAAATGATTATGATCGTGTTTCAGTCCTTGGACAAGAAGGTACATTAAATTGAATTGAATTTTATATGTATGCATACATTTATATGTGAATTAAATACATGCCACTCTTTATTAAATTTTTTTTGGATGAAATGTGTATGTTGTTGTACTTGAGGGGAATGAATAGGAGATGGAGTATTGGTTGGTTATATGTGTTGAGAGAAAACATAAGTTGGTAAATATTAGATTAGATGATGACAACTTTGAGTATCCAACTAGTTCTGTGGTTATTGTTGGCACCTGGCTTCAAAAATATGTGATAAGAAAGAATGTCTTGCTTGCATTTGAAGATTATAAAAGACACAAGAAGATTACACATTATTCACATTTTATTTTGGTAACCAATATAAAACTAGTTAGATATCTAGGGAGGCCTACTAATAAAGTGATATGGACACTTTCAATGGATGATCATGAGAAAATCATAGATGCATTACAAAAAAGAGAGGATGCAGATGGTACAGCATAGTAAATAAATATAGGTAAGCATATAGTTGTACATATATTTAATTGATAGTTGATATATAGTTAAAAATTTATCACATATACATGTCTATATATATTTTTCTTTAGTCATTTCCTAATTAAACTTTTATATCATTTTTTGTTTCAGGTCTCCCAAAACTAGATGCACTAAAAAAAAGACAGGGCATGGATATATATTACAATGAAATTCAAATCTAGAGACAAGTAACTATATATAGTTCTAGATACATTTAATTGATTGTATAAATATAAAACTAAATAATTCATTATCATTTTATAAAAAAATTATAATTAATTTCATATCCCCTTAAGCCATTCTCTTAGGGCCCCTTGATCCTTCCCCTTATCTACCCTTAATACATCCTCTTGCATCCCCTTAATTCACTCTCTTAATTCCCCTTAAGTAGTCCTTTTAGAGCCCCTTAAGCCATATCCTCTTATCTACCCTTAATACATCATCTTGCATCCCCTTAAGTCACTCTCTCAACTCTCACTAAGTCATCATCTTAGTACCCCTTAAGCCATATCCTCATATATCTAACCTTTATCCATCTCTTGCATCCCCTTAAGTCTCTCTATTAATTCCCCTTAATCCATCCTCTTAGGACCCCTTAATCCATATCCTCATATATCTACCCTTAATCCATCCTCTTGTATCCCCTTACGTCACTCTCTCAACACCCCTTAATCCATCCTCTTAGGACCCCTTAAGCCATATCATCTTATCTACCTTTAATCCATCATATTGAATCCCCTTGAGTCACTCTCTTAAATTTCCTTAAGTCATCCTATTAGTACCTAGGCTTTAGGTCCTATGGTTTAGGTTTTAGGGTTTCTAGGGTTCATGGGATGATTAGAATAAAAAATTTATATGGGTTAAGGATTTAGGGTTCATCTCCTAGGCTTAAGGTCCTATGTTTTAGGGCTTAGGGTTTATAGGGTTCATGAGATTCTTAGAACCTTAGAATAACAAATCTATTATGGGTTAAGGGTTTAGGTCCTAGTGTTAATTGTTTAGGATTTCTAGGGTTCACATGATGCTTAGAATAACAAATCTATATGGGTAAGGGTTTAGAGTTCATCTCCTAGACATTAGGTCCTATGGTTTAGGGATTAGGGTTTTTAGGGTTCATGAGATGCTTAGAATATAAAATCTATATGGGTTAAGGGTTTAGGGCTCATCTCCTAGGGATTAGGTCCTATGGTTTAGGGTTTAGGGTTTTTAGGGTTCATGGGATGCTTAGAATAACAAACCTATATGGGTTAAGGGTTTAGGGCTCATCTCCTAGGCCTTAGGTCCTATGGTTTAGGGTTTGGGGTTTCTAGGGTTCATGAGATGCTTAGAATAACAAACATATATGGGTTAAGGGTTTAAGTTTAGGGTTCATGAGATGCTTAGAATAAAAAATCTATATGGATTAAGAGTTTAGACTCATCTCCTACGCATTATGTCATATGGTTTAGGGTTTCTAGGGTTCATGAGATTCTTAACATAGAAAATTATATGTGTTAAGGGTTTAGGTCTCATCTCCTAGGCCTTAGGTCCTATGGTTTATGATTTAGGGTTTCTAAGGTTCATGATATGCTTAGAATAATAAATATATATGGGTTAAGGGTTTAGGGTTCATCTCCTAGGCCTTAAGTCCTATGGTTTAAGGTTTAGGGTTTCTAGGGTTGATGAGATGCTTAGAATAAAAAATCTATATGGGTTAAGGGTTTAGGGTTCATCTCCTAGGCTTTAGGTCCTATGGTTTAGGGTTTAGGGTTTCTAGGGTTCATGAGATGCTTAGAATAACAAATCTATATGGATTAAGGGTTCAGGGTTCATCTCCTAGGATTTAAGTCCCATGGTTTATGGTTAGGGTATCTATGGTTCATGAGATACTTAGAATAACAAATATATATGGGTTAAGGGTTTAGCACTCATCTCCTAGGATTTAGGTCCTATTGTTTAGGGTTTAGGGTTTTTATAGTTCATGAGATACTTAGAATAAAAAAATTATACGGATTAAGGATTTAGGGTTCATCTCTTATGCTTTACGTCCTATGGTTTAGGGTTTAGGGTTTACAGGGTTCACAAGATGTTTAGAACCTTAGAATAAAAATCTAATATGGGTTAAGTGTTTAGGTCCTAGGGTTAAGGGTTGAGATTTCTAGGGTTCACGAGATGCTTAGAATAACAAATCTATATGGGTTAATAGTTTAGGGTTCATCTCATAAGCTTCAGGTCTTATGGTTTAGGGATTAGGGTTTCTAGGGTTCATGAGATGCTTAGAATAACAAATCTATATGGGTTAAGGGTTTAGGGTTCATCTCCTAGGATTTAGGTTGTAGGGTTAAAGGTTTATGATTCATATCTTAGGGAAATTCATGAGATGCTTAGAATAACAAATCAATATATGGGTTAAGGTTTTAGGGTTCATCTCCTAGGCTTTAGGTCCTAGGGTTAATGGTTTAGGATATTCATATCCTAGGGTTATGAGATGCTTAGAATATCAAATATATATGGGTTAAGGGTTTAGGGTTCATCTCCTAGGATTTAGGTCCTAGGGTTAAGGGTTTAGGATTCATATCTAAGGGAACTTCATGAGATGCTTAGAATAAAAAATCTATATATGGGATAAGATTTTAAGGTTCATCTCCTAGGCTTTAGGTCCTAGGGTTAAGGGTTTAGGATCTTCATATCCTAGGGTTCATGAGATTCTTAGAATAAAAAATCTATATGGGTTAAGGGTTTAGGGTTCATCTCTTAGGATTTAGGTCTTAAGGTTAAGGGTTTAGGATTCATATCTTAGGGAACTTCATAGATGCTTAGAATAACAAATCTATATATGGATTAAGGTTTTAGGGTTCATCTCCTAGGCTTTATATCCTATGGCTAAGGGTTTTGGATCTTCATATCCTAAGGTTCATTAGATGCTTAAAATAAAAAATCTATATTGGTTAAGTTTAGGGTTCATCTCTTAGGATTTAGGTCCTAGGGTGAAGGGTTTAGGATTCATATCTTAGGGAACTTCATGAGATGATTACAATAAAAAATTTGTATATGGGTTAAGGTTTTAGGGTTCATATCCTAGGGTTTAGGTCCTAGGGTTAAGGGTTTAAGATCTTCATATCCTAGGGTTCATTAGATTCTTAATATAAAAATTCTATATGGATTAAGGGTTTAGGATTCATCTCCTAGGCTTTATTTCCTAGGGTTAATGGTTTAGAATTCATATCCTAGTGTTCATGAGATGCTTAGAACAAAAAATCTATACAAATTAAGGGTTTAGGGTTAATATCTTAAGTCCCCTTAAGCCATCCTCTTAAAGGATCCTTAATTCATACCCTCTTACATCCCCTTAATCCACCCTCTTGCATCCCTTAAGTCACTCTCATAATTCCCCTTAAGCCATCCCCTTAGTACCCATTAAGCCATATCCTATGGTTCATGAGATGCATCCCCTTAATCCACCCTCTTGCATTCCTTTAATTCATTCTCTTAACTCCCATTAATTCACCATCTTGCATCCCCTTAAGCCATTCTATTAACTCCCCTCAATCCACCCTCTTGCATCCCCTTAAGCCATCCTCTCACATCCCCTTAATCCACCCTATTGCATCTCTTTAAGTCATTCTCTTAACTCCCCTTAATCCACCCTCTTGCATCCCTTTAAGCCATTCTATTAACTCCCATTAATCCACCCTCTTTTATCCCCTTAAATCATTCTCTTAACTCCCCTCAATCCACCCTCTTGCATCCCTTTAAGTCATTCTATTAACTCCCCTTAATCCACCCTCTTGCATCCCCTTTAGTCATTTTCTTAACTCCCCTTAAGCTATATCCTCTTAGGTCTCCTTAATGTATCCTATGAAAAACAACACTTGAATTTGTAAGGAATTTATAAGATCCAATTTTCTAACTTTTAGTATGTATTGTTCTTTTCTTGCATGAATTATTTTGTTAAATGAATCATAAAAAATATAGTTACTTTACTTACATTAATTATTTTTGTAGGTTCTTATCAAGTTGGTCTACCATGCAATTGTTATTGCATTTTTTTTTATCAAAATACTCTGTAAATATCAATTTGTGGTCTTGAGCTAAAAGTTGACAAGATTTAATTGTATTTACATGCACATATGTTTCATCTATTGCAAGAATGGAAAAGAATGAAGGTGTTGTCATTAATTTCAACTAGTCAAATGGTTATCAATTGGTTGTTGTTGTCATTGATGTCATGGTTGTAGGTTACTGGTAGTATATGTTGAGGATATTCAGAAAATTGTATTGAAGAAAGGTTGCAGGTGTTCAGTGGTTGCTCTAGATTTTGCTTTGATATTTTCTCCTATGTTTGTGTGGTTCAAATATGTTGGTCATGGTTGTTGGAAGATGGTATATCCAGATTTTTGACTTCTGATTCATTATACGGTTTGAGTTATGTTCACCAGTTGTGAACTATGGTTTTTTGTGTTCTAGTTGAGGTTTGGGAGAAAAGTTGTTGGTCCAAATTTCTCTTTGATGAAGTCTTATGACTTGCAGTTCTAGAGTTGAGTTGTTATGTTTGTATTGAAGAATTTTGGTATCTAAAAGGTTCGTGCTTAATTGTTCTATGTGTTTTACACTGGTTTGGATGACCTTGTGTTGAAAACTATCTTTAGAATTGATGTAGCATGTTGTATCTATTTGGGTCCTCACCAAGCATGTGTTTGGGTCACTCTGATTCTAATTCCACTCTACGATGTTTTGGCACCGACCTAATTTGAATTTAATATTGGATGGTCAACTTTGGATATGTTTCAAAGTTGAAGATGGTATAAATACAAGATGAGTTAGTGGTAAAACTGAGTACAAAAGGAGATAAGTGCAAAGAAATATAATAGATAGATGTAAGGTTGATATGAATTAGTGAGTGTGTGTGATGTGAGAGTGGCAGATCAGTGTGAAGCCTAAATACTAAGTTTTCAGATGCAGTGAGCTGAAGGTGTACTTTATTATTCATGCATGTCTGGGAGTGGTTGAGAAAATTGTGGTGGATTTATCTATTGCATTTGGATTGTCTTCTCTCTATAACATATCTTTTCCATCTTCTTTGTATCTTTGTGGTAGTGATCCCTCTAGGTTGTTAGCCCTATTGGACAATGAGTCCTGATTCAGATAGTGAATCCTTGCATTGGCAGTGAGCCTTGTATCTCATGCAGTGATCCTTTTGTAATCAGTTTTGATATTCTCTATAGTGTGAGTTAATCCTCATCATGGTTTTTCCCTTATTGGGTTTTCCACTTAAATCTGGTGTTGTGTTTGTGTGATGGATTTTCAGTTTCTACACTTGCACTTAATGTTTAATTAATTAAGCATTATTAAGGATTAGTTCTGGTGAATAATTTAAATGCTTTAGTTTTATGACTAAAAATTTACTCCCCTCTTAGTTGTCCTATCCAACAATTGGATCAAAGCTTGGTTCCTTGCAGTAGATCTTAACCACTTAAGGAAGGTCTAGGATGGCTGGAAAAGTTATGATTATCTAAGGTTTGATGGAACTAATTATGCTATCTAGAAAATATCGATGGAAGAATATTTTGAGTATTGTGCATATGATGTGGAGAAAGCTTACAAGAATGCTTACACTCCTCCTACTAATGGTCCAAGTACAAATGATGAGATCAAGGAATATGAAGTGAACAATAAGGTGAAGTACATTTTGAACAACGGTCAAGTACATTTAGAGTTGATTAAGGTTCAAAATTTCAAGACTTCTAATGAAGTCTGGGATGCTTAGGAAAGTGTGCATGAAGGTGATGAAAGGGTCAAAGAGGAAAAATTGTAGAATTTGGAAACATATTTTGAGCTCCTACATATGTCTGAAGATGAGAATGTTAAAACTTATGTATAGAGATTGGATGAGATAGTAGTTGGAAAGCGAGGACTTAGTGCTACTGTAGATGAAACCAAGATTGTAAAGAAGATTATTAGAAATCTCCCCGATGCTTATAGTGAAAATGTGTGTGCTATTGAACAAAGTATAGATTATAAGACCTACACTAAAGATCTATTGTTGGGATCTTTGACATGTTATGAAATGAGAAAGCCAAATCTGAGGAATGGATGCAAATCAAAGGCTACTTTTAAGGCTACAAAAGCTGAAGATTTGGATGAAGAAAATCTTGATGAAATAGAAGCTAACTTTGTGAGAAGGACGAAGAAAGGCTCCAACAAGTATGAAGGTAAGTTACCCTTTAAATGCTTTAGTTGTGGAGAAATAGATCATTATGCTACAAAGTGTCTAGAAAGAGCTAAAAGGAATAAACAAAAATATAAGAAAGAAAAGAAGGGAAAGAAAATCAATAGGGAATATTATGTGAATGAAAATGCTAGTATATATGATGAGGATTTTGATTATGAAGATATTAATGACAATGAATGCTTGTTCTTAGATATAAAGGATGAACATACTTCTGCTAATTCTAAAAAATAGGTGAAGGAATGCCCTCCAGAGAAGGAGAAAAATGAAGGTATTGTAATCTATAACCTACATGCTAAACAAGAAAAGAACTATTGGGTTGTTGATATTGGTTTTTCAAATTATATGACTAGTGATAAGAGTAATTTTGTTAAGCTTGAAAAATATGATGGAGGATTAGATATGCTTGGAGATGATACTGGTGCTAAAATTTGTGGGATAGGCTTAGTAAGTTTTGATGGCAAGCATGATACTGATGATGTCTACTATGTTAAGGGTTTAAGGCATAACCTTTTGAGTGTTGGAAAAATGTGCAGTAAATGATATAATCTTATGTTTGAGGATGAGATATGTGAGATCAAAAAAGGATCCTAAACAATGATTACTGTAGGAAAGAAATCTGAAGGAAATAGATCTATCAACTTAAAGGTGTTGATGGATGATGATTTATGAGTTAGATCAATGACACTTGGTTATGCCATAAGAGAATGTGTCACATAAATTTTCATAATTTGGTGAGGATTAGTGTAGTTCAGGCCATGAGAGATTTACCAAGGATTACAAATCATGTTAATGCTATTTGCAAGAATTGTTAGTTTGGAAAGAAAGATACAAGATGCTATAGATCAAAGTAATAATCTACAATTGGACTACTGGATTTAATTCATACAAATCTTTGTGGTCCTACAAGAGTAAGAAGTCTACAAGGTGAAAGGTACTTTATGATATTGATTGATGATTATTCTAGATATATACAGGCTACATTTCTTAGAGAGAAATTAGACGCATTAGATAGATTCAAGACATTCAAAGCTATGGTTGAAAATAAAGCGAATTTGAGGATAAAAAAGATTAAGGTCTAATAGAGGTGGAGAATTTACATCCCATGAGTTTAATATGTTTTGTGAAGTGCATGGAATAAAAAGATAGTTATCTGCTCCAAGAAATCCTCAGTAGAATGGTGTTGTTGAAAGAAAGATTATAATAGTTCAAGATGCCATTAGATCAATGATTACTGAGGCTAGTTTACTGAAAATATACTGGAGAGAAGCTATTCATACTGTTGCTTATGTATTCAACCAAGTTCAAGCAAGAGGAAATAGTAAAAAGACCCCCTATGAGCTATGGTTTGGAAAAATTCCTATTGTTAAGTATTTCAAGGTATTTGGAAGAAAATTTCATATCAGAAGAGATGAGGAAACTTTAGGAAAGTTTGATTCAAGAAGTGGTGAAAGCATTTTTCTTGGATATTCTACTAAAAGCAAACCTTACATATGTTTCAATAAAAGACTGAGAAAGATTGTAGAAAGTGTAAATGTTAAGATTGATGAAACAATGAAGAATTCAATTGATAATGATGGATATGTATTAGATGAACCTGATTGTGTAATAATTGAAGAAATTAAGGAAGAATAGGAAAGGGATCAGAAAGAAAAGAATAATGAAGAAAATGAAAGAGAAGAAGAAGCTCTAGTGGTGTCCCCTAAGACACCTAGATATGTGCAAAAGAATCATTCAGAAAGTTGGATCATTGAAGATAAGACAATAGGAGTATTGACAAGAAGCAAAACTGTTGCTGAAGTAAATTTGTGTTTATTTTCTAAGATTGAACCAAAGACTGTAAGTGAAGCATGTAACAATTAACATTAGATGGAAGCTATGAAAGAAGAACTTATGCAGATTGAGAAGAATCAAAATTGGGAATTGGTCCCAAGACCAATAGATAAAAACATTATTGGATCAAAATGGGCACTAAAAAATAAGCAGGATGAGAATGGAGAAATGGGTAGAAACAAAGCAAGGCTTGTGTGTAAAGGCTGCTCACAAGTAGAAGGCATATATTTTTTAGGAGAATTTAACTTCAGTGGCAAGAATGGAAGCTATAAGGATGTACTTATCATTTTCTGCTTCTAAATATTTCAAGGTCTATCAGATGGATGTTAAGTATGCATTTTTGAATGGTGATCTAAAAGAAGAGTTCTACATGGAACAACCAAAAGGATTTCAAGTTTTAGATCAATTGGATATGGTGTGCAAATTGAAGAAAGATTTATATGGTTAAACCAAGATCCTAGAGATTGGTATGAAAGGTTAGACATGTATTTGATTTAACAAGGTTTCAAAAAAGGTACGACAAATAGTAATCTGTACTTTAAATTTGAAAATGAGAAAATCTTGATTGTAGTTGTATATGTTGATGACATTATTTTTGGAGGAAATGAAACTATGTGTAAGTTGTTTGCAGAAGAGATGTAGAAAGAATTTGAAATGTCTATGTTTAGAGAGATGAATTTCTTTCTTGGGCTGAAAATTAATTAGATAGAGAAAGGAATCTTTATTTCACAGTCTAAGTATGTAAAAGAGATGTTAAAGAAGTTTGGGATAAATGGTTCCAAACCAATATGCACTCTTATGGTGATTGGTTGAGAATTGGGAAAAGATGATGATTCACCTAAGGTCAATTAGAGCAAGTATAGATCTATGATTGGTGGACTGTTGTATTTGATTGCTAACTAGATTAGATATTATGCATGTTCTCTATATTGTGGCTAGATTTCAAGAAGATTCTAAGGAAACACATGTTGTTGTTAAAAGAATATTCATATATTTGAATGACACTTTGGATTGTGGGTTATGGTATTCTAGAGATACTGAATTTACATTAAGAGCTTATACAGATGCATATTGGGTTGGATGTGTAGATGATAGAAAGAGTACAAGTGGTGGTGCATTCTTTCTTGGTTGTAGATTGGTAGCATGGTTGAGTAAACAACAAGATTAAATTTCATTTTCTAATACTAAAGCTAAGTATATTGCTACTGCATCTTGTTGTACACAAGTTCTATGGATGAAATAGACATTGAAAGATATCATAGTGGTGTATGATGATTTTATTTCCATCTTTTGTGATAACACAAGTGCAATTAACATTTCAAAGAATCCAGTGATGCACTCAAGGACAAAGCATATATCTATTAGGTATCATTTCTTGAGAGAGAAGGTCATGGAGAATGAAGTAAAGCTTGAGTATATCTCTATGAAGGATCAGATTGCTGATATATTTATGAAGGCTCTTAATAAAGATACTTTTGAGTATCTCTAGGAGAATTTAACGGTCATTTCCCCTCCTTTCTTAAAATATATGCATATGGAGATGCATCATTCCGGTGGATCTATAAATCTATCCTTCTTCTAGACTAATTTTTTGGTGGCTACCTCTCAAGGGGAGCAAGTAGTGTTAAGTGTTGTAATTGTGAGTATTTTATTTTCTATGTCAAAGGGAAAATCAAGGTAAAATATATTTTGCCTTTGCCATTGATTTCAAAGGGGGAGATGAAGAATGTGAAAAAAACCAAAAAAAGGGGGAGAGGAAGAATGTGAAAAACGCAAGAGGAAGAATAAAAAAAGACTATCGACTAAGGGGGAGAAACATAAAGAGAAATCTTGAGAAGTGTGTTTAGAGCTCGCATGTTGTCTTTGACGGTTTTTCACATCATGTGTTGCCATCAATGACAAAGGGGGAGATTGTTGCAAGAATGGAAAATAATGAAGGTTTTTTCATTGATGTTAACTGATCAATTGGTTATCAACTAGTTTCTATTGCCATTGACATCATGGTTGTAGGTTACTGGCTGTATATGTTGAGGATATTGAGAAAATTGTATTGAAGAAATTTTAGAGGTGTTCAATGGTTGCTTTGGGATTTTCTCCTGTGTTTGTGTGGTTCAAATATGTTGGTCATGGTTGTTGGAAGATGTTATATCTATATTTTAGGCTCCTGATTCATTATATAGTGCGAGTTATATTCACCAGTTGTGAACTGTGTTTTTTTTTGTTCTGGTTGAAGTCTGGGAGAAAATTTGTTGGTCTGGATTTCTCTTTGATGAAGTCTTATGACTTGTGGTTCTAGAGTTGAGGTTTTATGTTGCATTAAAGAATTTATGTATCTAAAAGGTTTGTGCTTAATTTTTCAATGTGTTTTACACTGGTTTGGCCAACCTTGTGTTGAACACTATCTTGAGAATTGATTTAGCATGTTGGATCTATTTGGGTCATCACCAAGCATGTTTTTGGGTCCCTCTCATTCTAAATCCACCCTAGGATGTTTTGGAATTGATCGAGTTTGAATTTAATATTGGATGGCTGACTTTGGATATGTTTTAAAGTTGAAGATGGTATAAATATAGGATGAGTTACTTGTGAAAGTGAGTACAAAGAGAGATAAGTGGAAAGAAATAGAATAGATAGATGCAATATTAATGTGAATCAGTGAGTTTGTGTGATGTGAGTGTGGCAGGTCAATGCAAAGCCTAAATACTGAGTTTTTGGATGCAGTGATCTAAAGGTGTACTCTATCATTCATGCATGTATGCGAGTGGTTGAGCAAATTGTTGTGGATTTCTCTATTGCATTGAGATTGTCTTCTCTATGTAACATATCTCTTCTATCTTCTTTGTATCTTTGTGGAAGTGATCCCTCTGGGTTGTTAGCCATGTTGGACAATGAGTCCTTTTTTTGGAAGTGGGCCTTATATCTCAAGCAGTGAGCCTTTTGTAATCAATTTTTATATTCTCTATAGTGTGAGTTAATCCTCACAGTGGTTTTTCCCTTATTGGGTTTTCCACATAAATCTAGTGTTGTTGTGTTTGTTTGATGGTTTTTCAGTTTCTACACTTGCACTTAATGTTTAATCAGTTAAGTAGTATTAAGGATTAGTTTTAATGAATGATTTAAATGCTTTAGTTTTGTGAAACCAATTCACCCCCCTCTCAATTGTCATATCCAACATCATCATGTTATATAGCTATATTAAACATCATTATACATTATATATGTTTGTTTGATGTATGAACTTCAATGAAATTATTAATCACTTTTTAAATATCTTATTCCAATTTTATCTTATACAAATCATGTCTTATATTTACCACAGTTTATATATTTCTAGCATATTTAAATAAAGTAAACAATATGAACCAAAACCTCAAATATATATATTTAAAAGACCTAAAAATTGTATAGGATATTTAGTAAAGTTTACAACCTCAAATGATATGACCTCATGATTATGCACCTAATATTTTCCATGCATAAAAATTGGAAATGTCTCAGGTGTGCTCGCCATGGGTATTGCATGAACTCTCTACATATAGATATAATACTTCATAGATCATTCACATATGTGTACAAATTAAAATTAAATTAGATATGATGTGTATTTATTTTAAACTTAACAAACGTTTGAAAGCATGCACCTAAGATGGCTCATGCATAATAGTTGATGATGACTCAAGAGCACTAACCACAACTTGTGGTTGGTCGGTACTCAGTATTGCATGACCTCCCTACATCTAGATACAATATATCATTTCACACGTGTAAAAATTTAAATAAAATTATCTATATGTCCACATAAATTAAAATATATAAATTGGTTTTCCTAACCAAAAGGTGTACCCAATTCTACAACACTTGAATAACATACATGTACAATCTATCAATAGATGCAATCACCAGGTCTTGAGGGATCTGGTAGCCACATTCCACACTAGCATTGTTTATTTGATGATATGTACTTAAAAATTTGTGATATATATATATATATATATATATATATATGATCATTTATGTTTGGTTGTTTATGCTTATATGTTTAAGTTAGATGGCAATGTGATTTATCAAATAGTATTTCTAAGACTATTTAATAATTGTATCCATGATCTAACATGATTTATTTTATCTAATTAAAACAATTTGTGTCTCTCTTAGATGCAACATTATGATTAAGTATGTTATGCTAAATTAAATGCAACTATGATCTTATTGTAGAACATTAAATGTATATAAGGATCTAATCTAACACAACATACAAGATTAAATTGAATAGTATGAAACCTAAAGTAACCACCTAAAATTAATTTAAATAATTACTTTAGTATTCAAGACACACAAATGATTGTTTGTCAAGAAGGAGGCAATGTGAGAGAACATAGAATGACATCTACTAACTCTAACACCACTGCTTTATCATTCACACTATTCAAGAATATTAGAAAAAGTGTCAGTGCAAATGCATAGCATTAATAGGTTCTTTAAGAGGTGTACCATCCATTTATATTATCGTGTATGCTCCAAACCCATAGCTTTCATCAATTATGTAAGGTTATAATCAATTAGGGCTGAATTTTCCTTTTTTAGTTGAGGAAACATTGATGTTAGGTTAATTTTAAAATAACAAATCAAATGACCTTTAGTAAATAAATGAGGGATGACATGGTAATTGTAAATACACTGCATTTTTTTGGAATAAGCTTGGAGATGCTCGAGAGTGTTAATTCGCCATTCATCAAGTATTTCAAGCTATTGCAATCATTGTTCTTTATAAGTATTGTCATCAATAAGTCCTTGAAGAGCGATTTTTAATGAAGGAATCTCTAACTCCAAGGGAATGATTGCCTCAATACCATAGACAAGGTTATAAGGAGTATTCCCAATTGATGTTCTAATGCTAGTACAATAAGCCCATAACACATATGTCAACTGCATGTGCTAATCCTTATTATTTTTGCTCACTATTTTCCTTAATATTTTCTCAAGGGTTCTATTATTTGATTCAACTTGACCATTAGATTACAGATAGTAGGGTGTTGAAAAATGATGTTGAATGCTAAACATCTGTAAGAAATTCTTCACATCATTATTCTTAAATGGTGTCCCATTTTTTGAAACTAACATGGAAGGGAGTATGAAGTGAGAAATAATATGTTCCAATATGAAATGACATATTACATCGACAATTGTTGAATGAAGGGGAATGACTTCTACCCATTTCATGAAATAATCTATTGTGGTAATTATGAATGTATGTCCGGTAAAAGAGGGTGGTGATATTTTTCTAATAAACTCTAGACCCCATACCAAGAATGGCCAAATAGAAACTTGGGCACGGAGCTCAAAAAAGGGGAGTGAATCAAATTGCTATTTTCTTGACACTTGTGACATTTATTAACATATTTAAAGAAATATTGTTCCATATATCTCCAATAATATCCTATATAGATTAGCTTTTGAACTAATGATCTTCCTCCAAAATGACCTCCACAAGCACTTGCATGAGCTTCCACAAGTGCTATGGGGATTTCAGATTGTTTAAGGCATATAAGTAAAAGACCAGCAAGGGACCTTCGATACAACACGTTAGCAAGGATTATAATCTAGATGCGAATTTTCAATGGTGGGCTTGAATATTCTTTGTTGTCAGCTCAAGAAAGGTACCCTCTTTTAAATAATTAAATATCGGTGCATACCATTCACTAGAGCTTTCCATGGTGGTTGATAATACTTCTTCTACATTATATTCTATTGATGGTTTCATCATTGTATGGACAATGAATGTGAAATTTTTTGAAGGATCTTGAGGGGAAATAAGGGAAACCACACTTGCCATTGCATTTGTTTGTTGATTATCTTTTCATGGGATGTTATCAATGGTATATGAGTCAAAGGTGTTTAACAGGGTCATTGTGAGATCCTTATATTTTGATAACTTGTCATGTTTTTCTTGATATATTCCATTTATTTACTTAATGAGTAATTACGAATCACCAAATATCTTAATGTCTTGAGCTCTCAGAGTTAAAGTAGCATGTAATCCAACAATTAATGCCTCATACTTTGTAGCATTGTTTATGCATAGGAAGTTTAAGCGATAGGACAAGGGAATAGGCTTTGGGATTATTATGACCCCTACATCGGAGCTTGTTCTACACTTAGAGCCATCAAAGTATAACTCCCATGTATCAGTTTCAATTGTCAACACATATTCATTAGGGAATGAATCATTATTAGGTAATGATAGGAGAGAGGGGGTGTTAGCTAATTAGTCTATCAAAGCTTGTCCTTTAATTGCCTTTTGCAAGAAAAACTTAAGGTAAAACTCAATTAACAACATAACCCACTTAGCTAAGTGTCATTACAAAATTTTTTTAGTGAAAAGGTGTTTTAAAGGATCAAATTTCATCATCACATGTATTTCAACATTTAGTAAATAGTGTTTCAATTTACTAGTAGCAAACATGAGAGCCAAAAATTGTTTCTCTATTGTCTATATTGTGTCTCAGAATCAATCAGAGTTCATCTAATGTAATAAAAAGGATGTTCTTTTCCATTTTCGTCTTGTTGAGACAAAAATATTGTGAGAGGATGGGTCGATGCTACTGTATAAAGGATAAATGGTTTGTCTTGCATAGCGGGTTGTAAAATAGGTGGAGTAGCAAGGTAAGCTTTCAATCTCTTAAAGTCATATTTACAATCCTCATTCCTATTAAAATGTATCTCTTTCTTAAGGATTTGAGTAAAGGGTAATGTTCAGTCTGCTAAGGATGCTGCAAAATGATGAATACCCTAAATTATTCATTGTAAAGTGCATAATTGGGAAATGCTTCTAGGAGGTGGAATGTTAACTATAACATAAATTTTCTTTGTTTCCACCTCAATGCCTCTATGAGATACTATAAAACCTAAGATTTTTCCACTATCTATGCCAAAGAAACACTTTTTTGGGTTCAATCTCATGTTATATTTTCACATTCACTCAAATATTTTTTGAAGAATATTCACATTGTCTTGTTGAGTTAAAGATTTGGTGAGAATAACATCAACATAATATTCCAAGATATTATGTATGTAATCATGAAATATCAATTTAATAGCTCATTGATATGTTGCACCCATGTTATTTAATCCAAAAGGCATGAACACCCAACAAAGTTTTCTCAAAGTTGTAGTAAATGCTATTTTGTATTGATCTTGAGGATTGATAAAGATTTGATTATATCCAGAGAATCCATCAATGAATTACAACAAAGCATGTCCCACAGTCAAGTCCACTATCATGTCAATATTAGGAAGGGTAAATCATCATTTAAAGATGCTTCATTTAAATTAGGAAATCCCATACACATCCTAATATGATTATTAGTTTTCACAACTACCACAATATTCGAGATCCAAGGAGAATAATCTATAGGTCATATAAAACTATCTTCAAGGAGTTTCTCAATCTTGACCTTGACTAATAAGGCTTTCTTAGGATTCATCTTTCGTACCTTTTATCTAGCTAGTTTAGCATTTTCTACAAGAACTATGTTGTGTGTCACTATCTTAGCATGAATTCTCAACATATTTGAGTAAGTTGAAGAAAAAAGTTTGGGAAAATCATGAAGTAAAGTTGCATGGTATTCTTTCTCATCTTCGTCATGGAAATTTCTTATATTAATCACTTTATCCTCATTAGTGACATCCATTAGCATGTTGATTGTATCTCCCAAAGGGGGTGTATTTTGTTTTAGAAATTTAGGATTGTATTCTTCGTTGTCCTTATCAAGTTCATTGTGTTCCTTTTCTCCATTTTCTTGCTTAGTACTAATCATAGCACATGTAACCCATTTCTTTTTAGGAGGATCAAATGAATTGTCACAAACTCCTAATATATCTTTCAAGGCTTCATAATCTTCAAAGTATTAAAATGATTCTTCACAAGTTGTATCAATCAATTCAAGATGTTTCAAGGTGAGCGCTATTTTAGGGTTACACATGACGATGTTGATGTCAAGAGTGAAGGTATTTTCTATTGGTATGTGGTGACTAATCATGCTATACTATATAGCCCATGGTATACTGTACATCCTGACCCCTTGTCCTTGTCAGGGTCCGGGGCTGGGCCGGGCCCCGGGTGGGTGTTTGGGGGTGGTAGCCCCTGAGAAGCGGGGGTTTGGGGGCGCAGCCCTCGAGAAATTTTTTTTTCCATTTTTTTCGCGTCGTCAACGAAAAATGAAAAATCTCAGAAAAAGAAAGAAAACCAACTTTGTAAAACCCTAATTCTGGAAGCTTCTAAAAGCTTGTTAAAAGGGGTTGGAATGGGGGTTACAGTATGAAGAAAAATGCGATTATTCACGAGATTATAATAGGTTTTGCACTGGATAATAAAAGTATTGGATGGCTGCGGTTTGGTGGATGTAGCCCAGATTGGGTGAACCACGCTAAATTCTCTGTGTTATGATTTATTCTGTGTATGTTTTAGTTTCTCTGTTTATTGTTTAAATATGCATTTAATTGTTAGATATCTGCCATCTCTAACCCTAACATTTTCATTTCTTGTGTTATCTTAGAAGGACAATACCCCAAACCACTTTTTGTTTCTTGCGTGTTAGGAACTATAGGAACATGGATGCCTTGCTCTTTCCTTCCACATCCTTTTCCACTATAGCCAAGCTATTTCATAAGCTCATAACCTCTTCCATAAAGTTTCTTCATTTCTTTCGGGTTTGGTGGTTGTTGATAGTCTATCTCATCAAAGTTTGTTGTATAGCTTATGTCTTCTTCTAAAGTAGATGAGGTAGATGTTTGTGAGTTTTCTTCTAAATTCCGTGTTGACGTTACCATTGGTTTCTTTTTTTTTCAGTTGTTTTTGTTGTAATTTTGTATTCTCCCATAAATGTTGGTGTGAAGTCTAAAGAACCCCAATCATCTTCCAATAACTTTAACACTTTTTCTATCTCTTGTTTGTATTTTTTCATAATTTATATGTTCAAAGTTGGAATTAATGTATTTAGAGGACTTTTCATTCCTTTCTAAACTTGTAAGCAACTTTCAGGATCGAGATCTATTTCAATTTGGTATTACTTTATTGTATAGACATACTTCAGGATACAATGAAGAGTTAAAGGAACCACATGCATCTCATGAATCCAAGGTCTTCCTAAAGGAAGCTTGTATGAAAGATCATGAGGCATAGCATGAATAGGATCTTATAACATAGCCACTCCAACTATAATAGGAAAAGTAATCACACCAATCAATTTCTTTCCTACATTTTCAAATCCTTGAATTGATAAGGAATCAGGCTCAATTTTTTATTTATCCGCTCCAAGTCTATCCAAAAGGTTCACACTACACACAATAAGAGTGGAGCCATTATCAACAAGGGTTACTTTTATTCCTATCATATTGAAGATAGTTATTATCATGAAGGATAATTTTTCTTTCTCATTTCCAAGGAAGGTATCTCATGTTGATGAAAAGTAATGTCTATGTTAGACATATTCATTCCTAATTAGAGTTGCTACATCACTTACATTTGCACTAGAGGGAATCACAACTTGTGGCAAGGATATTTGAAGCATAGTATGATAGTTAGGTGAATTTAGAATTAGGTCCCATAGGGATTATTTTGTGAGAGTATTCTTAAGTTGTTCAACAAGATCATACTCCATGCCACTATGTGAATGCAAATGAGGAGCACCAAGCAAGATGGGTTCAGGAAAAGGTGAGGATGTTGAAGTTGTTTGTCTTGGTTGTGGACTATTTCTAGTGTTATATGTATGAGAAATGATATTATAACTTGATTGTCGAGAACCATTATTCGTAGATGGTTCAAGGGTGAAAATGGGTTTTTTTTGAGTTTGATATTTGTTTGAAGGTGGGTATAGGATAAGCTGGGGTTGGATTACATAAAGTTATCTTTATTTTGGTTTGTTGTGACAAGCCTTAGTGGATGAACCTTGTGAGATGAAGTCCTCAAGGGATTCTTCCGACATATCAAATTCATCACTACTAAAAGTCTTGAGGGTGAGGTTAACTTGGAAAAAGAGATTTGACATACTAAAATAACTACGCTTTCTCCAAATAGTTCATCGATTTATAGGTGTTTTTGGTTTTGTTTTCTAATGAATGCAAAATGTAATGTAATCTTTAATTAAACTATGAACTAATGCTACTAATGAAAAGTGTAGTAATATAATTCTATCCACATTTGAAATGAAACCAAATTAAGCTAGATCCAATGAATTGCATGAAATAGAAGCCCAATAATCTGTAACATAAATCTAATAAGAGTAAATTGAAACAAAGAGATAGGGTTTTTAATGCTGTAAAATGTAGTTTCAGGTATGACATGAGACTAAATATCCTAGAGGGGTGTATGAGTCCTAATTAGGGTATTTTAGGGTTTCAAATGTTATAAAACACACCACACAAAATACCCAAAAATTAGGTAAAACCACTTGTACTAGGACTAAATTGCCTAGAGGTGCATATGAGTCCTAGATTAGGGTTTTTGTACTAATTTCAACAAATTATAAGTGAATTTTAGGTTTTCTAGTTTGAATGTCATCTAGACTAAGTGAAATTATAGATTTCAAGTGATATTCAATGATACAAGATACAAAATGTAACCTATATGTACTTTCACTAATGAAAGATTTAGAAACACTAGATGAAAATTAACCAATGCAAGACTTAATGCAAGATAGATCTAGGAATATGATGCAGTCCAAATTAAAAAAAAGGGTGTTCTAAACGCTAGGTTCACCAAAATGAAACAACAAAAATCATGTCCCACCTTTTGGGATATGGAACTAAAGGGGGATTACGGTTCCTCCACCAATTTCCTCATATTTCATTCAAGGAAACCATAGAGATATCAATACAAGGATGGAATGAGGGAAAAAGATCTACTAAAGGGGTATCATAGGGTGTGATTAACGAAAAAATGGGTTCACCACCAAGCAAAGGCTTAAAAAGATAAGAAATTTAAATGATATGCAAACCTAACTATGCAACCTAAGATATGAAGCTAAAAATTGGAATAGTGAACTAAGAAAGGACAAAAGGGAACTTCGAGTACTGAAGATGCTTGAAAAAATGTTTGAAATCCTAAAAATATGACTTTTAATACATACTAGGACTCATACACTAGGCTAGGCGATTTGGTCCTAGATTAGGGTTTCTAGGAAGAAACTAGAATTTCAACTCTAGAAAAAAGTGTTATACCAAGACTCATACACGAAAAGTGGCATATCAGTCCCATCTTTATTTTTAAAAAATTCAAGATATGAATATGTTTTCCTATCTCTGCTCTTCCTTCCAAACTTTGTTTCCAGATCTGAACCTACTAAAAACCTACAAAATAACATATTGTATTTATTTGCTTATGGGGAGGTTCACCTTAGTGAAACCCCTAGTTTGGTAATTAAAACTTGATGGAAATAATATATCTTGAAAGTAAATGTGATTCTAAGTCCTAATCTTACGTGCATCTAAGACTAGGAGATCCAAAATTCCATAAAATCCTATTCTACTATTCTAAAATAGGATGCATGAATGAGACATAAAAACGATGACTCACTTTGGGAGACCTTTAATCAACCAAAAAAGCCACAATAATGCATGTACCTTCCTTTAGGTAGAAAGTAAAATGATAATGGAGGATGGATTCACTTAGGAAACAAGTAATTAGGATTGGTTCGATGGCTAGTTGCATCTCTGCAACCTAGAATCCATCATGATTCTCCATAGGCAACCATCATAAATCCTTGAAAATTTTATATCTTGAATTGAAAGTGAGCTTGAAGACTTGAAAAGACACTATAACGCTGCTCCAAGACTTCAAATATGCTTTCTACTTGCTCTTGAATACTTATAAATCTGTCTTGAAGACTCTTGCTTGAAAACTCTAGGATTGCTTAGATTTTGAATCACTTTCTCTAGGTAAAATAAAAATTTGAAACATTGTTTATATAGGAACTTCATCTAATTTACTATTTATTAGATCCCAAATGCCGACATTAATTTAAGTTTTGAATTAGAAACCTTAATTTCCCACTCAAACCCTAAAAATGAGCCACACGGGACTCATACGCCAGAAGTGGCATATGGGTCCCACCTAGGGGGAATCATATGCCCAAGGTGGTGTATGAGTTCCACCCTAGCTTTTTGGGGTGAGAGAAAGTCAAGGTGTTAGAAAATTAAATGCCTTGGTTGATTTTGTTAGGATTTCAACTATAATAAGCCTTGGGATCCAAAATAAAGGGTCTTAGGGGCCTATTAATAATCATTTAAAGGGTATTTAATCCAAGCGTACTAAAGTAGGTCTTAACTAAGTGTGAAATTGTACCATCTCCAAGAAGGGAGTACAATTTTCTACATTGTAATTATTATCAATTATTTTTAGAATATTTCATATTATATTATTCTTGTGCAAGTTATTTCATTACAACACTCTTGGGTATCATTATTCTCTTATCCATTCTCATCTGAAACATTATGAAGAATGCTAGAAGAGCTTTTTCTTGAGAATCCGATCCACCAAGATTCATCATAAGATTTCTTTTCTAATGTGCTATCGATTATGTATTTGACCATTCAAATTTTCTAATTACTAGTATTTCCTTCATGAAGTAGAAGAGTAAACAAAATGTCAAAGTACCATACCTGAATGTATGCTTTTCGTTCTTTTTGATTTCTTTCAAAATTTTCATCAAGTGTTGTCAAAGTAACTCACAGAGATCATAATCAATACCTTTCTCAATCATGTTAAGTGCAGTGTAAGTGGTAGTAGTAGACACTATATGGTCATCATTAGGTAGGAATTTTTTTATGTCTAATAAGCATTATAGCATACCAAACAACCATATTTCTGAATGTACTCAAGGTGAGTTCCTTTCCTTGGAGATTTTCACTAGTATATTTCAATTAATTCTCTATCATTGATAGGATTCCACTTTGGAACTGGTATGAAGGACCACAAACTAGTTACATCCTTATTTTTTCCCTAGTTATTGAGTGTGCATTGTCAATCTAGATAGTTTTTTCATGAATTCTACTCAATACAATCCTAATAAACTTCTTGTCAAATTCAAATAGTGGAAACTTATGTGATACATCCAATTTCTTTTTAGCTAGGGTTTTGAATTTTGATTTAATGTTATCATAACTTTCTTCCAATTTTCTTGACCATAAAATGATTAATCCAAGAGAGGTCTCTTCTTCTATTTTCCCATGTATGTATACATAGATATCCTTAGTAGGTGATACTCCAAAGGGAGTGCCAAAAAATGCACCCGATAAGCCTTCCTACATAATTTTATAAGAATTCCTCTTTAATCTAAGTTGTGGTATGTTTGTGACATTTACTACCTTTGATCCTTCCATTACATTTAAAACAAAAATTTTGGAGAAGAATTGTGTAAGCAAAATACCTCTTGAATTTGCTTCGGTGAATATTCGGGTTTTGATGTTTTTCTTCTAGGAGACACCTCAAATCCACTTCCTCTTCAATTTACTTTTCCTTCATATCAACTAAATTTGTCTTCTCAAATACATGTTTAACTCCATGACTTGACCCATATCAATAAATGTATCAACAATAAATGCTTTAGAAAAAGCTGTCAAAAATTAAAACCTTGTAGCCATAGGTAATTTATAGAAGCTCCACAAACTTCCACATCACAATATTTCCTTCCACAACTTCCTTCTATAGCTTAAGAAATTCCTCTTCTAAGATATATCTTCGTGCCAAGACTTGACGTCTCAAATTTTAGGGTGCTATTATAATTTTTCATTATTGTTCCCCATAAGCCTTAGCATGGGCTTAGTTTTTAGAAGTATCTGCACCAGAGGTAGGTATAGATGCATTTGAAGTTCCTAATTCATCTCTATTCTTAGATTCCTCTTTCTTTCTCCATATCTATTCCATTTCCTTCTTAACCTCAACGAGATCAGCTTTCTTTACAGATTTATTCCTCTTTACTGAAATAAATTGTCTTCTATTTTTGCTTCTACAAACTCTTGAAATATTTCTATATTTGTTGTAAAAGTAGCATAAAACACCTCCCTAACTCCTATTTATCCTTGATCTGCATTGGTTAGCCTTATTTCCAAACATATTACACGAATAATGGTATCCATTGAAAGATTTAAACATTCTCCCAATATTATATCTATTCATTATCTAACTTCTACACTTGGTACTTCTATGTCCAAATTTCTTGCATGCAAAACATTATTCGAAGAAGAATCTAGCATTCTAATTCATTCTATGTCTACATTCTACAACCTTATGCCTATATTTATTATGGGAAAAAAATACCATTGAAAGATGGGTACCTTTGAGTATTTGGTTGTCTGGTTGAAGGTCTTCCTGCATTGCTTCTTTTATTTTTGAATTGTCTTCTATTGCCTTGAGTCTTCTTTTTATTGTCAACCTTGGTAGATTCCTGATTTTCTTTTAAAATTTTTCTTTCTTCAAGTCTCAAACCATTTTTGTCCTTAGATGGTTTCTATATTGCAATCAACTCATCAAGCATTGTAGTACTTATTTTGAATTTCTCCTCATGTATTCTTGCCTTTTCTAGATCAGATTTGGGTTTTACCACTTCTTGTTCAATTCTAGAGCATTCTTCAATCTTTCTTTGTATTAGTGCATTCAAACATTTTCCAATCCTTCCTTTTTCCTCCATTTGTACTTTCAATCCAATGATATCTTCATTTGCTTTTTCCAACTAAAAAATTGACTTCCCTATGTCTTTCTTTGAACTTCTTGATTTGTTCTCTCAACTTTCTGATGCATTCATTTGCTTCTCCTAGGCTTTCCTTTAAGCTTTTATTACCAGTTTCAAATTTCTCAAAATCTTTAAGAGTAGCCTTAAGTTCTTTGTCAAACATGTAGTCATCTTCTACATATTCAATTGCAAAAATTTCTTTAAGAGGAATATGACAATTCATGTTTTCCATGTGTTCAAAATTCCAAGATCTTCCTCAAGCGATTAATATTGTTGATAATTCAAGGAACCTTGATTTGGTACCAATTGTTGATAATTCAAAATATTGAGAGGGGGGTGAATCATTATTCTATTACACTTTTGAACACATCTTATCCAATCACTAAAACACATTAATTGGAATAAAAAATGAAAGCATAAAACATCCACAAATCCACATAACATATGAACACCATAAATTTTGCATGGAAAACCCAAAAATGGGAAAAGCCACGGTGAGGATTAGCTCACAATATATTATTGTAGAAATGTAAATTATCTTGATTGATATCATGCACTTGATTCTGATTCACTAATTTTGATTCTTCCTTGATCACTTCTTTACTAATTATTTAGTTGAATAATCTTTATTTAATTAAATTCATTAAATTACCTCCTTAATCAGATAGTACACTTTATCATATTATTTCATTAAAATTCCTCTTTTATTAAATAAATCAACTTTATTTAATTAAGTCCTAATGTTCCTCCTTTGATTAAATAAATCAACTTTATTTAATCCTAATGCTTTCATTTAATTGAATAAATCATTTTATTTAATTAAATTTATTTCCCAACTATCATCTCATTTGATTGAAACAAATCTAAATATCTAAATCAAATGTCAAATCAGACTAACATTATCTAAGTTAATTAATCCTAATGAACTCCTAACACTAATCCTCCTTTCCTCTAGCTTTTGCAAGTTGCACATGTAAATCAATTTATTTGATTTATTAATTCCTCCTATTTTCATTCAAATGTGGCATATTCTTGGAATATTCCACTTATTTGAATTCTCCCTCACAAAGGATTTATATCCTCCAACTTGGCATTAAAGGCTCTTACATGTTCCCTCCTTGAGCCAACTTGGTGTTAAAGGAAGGAACTTACATCCCCTCTTGCACAAGTCAATTCTTAAAATTCTAATTCCACCTACATGCATTTAACTTGCACATTGTTCAAAATGTGCTCCACTCTCCTTCATTAGCATGTTGACAAGTGGCGCAATGCCATTGGTTCAAATGTTAATCCCACTTTCATCCTATTCCTCATTCTTCAACTCTTCTTCATTATAAATAGAGACCTTCTCTATTGATTTGGCATTCACAATCCATGTAAGATCATTATGCTCATTTGAATCCACAATCATTCACAAGTTTATGGAAGGTTATTATAGTCATTTTGAATTCAAAATATCCATTTTTCATCCACAATTCATCCATATTAGCATAAGATTTCATCATTCATAGCAAGGATATTAGCATTTTACATCAAGCATCAATCAATCATCATCAGGCTTATCAAGGAATTGGGAAAGGACTTCTTTCCACATCAAAGAAGAACCAATTCCCCCATGGGATGCTGGATTGAGCATTTTGAATAAGATTTCATTAGCTTTTATTTGATATTTTACCTTGTTTTCTTGTTCTTGTGTTTTGAATGAATTTCATGGGGAATGTTTGGTTTGAACTTGTTTAAGGACTAATGTTTTCTTGTTTGTCCATGTTTGAGTAGGTCTAACCTAAGAATTCACATTTTGGCACTAGAAGGAGGGCACAAATCTCAAAATTAACATGTTTTTTTGGTCAAATCCATTGTTTTCTCTTTTCTATTTCTTCTCAGGATACAATGACGCCAAAGAAGACAAACAACGACACTATCATTCTAGTGTCACTATATAGCAGGGTGATCCCATAATAGTGGTTTATAATTTTTGGCCAAACTGGACACTAAAATTATTAAAGATATCAAGTTTCCACAATCCATCAAGTAGTGCTAATTAATTTTTGGATTTGATTGTGTTTTTGTTTTTCACATCGACGTTTCGAATCATACTACATGATCCATCATCAGGATGAAAGAAGCTGATTGTTGCCAAATCATTTTCTCCTCCAGCTCTCTTTCATCCTGATGATGAATCATATTCGAAACGTCGCTTCGCTAAAACACAATCAAATCCAGAATATTAGCACTAAATTATTATTTTTAACTAAATCTTCACATTCGGGCACCTATAGTGGCTAAACTGTGAGGAATTTGAAGATGGTGTAAACTAGAGTCTCATCAAATTTTGTCTGTAGATTCTAAAATATTTTTTTTTCAAAATTTTTGGAATCAAATTGCACTTCTTTTTCCATCTCCCACGAAAATTGATTTTTTTGAAAAAACAACATTTTTAAAAAGTGACACACACCGTATAACACATAACTTTTTTTCCATGAAGGATAAAATTCTTATTCTTTCAAATTTAGATTTGAAACTATGATATCTAGTGCTTCCACTTGGTTAGATAGTTTTTTATTCAATATTTTTTCCTTTAGCAAGTTTCAAAGTCAAACAAATTACAATTGAGACACAGCGACCGTATAACGCGTAACTTTTTTGTATATGTCAAAATTTAATTTAATTTTTTTTGTTGGATAAAGGACTTCAATATATGGTGCACTCATATTTTTCAATTTTTTTTTATAATCTTCTATTTTTCCATATGTGAAGAACAAAGAAATTCATTTTCGATGAAAAACCTATGTTTAATAAAACTTATAAAACAAATACATAACAAAACCAAAACATATTAAAATTATATTCATTGGATAGAATGTTCTAAGGAATATCATAATCATTTAAAATAAATTTTAAATGAATTCATTTGATCCACCAAAATATAAATCAAAAGTGATTTTTTATCAGCATTTTTATAGGTGTAAAGGAGACACATTTATAGGTATGGTTTTAAACTAGCAAGGTTCTATCCAAGGGGGTTTGATCTAAGGTGATTTGATCAAACCCTCTTCAATTGGAATCCTTAAAATGGAACTTTTTAAGGCTTAAATCATTATATTTTCTAAAAATATGTGATTTCATCTAAAATTTGTTCCTCTCAGGAATTGTAAACCACTATTATGACAGCACCCAACGACATTGCCTCTACAACCAAAGGTTGACACCACATTAATTATCTAGAGGGCCAGGTCATTCAAATTTCAAAAGGCGATGCTAGTCAACATAGCAGCATAATCGTGGTCTTTTTTTTTTCACAGAGCGACGATAGTTTCCATAGAGTGATGCTGAAGCCTCTAAATAGTGACATCTTCATGGATTTCAATGTTGGGTTGGGCTAAAGGGTCAATTTTCAAATTTATTTTAACATGTGCTTTTTTGTTTCAATCTCCTTTGATCATTGACCTATTTTGTGGCTCTATTTTCTATAGAATAACTGGATTTTGTAGGTTGAAGTGACAAAGAAAGAAAATGAGGAAACAAAGGAGAAGATTTTCTTATGACATTATTTCACGATTGTAACAAGTGTTTTTAAACACTTTGGGAACACCTATAAACCAATCTTTGGAAATATTACAATCTTTCAATTTAGGACTCAACTACATTTTGTTTGGGTTTTAAAAAGAAAATACAAAAGCTTTCTTTTACTCAAAGTTGGTTAAAAAGAACCTTAGAAACTCACTAGATTTGATTTTGGATTTTAAAAATTGAACAAGCAACTTCAAACACTTGAATTTCATCTATAAAAAGAACTCACGATTGTCTTTGGGGATTTAAAATGAACTTGTGCTTATCTTGTTTTGTAATCTTTTTTACAAACTAATATCATCGAAATGCGTATGCACTTCTCTCGCACTTCACAATGATCTTGAGAATCAAATTTTTTTTGGTGATATTAGGTTGTCTAAAATATTGCCTCCACATTTTGAATTTGGACTCTTAGAAATTGAACAAATCTTGCTAGTGTGAGAAGTATATTGTGTGTTCTCTCTTTTTTCACGCAAACAAAGATTGATCAAACTACGGATGTAGTTACTCGCTTTTGTTTACCTTTAGAGGGTCTGCCTTGGTGGGAAAAAGTACTCACCCCAAGGGAACGGCCCAAGTAGTAACGAGCATAAGCCAAGCTCTTCCAAACTACTATATAAATTTGTGGTTACAATGAAAATCATAAACAATGGGAAGTGATGCATGATAACTCTCCCCCAGTGTCTTTATGATGTGTAAAAATCTTGTTCTAAGGGTTGGGATATATCTCATAAGGATTTTATCATTGCATGACCTAAAATGGATGCCCTTACTATGAATGTTTGTTTAGAATCCAAAATCCCAATATTTGTTGGTGTCAGGAGGTCAAACCTCCGAAGTTGTCCCACATACTTGTGATTCTTTATAGAGATGAAATGTTCATCATGAGAGATTCATGAGAACTAAAGCTTGGCTATCTTGCAAAAGGGAGTCTCATGGATGGGAGCTAGTGTGGTCAAGCTTCTAATCATCTACTTTGAATAAGCACAACTGGATTTATCCAAATGGGAATTCAACAAATATTTTCTTTTCAATCCTAGGGTTGTGCAATCTTTGAGTCAGTTAAACACATTGTTCGGATCCAAAATATTGAAAATACACATTCAATAAGGACATCAAATTTCAAACCTTTAGAAGAAGTAAATACCTTTGAAACATACAAGTGCTACTGCTTGTCCCTAGGGATTTCATCCTTAGACACTTCTAAGTATTTGGGTTTATATCTTAATTTTCTCTCTAATGTCAACATTAGGGAACTATTGCCTTAATTCTCTTGATTTCCACATAATGGACTTTGTGGGATGAAAATAAATTGGGACATTAGACATTTAGTTTGAAAAGCTAAGAAAGAAAGTTTTTGTGGTAAAAAGGATCCATTAAGAAAAGATAAAAGACAAATTGAACATCACACATGTATTTTCTCAAATGATTTCCCAAAAGATCAAAGTTCCAAAACCAAATTCCATCAATCGTCTTAGTCCAGGATATCTCAAGAAACGTCAATTTATGCTTTACCAAGTTAGGGAAAGATTGCTCTATAAATTTTACAAACGTGCTTCAAAGGACTTGATTGCAACTTGTACTCATTCTATTATTTTCAAAATCCAAGTCTTTTTCAACGTTTTGAGTATTTCACTTTATAGGGTTAACAAGTTCTTGGAAATATAGCATGTTCTTTAATACCTAGGTCTTGTAAACAAAAGTCTCTCTAGGTTCACTTAGGATCAAAATCAACACTCTCATCCATCCTCAAACATCAATCAAAATCCATCTCACAAACAACTCTTGGAAATCTTGGAAAAACATTTTATACTAGACCTTTGGAAAATCCTTTAAATGCAATCAAAATAATCTTGTTTGACTAAGTGTGTGTGGATGCATCCTTCTTCATACACTTAATTAAATTATCATCTCGTGGAAAAGTTTATTCCAAGATAACATATATCCTCTTGGAGTTTATGAGTTCATTATCAAATCCAAATCAAATCCAAATCAAGTCAAAATCAAATCCAAATCATATCGAAAATAAAAAATCCAAAGTCCTAAAGTCTAGTATCTCCTTCAAGGTTTCTTAAAAGTTCAATCATTCTCGTCACCACCCTTTGATCCTTAACATCTTAGACTTTATTTTTTGTACCTAAAGTTTAGACCAATCTAAGGAGTTAGAGGTTCACCTCCCACATTCCTAAAAATTGATCCTTATTTTATGGTCGAAACTAGATCCCAACATAAGAAGAACATGGAATCAAACAAAGAAATATCCACTTCAAGTGACTTGAGTCAAGCTATACTTGAAATCAACCCCATCGGATCTAGAAATCCCCCACTCAATCTTCCTCAACTTCCACAAGATCTTCAAGAGGGAGGTTGCCAAGTAGAGGATATCACCAACAATGTATTAGGAATGACTCAAGATGAAATCATAGTAATGGTCAAAAATCTTGAAAATCACAAAATTGTCAACATAATGATGAGACTTAATCCTTCACAATACATGTTGGAATTGGCTAAAGAGGGGGCTAAACTCCGTTTTGAATATGATGTAAGCAGTATTGTGGAGAAACCTCTTGGGATTATGTCACTGGTCTAATTCACACCTTTCTTCCAAAGCATCATTCAACCCATCCCACAACCAATTTCATCTCATGCTGCAAGTCAATTCATAGTTACCAAGGGGAGTTCATTTCTTCATGCTCTTCAAACACACCCCCTTGTAAACAACCAAGACTTGGATGCAAACACCATCTTGGGTCAATCTATCCCTCCAGATCTGAAACACCCATACATTCTGCTTGTCTTTCATGACACCAACAATCCATCCACCTTCTTCGCAACATTGACATATTCCCTTAACAAACAAGTCTCTCTGCCCATGAATTCACAAGGACAAGGGGGACTACTTAGACAAGGGGGAATCTTTGATCCCACATACTCACTTTCTCAAGGAAACACACCACCCATCTTCCCACCATTTCCCCCTCTATAATTGACATCCACACCAAATCTTGGTTTAGGGAAACCCCCTTTACCAATCCTCAATCAAAGAAATCAAAGCAATCCTCTAGTCATGAATCAAATCAGCATACCAATTCCTTTGATCATGCCATCGATATTGCAACACCAGGTGGCACCAATCCAAACAACACAATAAATCACTACACCATCTACAACACCTCAAATATCTCAAAACATGGTCTCCCAAGGACCTAGCATATCAATCGCACCATCCACCATTCAACCCCCTATCATCAATCTAACAACACCTCAATAGGTACCTCAACAAACACTCATCACAACATCTCATACCATTCAGTGCCATAGAAAAATGGACCCTTTACTTGATATGGATTAATTCATGATTAAATTGACTAAACAAGGTCTTAAATCTAGTGTTGTGAAGTACTTTATGCATCCACACTAGATCTTGGACCCTTGCAAATTAAATAAAATGTATTTAATGACATCTTGTGAAGGTGTTGTGAAGTGTTGTAAGACATTTCTACATTCTTCTAGATTCTATTTAATACAATTTACCTAAAAATCACCTTTGTTCTCATCAAAAAGTCCTATATTGAAGTGTTGTAAAGTCTTGTAACAAGCCTTCATGCTTTTCTTGGCACATCTTCACTATTTAAACCTTTCTCATGCTTTATTTTGCATCTTTATGCCCTCACATGACTTAATTAAATGTATTTTTGAATGTTATCTCGACAAATAACATTAAATACAACATTATTCCTAACACTTGTTTTTAGGTCCTAGGTGGGACCCATTTTCCATGGGTGGCGAATGACTCCCCCTTTGCCCCAAATTCAAAATATTTTAAATTTCCTTTTGGGATTCTATTCAAAATTACCTTATGTCGGCCTATGATGAGGTATCATTCAGTTACTAAGGCACAAGTGTGTATAAATAAGTGTTTTTATCCTCATTTTACATCCCAAAAACATCTAACAACTCATTATTACATCTTTCATCTTGAATTCAACATCTATCTCCTATCTCAAGTCAAGCAAGCTAGGGTTTCTTCATTAGAAGTCATCAAGTTAGCTTTCTAAGGCATTCAAGGGTTGAATCTTCATTTATTGCTACAAAATTTAAAGATCAATCATCATGGAACGGTAATCAATTCCATTGTTGCATGTTTCATTCATTTATTTCATCATTTTGTTTAATTACCTAAATGGGGTTTTACCAAGGCAAACCCCCATGCCCTAACATTCAACATATCTCTTTCTTGTCTTGTTTGTTTTCTAATTTAGGACTCTTGGAAGCTTAGAAATCATTGAAGATCAAGTTGAAAAGCTATTCAATTCAAATCTTCATCATTCAAGTAAAAAATGTCAAGAAAAAGTCACTTTCATACCTTAATCCGACAGTTTCAGAAGTGGAGACCTATAGGAGACAAAATTATAGACCTAATTCCATAGAGTCAAGCTCTGATTTTGTAGATTCTTGTAGGTGGAGTAATTTTCCACCCATCGAAAATGAGTCCTATTTGTAGGTCTGAAAATATATTTTCTTAGAATTCATCTCTCGATAGTCAGAAATAAGTTTCCAGAAGATTTTACCAACAGGACTAATTCACCATGCATGGTGAATGAGTCCTAGTGGTCATTAATAGTAGTTTCTAAGACATTCTACAACCTTCCAGTGGCATCATTTTTCCTCCAGGTGCACTCTATTTAATCTCATTAGTTTCTGTTTTCATTTACTTAAGCTGCTAGTTCATATTTGCATTCAACACTGTTTTCGAGCACTTTTATATTAGATCAATTTACACTCTTTAGTTTGCATTTTCATTAAGTTTCTAGCATCAAGAAAAATTCACACACTCCACATTTTATTTTAATTCCTCCATCCTTTACTCTTGAGTGTTAATGTTGTGCATTTTGGCCCTCTTATTCCCTCCTTCTAGGTGAAAAACCCTAGGAAGAGCTAAAGAAGAAAGTGGGTACCAAAATCTTTCAGTTCATTTTGGTGAACTTGCTATTTTAATTCCTTCTTTTCTTATTTTGGAGTCCATTAGTTCATCCTAGATTATCTTACATTTCAATTTGCATTAGTTAGCTTTCCTTCTAGGGTTTCACTTTTGTGTGTGCAAAAATGCACAATAGTTTGCCTTTTTGCATCTTTTATCATTAAAAATCTTTACAATTCTACATATTTCATCTAGACCTGTGTCATAGCATTCTAAAAACATAAAAAAAAATCTCAAATTTATGAAAATATTGAAAAAAAGTCCATATTGGGATTCATTCACCACCCTAGGCGAATCAATCCCTTTTGACCCTTGAAACAACACTTTACAGAATGTAGAAAATTGTTTTTAGGCTTCTAATTGGTGCCTTAACTTGTATATATCTATTAGTTGCATTTCTATAGCATCCATTCCATCCAATATAGTTTCATTTAGCCCATTTCATGCATGGTTTAAATTCAAGTTTGCATTCTCACATTGTTACATGTTCTAATCAGTCAATTGTCATTTGAAAATTGCATTTCATTCTAGCCTTTTATTTTGCATCTTGAGTTAGCATAGATTGTTATTTCAAACTGTTAGTTAATAAGCCTGATTGTTATTTCTTCATTGCATGTCAATATTATGAGTCTTTCAACACAAAAGAATGAACGTGTTAATGTTTGTCTTAAACTTACATTCCCTCCTATCTCTCCTATTTGTGTAGGTGATGTGGTAGAAGAGTATACAAACATAGACGCTCATGATGATCATGATTGTAATTCTCCCAATACCTCTCCTTTTAGTGACAAATGTATCTTGGTGAAAGAAGATACAATCATTTAGAATCATGTGACTCTTGTTTTTCCTTCTCCTCATCCCCTTGGGAAGATACTATAACGCATGAGAATGAGATTATAAATGATGCGGATGATAGATTGGTCTTAAATAATCAAATCTTTAAGGTCTATAACAATCCTCTTTATGATCTTTCCCCAGATAATCAAATTTGTTCTTCTCCTAGTATCTCTCCTAGTTGTGACAAAGATACTTTGTTAGAAACCCTAATCAATGTGAGTCATGAGAATTTTAGTTGTCTCCTTTCACTTACAAAAAACTTTATCGATCAAATCAATTCAATCCTTGATCTTCCTTATACTTGTGATGAAGCTACTTTGCAAATTTCAACCTTAAATGAACATATTATAAGCTCTCCTAGTATGCTAGACACCATGGAACGAGAGAATGTAACCTTAGAAACACCCAACAATCAAATACAATATTCCCCTAATCTCCCCACTACCAATAATTGAACAATTTCAACCAAACCTTACTTGTCATGAACATGTGGTTTTTTGTTATCCTACCCACTGTCCTTCTAAGGAGGACATTATAATGCAAGACAAAGATAATATCCCATTCAAAGACAATGAAAAAACTCACTTGCTAAGGGATGTTAACAATATTCAATCTCAACTCACCCTTTATCCTCCTTCACATAAACCTTCACCCAAACCCAAACTTACCGTTTACCCACCTTTGCATCCACTTCATCCTTCCAATAAACCTAAACTTACCCTTTACCCTCCTTCGCATCTCCTTAATCCCTCTAATGTATCACAACAATCTAGTACTGATACTATTGCTCATACATATAAAACTTGAAATAATCAGCAACCAACGCAACCAAACCCAACCTTTTTACCTTTACCCAACCTGCCTAGTGCTTCTCATTATAACCCACCTATAAAGGAGTATGATCTTATTGAACAATGAAAGAATACTCCTGCTAAAACCTCCCTTTCAAATGTAATTTAGACCTCACCACATTACAACAATATTCTTCAAACAACACTACAACAAATTGTAACTCCTCATGGTACAACTCCAAATGATGTGGAAACTTTAATTAATAAACCGAATCACACTCATCTTGGCATTACTTTTCATCAACATGAGCTCCCTCCTTTGGAGTTGCGTAACCAACATGATGCCTTTATGATAATTTCTCAATTTCATCACACATGTATCAAACACATTCTCATAGATAAAGGTTCCACCCTTAATGTGTGTGGTGTGAGTCTCCTTGAATGATTAAAAGTTGACAGATCACAAATTATACCTGATTTGTCTTTATTTGAGAATTTGATAATACAACAAAGCAACTGCTTGGTGTAATCAATTTACCTATTATAGTTGGGGTGGTTACTTTGCAAACTCCTACTCATGTCATTCCTTATGATCTCTCATACAATCCTCTTTTAGGCAGACCATGGATTCATGAGATGAATGCAATACCTTCCAACCTTCATCGTATAATTAAATATGTCTATAACAATAACATTTATCAAGTCGAAGCTGATCCTGAGCCTGAAAGTTGGTTGAACCTTGTAAAAGGGGTTATAAGTCCTCTCACAACATTTATTCCCACTTCCAACATAAAAATTGAATATAATGATAAGGAATGGCAATCTAAATTCTTTGGTGACGATTGGGGATCCTTAGAATTCACACCATAATTTATGGGTGAATACATACACAAAATAAAAATGAGAAACAAGAAAAACCAACTATCTTGTCAATGCAAAATTTTGATAACCTTTCAAAAGCATCTACCTCAACCATTTTAGACAATGCCACAAGCTCTACAATCACCCCTAACAAACTCAACAACGAACAACCACTCAATTTGAAAGCACTGAAAAATATTTATGGAAAAGGATATGATTTCATGGAATAATTTGGGTATAATGGAAAAGGTTGTGGTGCTCAAGAACAAGGTATCTACAACCCTATAGAACTTAACACACAACAAACAACTCATGGTCTTGGTTATTCTCCTCCATTCAACATCAATACTATCACACAAGACTCTTCCAAGACTCTTTCTTATTCACATCAATAACCTTGGTTGTTGCTCCTTGCCATGTAATAGTTGTAGGATAATCACATTCTCGCTATTGCATGAATTTCATCCATTACAAGGGGCACCATACCATCATCCACTTTAGGCTCATGTTTTTCCTGCACTAAGTGGGGGGCATAGAGTTAGACAACCTTATCCCTTGTATGCCACTTCTTGTTGTCTCTTTTGACTATTCATTAACCTTTCATGAACATATAAGAGAAAGCTTCAGATGTGGATGACATGTCTTAAGGTTTAATCACATGTGACATACTACCTTACTTCATGACACAACTTATCAAAAAAATATGACTTGTCATAGGGCTTTCTGAATAAGCTCTCATGATCTCCCTTCCTCTCTTCTACTTTAAAGAAATTTCTCACATAATGATGTGTAGCAATTCCTTTAAAGGGGGGGGCATACATTACCATTATTTCATTGTGCATTCATGCTTCTTATTGTAGCCTTTTATTTTGCATGATGCGTTCATCACTTTGTGGATGAAATTGGGTGTGATGTCCTTCATCAGTGTGATCTATCTTAGCATATTACATTCCTCTTGATGCAACACACTACATCCCCTAAGTTGTGAATTTACTATTCTTTGATTGGTCCTCTCTTGGAGACTTTAGATACAATGTTCCCTAAGTGACTAACCTTGCATAAACTGAACAAGACTCCTTTGAAGATCATTTTATATTTTACATTTTACATTATATTTTTACATTTTGCATTTTTTCCACCTTGCATAATGCAACTTGCATGATTGTGGTACCTTTGTCTTTTTATTCATGAACATTAGCTTTCTTTGTGGCACCTTATTAAAGTTATCAATGGGTATAACTTTGATATGGTTGAGAAGGAAGCCCAACTAGCGGCATGACTTTTCCCCATAGCCACTTTTGTGTTTTGTGAGTGCATACCAACTAGCGTATGTTTCTCACCTTTTTCTTTTTGGTCCTTCTCACCCCATGAAAAACTAGTTTTGTGGCCCCAGAGTGAGTACACCTTTTTCATCTTATCTTTCTTTCCATCTTTCCTTTGCATGATTTTGTATCTTGGGGGCTTGGTGTACATGTGAATCTCTTTTGAATGTCTACTTTTGTGTGAGTTTGAAGCAAGTTCATCCTCTCACTAAAGTGGGGGCTAAATGTGCCATAGAAAAATGGACCCTCTACTTGATATGGATTAATTCATGATTAAATTAACTAAACAAGGTCTTAAATCTAGTGTTGTGAAGTACTTTATGCATCCACACTAGATCTTGGACCCTTGTTAATTAAATAAAATGTATTTAATGATGTCATGTGAAAGTGTTGTGAAGTGTTATAAGACATTTCCACATTCTTCTAGACTCTATTTAATATAATTTATCCAAAAATCAGCTTTGTTCTCATCAACAAGTCCTATATTGAAGTGTTGTAACGTCTTCGTAACAAGCCTTCATGCTTTTCTAGGAACATCTTCACTATTTACACCTTTCTCATACTTTATTTTTCCTCTTTATGCCCTCACATGACTTAATTAAGTGTATTTTTTAATGTTATCTTGACAAATAACATTAAATACAACATTATTCTTGACACTTTTTTTTAGGTCCTAGGTGGGACCCATTCACCATAGGTGGAGAATAAGTCTCCCTTGGCCCCAAATTCAAAATATTTTAAATTACCTTATGTCGGCATCTGATGAGGTATCATCAGGTTACTAAGGCACAAGTGTGTATAAATAAGTGTTTTTATCCTCATTTTACATTCCAAAAACATCTAACAACTCATTATTACATCTCTCATTTTGAATTCAACATATATATTCTATCTCAAGTCAAGCAAGCTAGGGTTTCTTCATTATAAGTTATCAAGTTAGCTTTCTAAGGAATTCAAGGGCTGAATCTTCATGTATTGCTGTAGACTTTCAAGATCAATCATCATGGAAAGGTAATAAATTCCATTGTTCCATGTTTCATTCGTTTATTTCATCATTTTGGTTTAATTACCTAAACATGGTTTGACCAAGGCAAACCCCCATGCCCTAACATTCAACATATATCTTTCTTGTCTTGTTTGTTTTCTAATTTAGGACTCATTGAAGCTTAGAAATAATTGAAGATCAAGTTGAAAAGTTATTCAAGTCAACTCTTCATCATTCAAGTCAAAAATGTCAAGAAAAAGTCACTTTCAGACCTTAATCTGAAAGTTTCAAAAGTGCAGACCTGTAGGAGACAAAATTATAGACCTAATTCCATAGAGTCAACCTTTGATTTTACAGATTCCTATAGGTGGACTGATTCACCATCCATGGTGAATGAGTCCTATATGTAGGCCTAAAAATAGATTTTCTTAGAATTCATCTCTCGGTAGTTAGAAACAGGTTTCCAAAAGATTTTACCAGCAATAGGATTAATTTGCCATGCATGGAAAATGAGTCCCAATGGTCATTAATAGTAGTTTCTAAGACATTCCATAACCTTCCAGTGACATAATTCTGCCTCTAGGTGCACTATATTCAATCTCATCAGTTTTTGTTTTCATTTACTTAAGCTTCTAGTTCATATTTGCATTGAACATTGTGGTTTCAAACACTTTTATATTAGATCAATTTACACTCTTTAGTCTGCGTTTTCATTAAGTCTCTAGCATTAAGACACATTCACACACTCCAAATTTTCTTTTCATTCCTCCATCCTTTAGTCTTGAGTGTTAACGTTGTGAATTTTGGCCCTCTTATTCCTCTCCTTCTAGGTGAAAAATCCTAGGAGGAGCTAAAGAAGAAAGTGGATGCCAAAATCCTTCAGTTCACATTCCAAATCCTCCACCTCCACCACCAAAACCAAAACTAGAAAACCAATATAGCATCACACTGCAAGCTTCCCAACAAGCCTATCAAAAGGCACTTCAAAAATTTCAAAATCAACAAGCTACACAAGCTATACGACTAGCTGCCCAACAAGTGCAAACATAGCAAGCCGCGCAACAAGCATAGTAGGCTGCACAAGCCCAAGCTTTATTGCAAAAAAAACAAGCAACACAAGCTGCATAAGTTGTGCAAGTAGCACAAGTAGCAAGAGTCACACAAGCTGCACAAGCTACACAAGTTGCTCAACAAGCTCAAGCTCAGGCGCAAGATCAGTATCAAGCCCAACAAGCTCAAGCACAAGCACAATACCAAGCACACCAAAAATCACTTTAGCAACAATCCTATCAACAAGCTTTACAATAATACCTAGTGCAACAAGAAGTGGCTTAGCTACTAGCTCAACAAAAAGCATTGTTAGCACAACAGTAGTAGGACCGACAAAAAGTGTTGTTGGCACAACAACAATTGCAGGCATATCAACAAGCATTGTTGGCACAACAAAACATGCAACAACTTCCCATAAAAAAAAAAACACCCCACCTATCACTCAAACGATCAAACCCCCTCAAAACCCATTCATCCCACCACTTGATCTGCAAAATGATGTGTCTACACAAATTAAATTGCTCTCACAATAAATGCTAGACCTCCAATTAGGGAAGAAAATGAAAATACCAAGTAATTTGTGCCCTTATCCATTCAACATAATTATTGCAATGGTTCCATTCCCAAAGGGGTTCAAGATACCTAAATTTGAAAAATATTGTGGGATAGGTAATCCTGAGGATCACATTAGGGAATTCCAGGTACATTGTATGGAAGTTGCATACAATGACACATATCTAATGTGACTATTCCCTTGGAGTTTGGCTGGACCAACATTGGTATGGTTTTCTCACCTTCCTCTTGGAATTAAAAAGTTCTAAGAAATTGTGAACACATTCATATAGGAATACACATTCAACATAGGCATGGATGTAAGCCTAGAAGAAATCTCTGCTCTCAAACAAGCTAATGGGGAAACATTCACATCGTTCTTACAACAATGGCAATCTAGGGGCAACAGGAGCAAGTGGACTGTGCTAGAAGAACAAAAAATATGCACTATCATCGCTAATCTTGAAGGAACCTTGCCCTTCCATCTGAAAATGCAATGCATCACCACATATGACCAGTTGATCCCCAAGTCGCTCAACATCGAAAGATCCCTTATCACACAAGGGGGGACACATACTTATCAAGACAAATTCCCATCAACTAGTTCTAACAAAAAACCTTGCACATGGTCAAAGAACAATAATGTCACTAACGATGGTGTGGTTGACACCAAAGTTGTCGTCAATGCCGCAAGGAAAAACAAACAATCATATCAAAAAACATAAATCAATAATCAAAACAACTCACAAACCAACACAGTATCACAACCACCTAATAATCAAGCGGTCAACAATCTGAATAATCAAGGGGGACCACCCCCACAAAACAAGTATCCCCCCAAATGAAAATAAACACCCCTTGGGGAATCAATTAAATCTATCATGAAAAAAATTGATACAAGAGAATCACATTAAAATCCTCATTTATGAGAATTATCAGGAACCCCAAGTGAAACTACCATGGTATAACAAAAATCACCTTTGGGATTTTCATAAAATCAAGCCTAGGCACATGATGACTAGTTGCATGAGATTGAAAAATTTGATCCAAGACCTTATCAATGACAGAAGCATAAATGTTGAACAACCTGTAGGAAATTAGGACCTTAATATATACATGAATTATGCTAGATCACAATAAAGGGAACACCAATGGAAAGGAAAACTATAACAATGTAAACCATGTTTATGACCATGTTATTGCATCCTTAGATGAATGGGTTACTATTTTTAGTTTCTCAAGGGAGATAGAGCCAACTGTGGAGTCACCACACACAGTGGAAGAGTTACAATTCCTGGACAATCACAACCATTGAAGGCACTAGCCTCTGATCTAAAATCTATTCCCAATGGTTATAATGTCTTGGACCAGCTGAAAAGAACCCCCACTCAGATCTCCATCATGGATTTACTAAAAATCTCACTCGCACATAGGAAGATCCTAGAAGTAGCATTAGCCACATCCTCCATCCCCACAAATCTTGATGTAGACCAGTTCCAAGGGATGTTTGAACACATCACCACATTATGTCTCTTAACATTTTCTAATCAAGACTTCCCAATTCAACCATCTCATAACCGCACACTCCATCTCGTAGTCTTGGTCCATAAGAATAAAGTCAAAAGAGTCTCGGTGGAAGGGGGTTCAGGCTTGAATATATATACTCTCAAGCTAATAAAGAATTTGGGATTCTCCAAGGACTTCATTGAAAAAGGTAAAGGTATTACAATCAGGGCATATGATGATCAAGAAAGAGTGTCTCAAGGCACTATTCAACTCCCTATTCATGTAGGGACAACTATCATGGAAACTACATGCCAAGTCCTTGATCTAGAATTACCTTGTAATACCCTCTTAGGGTGCCCATGGATCCATGGAATGCAAGCTGTCACCTCTACCTTTCATCAATGTGTCAAGTTTCCCTATCAAAATCAAGAGGTCACAATCCATGGTGATCCTGAGCCATTTTATTATTGTAAGAATTTGGAAGAAAAGTACTACAAGATCTCTCAAGTCCCAAAGAATGATGAAGGCCCTATGACTCCATATGTAGACCCATCTACCTTAGCCTCCACTTCTGAGACAAAGAAATATGATATTCCTGACATCTCTAATATCAAAGTCATTATCCAAGAAAATGGGTGTGGGGATTACAAAATGAAGAAGAGTGCCTTCGTAATAGGAGATTTACCTCAATCTCCTAGATCTTATGGGCAACCACATCCAAATAACACTTCAACCCAAGCTTTCAAAGCAAACCCCTCCAAATTCAGATGTTTGGGAGACCTAAGTCGGGAAGTGGTGGATGAAAATGACATATCAAAATTTCTATTGTACCAAGATGAAAGGCCCGTGCCTAAGCTTCCCATGGATGATAATAACAAAGGACTACAAATAAAGCAAGAATGGGGCTACAACAAAAACAAGAAACCCAGACAAAATGACAATGGTCTTCTAGAACCTATCATTCCTGAGAAGTGTATAAGGAATCTTGGCCTCAGATGTACTCCAAAAATAACCATAATTGGCAAAGGTGCCCCAGTTAGAAAAGTTAAAGCTCCCTGTCAGTAACTGGTATCCATAGGTTTTCCCTTAGACAACTATAACTTTGACATAACCGATGTGTGTGATGAGGAACCCATAATTTACCTACCCATGCTATTTGAGGATTCCTACCTTCTCATGATTAGTACACTATCTTTTGAGTCAAACAACTAAACACATGAGCTAAACTTAGTCTATCCCCAACTCATCGATTACGACCAACGAGGACCACCAATTTTGGACACATTCAAAAACGATGAGGTTATCTTAGAATTCATGGGATTGTGGGATACTATACCATGTGGAGATCACAAAGTTGTGGTCGAATTTGAGCTGGACACACATGCCTATTATGGGGAAATGATTAAATCACTTAGTCACAAAAGTGAAAAGTTAAGAATAATATCTAGGTATTTGAGTGAAGACCACACTGTGGCACTCTTGGACCTAAAAATACTAAAAAAAAAGGACACATCCAATGACGAAAACCTCTTTGAGGTGCTAGAGGATGAGGGATTCAATCTTACCCTTAGTGCTATTCATCAAGAGAAGTCAACAATCTTAGTAGAGAAGTGCAATCCGGTCAACCTAGGAATAGAAGAAACAACACATATCACCTTCTATGTAGAATTGCTTTTGACAAAAGAATAGGAACTCCTAGCTACTTTTTTAAGAGAAAGAAAGGTAAAATTTGTATGGACCTATGCTAACATGCTTGGCCTTGATCCAGAAATTGTGGCTCACCATCTAGTTATATATTCTGAAGCAAAGATAGTAAGACGAAATATAAGAAAGATGCATCCACAAATAGCATTATTGGTGAGACTTGAATTACAAAAAATCCTTGATGTGTTGGGTTCATACGACCAATTGATTATCCAGAGTGGGTTTCAAATCTTGTACCTATTTCAAAGCCCACTAGGTGCATCCACATCTACACAGACTTTAGAGATCTAAACAAAGCGTGTCCCAAGGATGATTTCCCTCTCCCAAACAGAGACATGATTGTGGATACGATGGTAGGGCATGAAATGCTATCACTAATGGATGGATTCCTAGGGTACAATAGGATCATGATAGCTAAAGATGACCAACACAAGACAAATTTCACTTGTCCATGGGGGACATATTGTTGGAACATGATGCCATTTGGGTTGAAAAACATAGGAGCTATTATGTATCAAAGAGCTATGACACTAATCTTCCATGAAATGGTTCACAAAACTGCCAATGACAATGTGGATAAAATATTGGCCAAATCAAAGAAATGTTAGGATCACATAGTGGCATTAAGCTCCATCTTCAATAGGCTAGAGGAATACAAGGTCAAATTCAATCTAAAAAAGTGCGTCTTCGGGGTACAATCAGGCAAGTTACTAGGGTACCTTGTATCTATGAAAGGAATTGAGATAAAACCCACAAAATTCAAATCCATTATAGATATGGAAGCACCAAAAACCTTGAAGTAGTTGAGGAGTTTGTAGGGAAGGCTCCAATCCATTTGCTGGTTTATAGCATAGTTAGCAGATAAGGCTATCCTATATTCTCATTTACTCCACAAGGGGGTAGCATGCAAATGAGATGAGAAATGTGATCGGGCGTTTAGTAAAATCAAGGAGTACTTGCTCACACCACTAGTTCTCATGCTGCCAATTCTAGGCAAGCCCTTGATCCTGTATATCAGCAACAACAACAACCCTTGGTGCTCTCTTAGCACAACATGATGAAAATGGGAAAAAAGGAGTTATTTACTACATCAGTAGAACCATGGTTGGACATGAGCTGAATTATACATCCATTGTGAAGGCTTTCCTAGCAGTCGTGTTCAATACATAGAAATTCAAACACTATATGCTAGCACATCAGATAAAACTCATTGCCAAGATAGAGCCTCTCAAGTATCTACTTTCTAAAGCAACACTCATAGGGGGAATAGCTAAATGGGTCATGATCCTAATAGAACATTACATTGAGTATGTAGAACATAAGGTGTTTAAAGGACAAGTAATTCCAGATCAGCTATTAGAAGCACCAATGTATTCAAAGAACCCACTTGTATAAGAGTTCCCTGATGAGTTCATCTTTAACATAAGCATAGCATATCACTGGAAAGTATATTTTGATGGATCCTACACATAGCATGGGTCAGGAGCTGGAGTATTCTTCATTAAACCACAAGAATATTGCATACCCAAGTCATATAAGCTATGTTTTCCTTGCACAAATAACATTGCAAAATATGAGGCTCTTGTTATAAGAATTAGAATCACAGTATAATGGAAGATCATGGCACTCAAGGTCTATGGAGACTCACAACTAATCATCAACTAGGTAAATGATGATTACTAAATGAAGGATAAAAAATTGAATCCATACAAGAAACTTGTGTAAAGCCTCAAAGAATCCTTCATTAACATCACTCTTGAGAAAATAGCAAGGGTAAACAATAGAGAAATGGATGTTATGGAAACAATTAAATCACTACTGAATATTCCACACAATGTCTCAAAGCAATAATTCCTTGTAGAGCAGCTTCTCGTACCAGCATTTGAGGTATCTAAGTCTAAATTCGTGTGTGAAATCATTGGTCTCGATGATCCCTGGTATCATGATATATACACCTACTTGAGAATAGGAGTCCTCCCCATTGATATCACCCTGAACCTTAAAATAACATTTGTCAAAAAGTCATCCTGTTTTGTTATCTTGGGAGACACCCTATACTGTAGGAGTATTGAAGGAACCCTTTTATGATGCCTAAACATTGAGGAAGCTTTGACTACTTTAACTGAGGTACACAATGGAATTTGTGGGTCACATTCGAGTGGTCTGACCTTGGCTAAGAAACTGTTGAGGATTGGGTACTATTGGCCTACATTGGAGAAGGAAGCTCATGACTATGTTCGAAGGTGTGAGCAGTGTCAATAACATGGGGATCTCATCCATGCACTAACTCAGGATCTCAACCCAATCATTACACCTTGGCCCTTTTCACAATGGGGGCTCGATCTCTTTGGTAAAATCACTCCCACCTCATCTAGTGGACATAAGTTCATTATCACTACCACAGAGTACTTCATGAAGTGGGTAGAGGCCATTCCTATGACCTGTATTATAGGAAAGTAGATTTCAAAGTTCATCCTAAACTACCTAATTTTCTACTATGGTGTCCCTCAAGCCATTATCTTAGATAACGAGACACCTTTCAAAAGCCAAGATGTTCAAGACCTATGAAAAAGTTCAAAATCCAACATCAATTTTCTACTCCATACTACCCCTAAGGAAATGACCAAGCTGAGGCTACTAATAAAACCATTTTGAAAATTCTAAAGAAAGCAGTCAATGAATTTGTTCATGACTGGCACCTATAGCTAAAACCCACACTATGGGTCTATCGAATGAGCATCCGCATGCCTATAGGTGCAACCCCATTCTCCCTGGTCAACGGATTAGAAGCTATCCTTCCCATTGAGATCAAGCTCCCATCCCTGAGAGTATCATTGCAAAATCTCATTACAAATGAATAATATTGGGTGTCACAATAGAACGAGTTGGAACTACTAGATGAGCAATGCACAGATGCCTTAAACAATTTGTAAGTCTACCAAAACCATCTCAAGCAAAGCTACAACAAGAAGATTAGGAGTCAGACCTTTCAATTCAGAGAGCTCGTATTGAAGAAGAATAAAAAAAATGTACCAAATCAAGATAGCAAGGGAAAATTTGAACCCAATTGGTTGGGACCCCCTTCATCATCGCAACGAGCTACAAATTAGGAGCATATCAGTTATCAACACCATAAGTTGAACCTCTGCAGGAGATTATCATAGCCTTCCAGGGGAGGGATCTATGATTTGGGATACTCCCAAAAGAGGGATGAAGCTCATTAAGGAGGTTATTTTTTGGATTTGTAATAGAGGCTTTGAGGCTCTTTTATGACATGAATATTGGGATGTTTATCCCCCTATCTTAACAATGTTACCTCACTTGGTTGAACCCTTTGCAACTATTTTCTTAATGTTGGTTGGAGCAAGGTGGTAGAATTTAAATCTTGTCAGCCCTTGGATTTGGTGGAGGTGATTTGATGGAAGGAACCTCATGAGTGGCCTCTTTGGTGGAATTATAGGATACTTTGGGTAGGCCTCCTGCTCAAACTTCTTTTCTTTAGATTTTTTGGTCTATTAGACCTACTTTCATTGTTTCTCACCTTTTGTTGGAAAGGAATAGGAGGATATTTTAGGATGTGAGGTTGGGTGTAGCTCAAACTACTTTATTAAAATGTGATCTCTCAGTTATTGTGGATCTTAATAATATTTCTATTATTAGGAGCTTGAATCTTATTGATGATGGATTGGGTTTTTCTACTACTAGAAGGCCTCAGTATGCCAAATAAAAGAATTGATGGGAAGGTTAGTGGCTTCCACCTTTCCCATGTTTTTTGAAGGTCAATACTAATAGTTCTTCTAGGGAAATCCTAGGCATGCTGGGATTGGTGGTATTGGTTGTGATAGTGAGGGTTGTTTTGTGTTTCTATTCTCTATTCATAAGGGGAGCCATACTAACAACTTTATGGAGCACCTTGCTATTATATATGTAGTTGAATGAGCTTGTTCCCTTGGATGGAAAAAATTAATTTGTGAATTTAACTCACAAATTATGGTGGATATGCTAAAATGGTGAAGGGTGTATGGTGTTAATTAGTAGCTAGACATTGTGGTTAAGCATATTTTGCACCTATGTTGCTCTTTGGATTGTGTTTCCTTTTGTCATATTCCTCGAGAGTAGAATAAATTGGTGGATTTTTTGGCAAAATAGGCCTTAGATAATTTGGAGAGATGGTATTTTAATGATTTAGAACTTCTGCTACCAGAGTATGCTCTGGTTTCAAATAAGCTTATTATGAAGGATAGGAATATGTAGTTGGATTTGCTATGGGGTTCCTTAGTGGGACTCTTTTTTTTTTGGGGTGGGCTTGAGGCCTTTTACTTTGAATTATTTCTTTTGATTCAATAAATATATACCCCCTTTTTTAAAATATTAGAGGTTGGTCAAACATACACTTGTTTCTAAATTTTTATTGAAATTTAGTACTACTATATTGAAATTTCAAAATTTCACCAATAGATTTACTTTTTTCTCCAAAAAAGGACTAGTAGCTTAGGAAAAACATTCAATTTGCTATAAATTTTATTTTTACATAATTTTCAAATTATGTAGATAACCTTTTCAAAATTTTATATCAAGTTGCCTAACTGTATTTTTTTAAATTTTCATTGCCACTTAAGGGCCTAGTTTGGACTCCTATGATCTTGCATTGACCCAATAATAGTTTAATTTTTAATAATGCATCATATTATTTCAGATAAATCCCTACCTTTTAGTATGCACACTATATTTAGTATCCATATCATTTTTTATGCAATACCCACTTAAATTTAGACTAGACACACTAATTTGCAATCACACTATTAGTTTTTTCTTTCAATGGAACTAATAATATCACTACCTTTTGATAGCCATTCCATTCTTTCAAATGTAACCTATACTCTTTTGAGTAGATGTGCAGAAATTTTCCATAACCATTTCATTTTTTAATGGAATCCCAAGTTCATTCATGTACAAATACAATCTTTCAATATCCATTCTCCTCTTTCAAATAGATCCAATGAGATGTAGCTCTCATGTACCATATAAGTCTCAAATAATATACAATGTTCAAGCATGGGTTATTCACAAGGACTTAACTCAACTCGTGCACACCGACCATCCTTAACACATATAATATATATAGACCATGTTGGGAGACCACATAGACTAATCAAGACTTTTCTAGTGAAAAAAAAGCTCCACAAAATGATCAAGTATAATAGACATATATTTTTTTATAGTGTTCATATGGATGGACAATGTCTAAATTGATTATATCTCAAATCCTATAAAATAGTATACACATTTATTATGGGGATTTAACCAACTTGATGGTGCGACTTCTATATTAATTTTAAAAGAACTTAGTTTACAAATAAAAATGTATTACAATTACAATAGATCTTTTTTTTTTTATAATAGTTCACATTATTTTCTATTTTTAATGAAACTCCATATTCACTTCAATTCATAAAAATATGAGCATGGTGTTCTAAAATAATAATTCATCATTATGTATAATAAAATACATATTATAGATTCATTTGTAATACAATCAAATCCTTTACCCACTCGATCCTTCTTTATTCCGCTTTCCAAACTTTCTGGTTCCATCAAACACCACTGAATTCCAACTATCCTCAACTTTTTTCCAAATTGCTCGCATTCAACTTCTACAATTGTCAACCTCTAACTGTCGATGCCTAACCATCTAGAATCACTCATTCTTCCATGTTGAAGGTAACTTAATCGACTAACTAACTTCCTATCCATACGGTGACAACAAACCGAGCTTGTTCAAACTCTTTTAACTTCTTGTCTTCCAACCCAAGTAGTGATAGGAACAGTTTTAGAGCCAAGTCACACCAATAAATACAAAACTTGACTCACCAGATGAAGAATAGGATCAATGCCCCTACATCATATTCCCTAGGGGACAAAGAAGCCATGTACTCCTGTACATGGAGTTATGATTAAAACTGATCTCCTTGTATTTGCTTCTTTTGCTTCCTCCACAATCATTCTGGAACCTTCAACACACTCAACCAACATTGTTGCTCTAAGTTCAACTCCACTCTTAGAAAATTCCTTGTTGTCGCAGTCATACACAAATAAGTCCATCCAAACTTACCAAAACTGAAAACCCCTACATTTTCCACTCTAAATATTTCTTTCGCACCCATCGGGTTGTCTTCTTCACTAAAGGCATGCACAACCTTATTCCAATCCGCATTCACCATTTTAAATACTTCCTTTCCCATGACCCAACTATACAACAATAAATCACTTTTTATTATTATTTCCTTATCAAAAACCTCAATATCATGTACTATATCTTCATTACTCAATACCATAAAGAAATACATATATCAACATTCCTGGAAAATGCCTTCATATCTACCTGTGTCCCTAGTGTTGTACCAAATTCTTTATAATCAGTGGCAACCTCTTCACTCATACACATGTCTTCATTATCTATCTTCACCTACCATTTTGATTCAAACTTAGAGAATGGTGTCTAAAAACCATATGCATCATTCTTGTTCACTACCCACTCTTCAAGTTTTTCCTCTTCTATGTTTCTATTATTTATCCAATTATCTTTATCATCTTGATTCTCTGCTACTTTAGTTTCTTCTTCTTTATTATTTGTTGCTCCTTCTTCATTTTTTTTGGGCTTTTTCATGCCACTCTTCTGCTATTTTCTCTTGCTTCCCATTCCTTTTAGCCAACTCATTCCTCATACCCCTTTCATACACATTTTAAAACTTTCCAATCTTCCTTTCTTTGCTTTCCTTTTTCTTCCTTTTATATTTTCATCTCCTCCTCATCCACCATCAACCATAATTTCCTCTCATTTTCATAAATTTCATTCAAATTCTCAAAATCAACATAATTAGAGTCTAATTGACTACCTCTTACCTTCCATTTACCATGCTTTTCTTCCTCAAACTCTGCTACATGGTTTGGGGCACTATCCTCCTTTTCATCTTCTAGGGGCTTTATCATGTGCTCCTCTTCATTGGACTTGTCAATATCTACACATCTCCTCTTCTCTTGCTTTGTCTATTTCTCATTATCAACTTCTTCTACTGTTGTCCCATGTTTCACTACCCACACTTGGGATTCCATCTTCTTGGGTTGATACCTTGATACTCCTACATTGGGCCTATCCTCTTGTCTCCTCTAACTCTTTGTCACATCCTCCATCCTTGATGTTAATTTGCTGTCATAGGCTTTATCTTCAGATACTCCTTGCCTCACTTGTCTTTACTATTCATTAACAACTTGTTTCCTTTGCCAATATGGTACTATATAGCCATGATCCACTAATTTACTTTTCTCCTTTCTACCTTGAACATTTACATTCTTATTTTCACTTGCATAATCAAAATCAAAAGTTGTACTCACATTCACCTTGTATTTGTCTTTTTGTCTAAAAGTTCCCCCCTCTTGGGCTTCATGGCTTTCCATCACCTTCTCTTTGTAGGCTTCCTCCTTTTCTTTAATAATCATCTTTTCATCTATAGGTACCTTGCAATGTACCTCTGTCGTTGTTGCATATTTCTTCTATTCCTTCACATCTCCAACTTTGTTTACAAACACTCTTATTTTCTGTTCTATCATCTTCAAAGTCTTGTTCTCAACCTTTCTTATAGCTGCATCCACATTCTCAAATGAATAATTAGCAAATAAATCAAGAGATCAATATGTCTCCTAAAATGCCTCCTTCACGGAAACTTTCTTCTCCTTTCACATTTCTTCTTCCAATGCTCCTTGTTGTACTTCCTTCATCTCTCTTCAAGTCCTCTTCTATGAGAACTTCTTTCACCTCTTTTGGTGAAAATTGTTCCTCTGGAAACTCTCCGATGTCCCCAACTCTATGGGTTTCTTCCACACTCTTGTCTTCTTTCTTCAAGGAAGCCAACCTCTGCCTTCTCTTCCTCTCTACAATCTTCTTTACCAGCTAGTTCATTTTCTTCATTGGCCAAAACCAAACATAATCTTGGCTTCTATCCTCAAGCCATTCCTTCACCATTTCTATTTATCTCCTTAGTTTTACCATCTCTCTTTCCAACTCAACATATTGGTTCTTTTTGTTTTCTTTTCTCTTGTCTCTCTTCTTGAGACTTTCTTTTTTTGAATGCCTTTGCATCCTCTAATCTTCTTCCAACTTCTTGAGTCGTCACCTAGAGATTATATTTCCTTTCCCTACCTAGTCATTTGAAGAACTCAATTTCTTCCTTCTTCCTCTGTCAATCTGCAACACAACTTTTCCAATAATTTCTACTTCCATCAAATTACCAAAATAATCAGCAACCATTTATGGCCCAACTCTTTTGGGCTTTGATACCAATTTGATGGAAGTGGGGATCGCTACTCGTAGACATTCCCTCATACACCAAATTTAGTCTAAGAACCCACTCCCAAACTTAAGCTTTGCAACCTTCACACTTTTAGATTTATTGTCAAACGAGTGATAGAAACTTACATATTAAAGAAAAAATTTCACCTTGATAACAATCATTCATTTATATGTAATAGGAACTATGTTAAATCATATGAAAAATACATCCATTGAACAGTTATTAACCAGGTTTTCCAAGAAGAATCAAATATCATTATCAATCCACACACAATAATTTATTCATTCATCAACATTGATTATTACAAATATTTATTCTCCTAATATGGGCCTGAACTCATTTCCTCCAATATGCTTAGTGTCATCTCAGTTTACTTCTTCAAGCCTCTCATTTATGATCTCTCATTCCTTTCCTGTTTATGTCTTCCTCTCCCGACCAATCAATCTCTCCCTCTTTCCAAACTAACTTGACCAATTCTCTTTTCCTCTGTCAACTCATATTCCTCGGCCTCTTATTCCTCCTTTCCTAAATTCCTTCACTTCATTGAACTTACAGATCAATGCCTCCTCATACCCAATTCTTTGATCTGTCCTTCTTCCCTCTACTTGGCCCTTGCTGCATGCTCTATTTCAATCGATCGATCTCACCTCATTCCTTTTCTTCAGTAATCAATCTTCTCAACTACCTTTATTCATCCTTTCTGAAGTCGGACCTCTCCCAAGACCTTCCTGTCTGTCCTCAAATATGGCCTTGGTATGCTTGAACCTCTCTCTAATGGCCTATTTTCTGATAGCATATTCTTTGTCAACCTTCCTCTTTTCCTTCATAACCAACCTTGCCTATCTGTTGGCATTTTTCTATCATCTATGGCCAACCCATCCAAGCTCTATATGGCCTTTCTCTGTCCTAACCAACCAACCTTTCCATCACCCACTTGATCCTTCTTTATGTCACTTGTCAAACTTTTTGGATCCATCAAATATCACCAAATTCCAACCATCCTCAATTGTCTCCAAACTACTCACAATTAACTTCTACAACAATCGACCTCTAATTGTGAATCCCTAACCATCTACAATCACTCATTCTTCCATGTTTAAGGAAACTTAATCGACTAACATCCTGTCCATACCATGACAACAAACCAAGCCTGTTCAAACTCTTTTAACTTCCCGTCTTCTTGCCCAAGTAGTCACAATAATAGTTTTAGAACCAAGTCACACCAAAAAATCCAAAATTTGACCCACCAAATGAAGAATAGGATTGACTCCCTTGTGTCATTAAGTTGAAAGGGTGCATACTTATTAAGTTTTGCCTCTCTTTACAAAGGTCATACACTTTCATGAAGTCACCCCCCTTTGCATGATATAAAAGAGGTTTGATTGGCAGTTTTTTAAGAAAGGAATAATAGAATATATTTCCTATTCATTAAAAAATTTGAGGATTTATAGAAGATATAAAGGTGATCTAGAGAAAACATATAATCTAATTTTGAAGTAGCACTTAAGGAAAATCTATATAACTTATAGGAAAGATCTAGAAGAGATTCAAGAGAATACTTATAGAACATCATTCACACCAAATTTATGAGTGAAGAAATATTGAATATTGTTAGGTTTAGAAGGAAGATATCTAATAGTTAAATGAAAATTTAATCAATAAACAGAGAAATAAAACACACACAAAAAAATTAACACAAAGAATTTAACATGGTTCACCCAATCCAGGCTACATCCACAAAACCATAGACATCCAATGATTTTATTATCCAGTGTAGAACATATTACAATCTTGCTAATAATTCATTTTTGCAACCCTAATCCAAACTGCTTATAACAAGCTTTTTAGAAGCTTCCAGAATTAGGGTTCCTCAAAGTCAATTTTTCTTTTATCGGTGACAAAGCGAAAAAAATGAGATTTTTTTTTCTTGTGGGCTACCGCCTAAGAACCCCTGCTTTTCGGGAGCTGTTGCCCCCAAACCCCTACCCAAGGCCCAACCCAGCCCTGAACCTCGACAAGGATACATGAAGAGTGTACAATATAGCATGATCAATTGCCACATACCAACAAATATTTGAGAAGACCTTTTATGGATATTATGTTGTAGATTTATGCCAAAGTTGTGAGGATTTTTATGAAGGTTTATGAGAAAATCAGTAAGCGAGTTTGTGAAGCATATTGACGTAGTGATAATCAAAAGCTAAACATAATATTCATTTTGAGGTTGGTGCCTCTCATTAGAATTGATTGGTGTCTTTTGTTTGATTGGTGCTCGGTGGACGAATTAGTGTCTCCAATGGAATGGTGCCTATGAAGTTTTTAAGAGAAGTTGATTATAAGCAATTTTTCTCTATGGTTTCATGCTCAAAAGGGTTTCCACGTAAATCATGTGTTCTTCTTATGTTAGATAATTGTTTGATCTTTTGTGATTTATATTGCTATGGATGTTAAAATTTAAAAAGTAAAATATTTCCTTATACTGATTCACCCCCATCTCAGTATAATTGTGTGCTCATTCAAGACCATCTATTGGAGGTCCTAAAAATTAGTTGAATTTATACCATGCCCACACTAGTTAATTATTTTTGGTCAAAAGGATGGGAGGATTGGTAGAAATGTTAATAAAAGATAGTGCTACAATTTCTTTCTATGATAAAAAATTTGAATAAAAAAACTTTCTCTTCTACCACCAATTATCAAATCTATCCAAATTATTAGTAGAAGCATCATCTTGGGTGTAAGAGAAATTTTGTATTAACCAAACATAATTCCTTTCAACTTGTTTATTTGTAGGATTTTAGTTCTTAATTAATTACTATAGATCCATTATATTTCAACATGTATTGAACATATCACCTTGTAGTTAGGAGGCTATGTTCTAAAATGATCCTTGAACATTATATTGACCATTTAAAAGTTTATAATCATTACAAATAAATAATCATTTTTATAAACCTTACTGGACTAGATATTCTTACACTCAATTTTAATGTTCATGGCCTATAGTATAATTTTAAATATTATTGTCTAAAAGGAATAAATTTCTAGACACACTAAATGAAGGGGCACTTATGATGTGTACCACATCGTGTTCTATAAATCTATCATTAATGCATTTAATCTATAATATTATGCTTACATATCCATATGATTACATATTTTACATGATATTGTGATTTTTACTATATAAATAGTATTCACCATTATTTAAAGATAGATAGTTAACTACAAAATAGTTGATGGAGACTATTGAAAGTCAATTTTGGCCATTTTATTAAAATAACATTTAAATTCTATAGTTTATATATTTATAATTAACTTAATGAATACTACCATATTGGAAACCCATTGTAATGGATTGTAATTAATAACTAATAATCAATAAATTTTATAGTAATTTCATTCACACTCTATTAATTGTCTGTTGCTCATTTTTCTACTTGGTTGGATAATCCTCCATTGGATCTATGAATACATCAATCAAAATATATGTTTATAAATAAATATATATTTTTTTACATAGAAGTAGAAGACTAATGCAAATGAGGAGAAATATGAGGATCACTATGATGTAAATAATTTTTTTTTTAAGAAAGTTAATTTTTCGGTTATCTCTAGTCTCAACCTTTTTTAGTAATTTGAGGCATGTTTTGAGAGGGGCTTTTAGGTGGTTGTGTTGAGGTAGGATTTCAAGGAAGGACCTTTGAAGTGGTATTTTACGTTTCTCATATAAAGGGTCATCCAATATGAAATCATATATATTTATATGGTCAATGATCTCAATTAAAATTACAAAAAAAAGAGATTTAAATTACACTTCTTTCTTTAAATAAATTTATTTTAGAAATAAATCCATGATCTCAATTACAATTATTTTCTTCTCAAATAAATACAATTTACAAATAATAAGAATTGTTTTAAATAACAAATTCTTACAAAATTGATATCATTAATAGTGGTGATTTAATACCTAAAAATGCCAGTAAAACTTATGGTTACCAAATATTTTATTAGGGTTTGTTTCCAAGTGAGAAAGTTATCATCTCTTATGATGTAACAAATTTTCATATTAGACAAGAAATTTCACCTATATTAGGAGCTAATTATATTTTAAATAATTAATTCCATACCGACAAAAATATATAAATACATTTATTATTATTTTGAGGAACTTGTTTATACATTTGTTATATTATTTCTCTCTAAGTTTATCCTTAACTTTTATATTTATAAAAAATGTGTTAAGGTTTGAACTAATAAGACTATTTAGATTTCACATTCATCAAATAAGAACTTGAATTAAAATCAAGTAAATGTAACTTATCAATTATGTTTAATAACCTCTTTAGAAATGGAAGTAGTAAATATTGAAAATGTTAATATTCCTCAAATACTAGGTGCCACTAAAAAACAAAACATGTATGTGGTTCCCCTATGCTTTGATCATCTAATTCCCTCTATTTTTTGCAGGGCTTAAGAGAAATGTAAATTTGTTTACTAGATGTATTTAATACTCAATTTAGAATATATAATATATAGTTCATGGATAAAATAAAATTTTCAAACTATTTTTAAGCACACAATTTATAAACCTCTATTGATATCTTATTTGCATTATATCAACATCAACGTTAATTGTTATTCTAATGATTGATGATAACTTGTTCTCTGATCCATATATTTATTTTTGAAATCATAAAATCGTAATATAATTTCTCAAATAAATGATCACCATAAATTTCAGAATTCTTTAATAATCAAGTCTAAATGTATATGAAATATTAAAAATAAAAGGAAAATAATTGTTAATATCTAAATTAGTCGTTAAAATTTAATACAAGTAACAAGGGCTAATAAAAAGTAAACTTCCAAAATGAAGAAAAAAATTGAATTCTCTATATAAATAAGTTTGGTCCAATAAAATTTTTACAGAGGACTTTGAAAGGAACCACTATGGACACCAAATAATGATGAACTATGAGATAATACAAGAGATTCCATAGTATTCTCTAAGGTGGTAGCATATATAACCATTACAAATATTACTTAAATAATCTCTTTTTTGCATGCATTAAACATGTATGTAGTATGCATTGCATATGCATATAAGATGAAAAAAATGAAATATTATACTGAGATTTTATATCAAATACCAAAAATATAAAACTAATGTAACAGGAAGAGAGAGACAGGGAGAGAACATTAACATTATAAGGCAGTAATTTCTAAACTCATCACTAGGGAGATCACCATAAGGAGGTAATAGAACTAGATGTAACTTACTTACATATAGCATGTAAAAAGCATTAGCGTAGTAAAAAATGTGCTGTACAAGTTTATTGATTAGGGCTAGTTATTTAGGATAATCTATGTCAAGTAAGATAGAACTAATAAAAAATGTTTCAATCTTAGTGTTGAAAGATCCCAATATCTAGCAATGAAATTATATTAGGATAGATTTAGAATTTGAGAGAAAATAAAGCTTCTAGTAATTATAACTTTAGGAATGTTTTGAAGTTATCTTATGCAATAATCCAAATTTAAGATATTTAGGAATGTTTTGAAGTTTTCTTATGCAATAATCCAAATTTAAGATATGTAGGTCTTAAAGTATCATTCATCATTATGATTAGGTCCTTATGTTGCTAATCTTGCTGGTGTTCTAGTTTAATACATAGTTGTTGTGTAGATTAGCTCAATATATGTGGGACTTCATATTATTTTCTAAAAAATGTTGGATGGCTTGATTGTTTAGGTAGATAACTTATTTGTGTTTAATTCTCCATAATATATGGGTTAGTTCCTTGAAATTCTCTATCCTTTGTCTTAGTGCAAATAGTACGATACGTTCTAATACCAATGATCTAATCTTATAGCCTAGGATTATAAATAAATTTCTAAAGTTTAACATAGATTGAGTTTTAGTGTTTATTTTAGTTTATTTATAAATTATATTGAAAAGGTTGAGGTTTTAACTCTAATCAATAAATCATAAATATATTTACTTTTAAAATGATTATTTACATACAAATTTTATCCTTATTTCAATTTATTTATAATAAATTTCAATAAATGTAATTTCTAGTTTAGAGATCTTATGGTTTATAGTGTACAATTTTTAGGTTTAGAGTTCAAGATTTAACCCTAATATATATAAACACTAAACACATTTTTCTTTGAAAAGTAGTTTACACATAAATTTTATCATTATTGATTTTCTTATAATGTACTTAAAAAAATATGGTTTAGGGTTTAAACCTTAGGATAATTTATGGTCTTTTGTTTTAGGAATTATGATATATGGTTTAACTATAAATCCCAAATCATAAAACCATTGTAAATATAAACCTAAACCATAAACCCTGAAGGAAAATGTAATTGATTGATCATTTAGAAACAACATAGTGATACATTAAGAGGTGAAATGTAATTGATAGATATAACAATGATCCAGTTATAATAACTATAATACCAAACCAGCCACCAACAATAGCCATAATGTAGTATTACACTAACATTCCCCCCTCATTACATTATTCCTGATACCACTATATATATATATATATATATATATATATATATATGTATATTTATGAAGATCTTTGTTGAAGAAAAAAATCCTAAATTAGGTGGAACTCCACCAAGATGCCTCATGACCCTCATAAAGGTGTAGCCCCTAGCTGAATTCTTGAGTTCTTCCTCCCATGAACTCCCAAATCACAAATTCCTAAATTATTCAACAACAATCCATATTGAGCTCTCCAAACACATGACTCCATGAAGTTGTTTGATGACCCTTAGAAGGGTATAACTCTCAATGACAACATTGTAATCTTGTTGAACAACTATCCATATTGAGTGTTCGAATCCACAAAAGGATATAAAGTCATGGAAAATCCTAACCTGGGAATTAGACATTCCAACAGGCAACTAACATCTTCTTATGGTCGTTCATTTACCTTGTCAAACTATGGAACGTATACTTGAAATGGAGCAGCACTGTATGTGCACTAAGAACTAGTTTCAGTCACGATTTACCAGAAATAAATGCTTGGAAGGAATTCTACTTAAGCTGTAGGAATGTAATGTAAAGTCTTCTTAACTTAAGCATAACTTAATCAAAGAAAAATCATGTCAACTATTACTATAGGACAAACTATGAACTAGTCTAATGCTACAGGAACAAACATAGGGATGGATTCCTGATGCTGCAGGAACAATATAAGACTGAGTTTGCGCTGAAAATTTTAAGAATGAAATCTAACTTATAATCAACATGAAATAAACAACTACATAACTCTAACAGAGAAAGACGTGGACATAAATACATCCTAAAATTGAGGAACAAATTTCTCATGAAGGCATAACTGTTCAACACGATTCAGAGAGAATTTAGCATTCCACTCTTCCTATATTAATGATCATTTAGATGTCTTCCCAATGACTTGGTCAGAGAGTCTTCACTAGAACAATTTCCTCGATGCCATGCTGGAAATGGACTTTATTGTAGGGCCAAGATTCGCTACACTTGACTCGTTCATGCTTCCTTCAACAACCTGTGATGCACAAGGCGACAAAAGTGAAAAGAAAGCATGCATGGAAAACAACACGATACACATTCATTAATCACATATTAAATCTATTTCATTATCCAAAAAGCACATGCATTATATCAGTCATTCGGGATGTCAAACAGGGTAATTAATATAGACACATAGAGATATTAAACTGCAGGAATATAGGATTGTGTGGCTATAGGATTCTACATGATTTTAAATAAAAAGTCTTTAATCAAAGAGTTAAAACAACCATCAAAAATAAGAGTAAGGGTATTAAAAATACATTATAATATTCAAATTATGGGCATATTTCAAGCTCATCATTTTCCCACTACTTATCCTAATGATGGTCCTCCAGCATTAAGCTTTCTGGTTGTTTCTCTGAGATCAGTAGGAGTAGTATGGCCCTGCAATGAAGTCCTGAATTTGTAGTAGAAACCTCTGAAGTTTTTTTATCTCTCATATCTATGGGTTTCTGTATGCTCATTAACATCTGTAGCCCGATAAGGGTAAAGTGGCCATATCAAAACTGGAGGTCAAAATATTAATGGTAGCCACAACTCAAACCTTTTTTTGTAGACCAAGCTGCATGTACTTCTCCGTTCTTCTAATGGCTGCCTTAAAATCCAGAGGGCTATGAGGCTCAGAATTCCTTAGACCAACAGTCAGTTTTTTCCATCTTGTCTCAATCCTAGAAGATGAAAGCTTCCAAAAAAAAAATAGTTGGCCTTTTAATTCATCATATACCTACTTCTTGATATCAAATATTTTCATTCTTACTGTCTGATCATTGAATCCATACACAACATTAAGCCAAGTTCTCATAATTGTGTGCGGATCTGAGCTTTTAGGTCATAGTGGAATATGTTCATTTGTTTTAGCCTCTTCATAAGCTTCTAATTGTTTTCCATAGTTAGTTTTATTGGCCGTCTAAGACATGAGTGAGTTCAAATGAATGTCACCAATATAGAGAAGTGGATTCCACTCTGTTTCAGAGGGAATTATTAAACCATGCAAATAAAATTCACATAAGGAATTTTTCAGCCAATTAGGTGCTACTTGATATGCATCATAAAATTCCTTAGCTGTGTGAATAATAGTTTCTAAATTTCTTGAAATTCTCATTAATTGAAACCAAAGAAATTGTTCTTTAAGACACATGGCATATACCCTAGGTGGTGGTCTACATTCCATAATCTTGCTAGTTATCTTCATCATTTCATCCATTTTCTCTTTCATTTCTTTCATTTCTTGTTTTTGTTTTTCAATTTCTCTTTTTAATTTCTTCTTTTCTTCCTCCTAAAGACTTTGTTGAATTTTAGTTTTAGCCAAATGGCGGAAACTCAAAGCTTGGAATGTAACAGGCCTCCATGTAGTCCTGAGATATTCCAAATACTCAATCAACAATGTCCTTTTATAGACAACCAATGCTTTACAGGTTCCAGGGGTGATGGAGTTTTATTGGACACTTCAGATTGTCCAAGCTATTCTTCCTCTTGTTGTAGGATGGTTTCTTGTTGCTATGTAGGAAGAGATTGTGCTTCTTCTGAAACTTGCCTAGCTACTTTGGCCAAGTCATCAAGACTTGGCATTCCCCTTTCATTACTACCATGTTGTGCTCCCTCAACTTCCATTGTCTCAGTTTGTACTTCCTCATAAATAGAAAATGGACTTTGTTCAACATTCTCATATACATTTTGAGAAACATCATGACTAGATTCTTCTGATTCCTCAGAAATTACTATAATTTTAGGTTGAGGGAGGGTGGAGGTAACTTTACGTTGCTTCCTTGATGAAGCTCTTTTTGGAAATGTTGTAGTTGTAGGAGGTACTCTCGTGGATTTCCTCTTTCTAACTTTCGTAGAGGATTCATACTCAGTAGGAGAAGATGATGGTGAAACTGCAGCGGCAATAGGCATTGCTGTAGGAGAAACTGCTACTGGGGAAGATGCTATAGTAGTAGAACGTTTCTGCTTTTGAACATGAGGGTCAGATTCTAGGGATTTTTCTACCCTAGATGACTCTCTGACCTTCATTTTTCCTTTTTCTTTCCTACTAGTAGACCTGGTTTGTACTTGGGTAGGGTTTTCTGGTGTGAAGGTTGCAGGATTAGGTGCTGCAGGAGAAGATATTTTTTCTCAACTTCCCTACTTGTAGATTTTGCTCTCCTTTTCTTTTTCTTATGATGTGCAGAGAGTGCTCTAGGAGGCTCTGGAGGTTGCAGACCCTTTTGGGCAACAAATTCTTGCCAAGAAAGGGGTGATACATCCCTTAGGGAATGCTCAATCAAGAATTTAATGAGGGCATGATGGGCGATAGAGTTGTTCCTACCCTTCTGGGTTTCATGGGCACATTGTTGCAAAAGGTTTAACAAAAAAATTGGAAAATTGATAGCTAAACCGTGCCTCATATGACTCAATAGTTTAAAATGATAGGAATGCAAATAGGAAAAATGTCCTTGACAAGTTAAGTACTTGATTATGAAGTTGGCATATTTCGGGTATGGAGGAGGCAGTGATACCCGTTTGCATCCTTGTTTGGAAACCTCCAAGGGTCCATATGTTGGTATTGTGAATTCTTCCCTAGCAGAGACAACATCCCTTCCTGAAGGAAAATTTTCTCCTACCACCGGAAGCCCAGTTACTTCCGCAATCTGCTCTTCTGTAATAGCTACTATCAAACCCCACATTGTAGCTTCTCCTTCTGAAAGAGTTCTCAAAAAATCACCTGCAGATTCCTCATTAAAGGAATCTATCCTTAGAAAATAATTCAACCAACCGCAATTATTGAATGCCTAAACCTTTTGAGGATTGTGCGTCAAGGGTTCATGAGTTGCAAGCTCATGTCTTACTAACTGGCCACCCATATTCACAAATTATCCCTGCTGAGATTCCTAAAATTTGAACTTCTAAAAATTTGAAAAACTTCTTCTGCCAAACTTCTTTCTGCCCTGCCATCAGTTTTCTTTACTTTTCCAAGAATGGCACAAAAAATAATTGCATGAAATGATTGTTAAAAGCTATTCAAATCAAGCAGTTAATTGTTGTTTAAGATGGAAACACACAATTGTATTTGGTAAGTACAAGAAAATAATAAAAAAAAAGATCTTGGCAGTTGTGACAGTGGCATAAGAAAAGGTACAAATGGATTATCCCCACATACTTAAAATTTGACATGTATCCACACATGTGCGAAAGGATAGGCAACGAACAGGCAATGATGACTGATAGGTGCATTGCAATTAATGAATACATGAAATAAATAAATGATGTGATAATAAAAGATATCACGTACCTTGGAATAAATGCTCGTACATGCTAGGAAAGATCACAGCTTCAACATGAAATGACGGATGGAGTTTGAAATCATAAATGAGGGTGGTATGATAGGATGGATGACATGGATGGGTGACATGGAATAAGATGAAATGAATGGTGGTGATGGATGACAAACGAAGAAAATGGCTTCCTTAAAAATAAAACCTTTATTATGAGTATGCATCATAGAATTAAAGTGAAGCTACAGGAGAAAGGCCAAAGCCTTTTTTCGTAGGAAGATCAGTGTCCGTATCCGAAACAAACTACTTCATAAATTTTTCTTTAGATGCTAGCTTACGATACAACCTAAGACGGTGTCCATTAACTAGTACTTGAATCAGACAGGGTCTATTGTAACTAATTGAACTGAACCATTATCAAATATAGTTTCTATTTCATACAGACCAAGCCATCATGTGGTGAGTTTACCTTGATTTTCTTTGTACTTGGAGTCATAAAGCATCACCCAATCATCGATAGAGAATTGCTTAGTTTTGATATGGTGGTCATGCCATTTTTTCCGTTGCTACTAGATAGTTTCAGTATGTTGTAGGTTAGCTTTCCTTAACTCATCCAATGCATTCAATTGGAGGAGGCAGTCTTTTTGGGCTTTTGTATCAATGTTAAGCTGGAGAGCAGTCCTTAAGGTTTTATGCTCAAAATATATTGGCAACATGACAGTTTTTCCATAGAGTAACTCAAAAGGAGTGAACCCTGTAGTTGTTTTCCATGTCCTATAGGCCCAAACTACTTCAAGAAGGCAGCTGCTCCAATCCTTCTTGTGTAATTGTACTGACTTAGTAAGGATTGCCTTAATTTATCTGTTGGTAACCTTTTCCTGACCATTGGATTGAAGGTGGTAGGGGCTAGAATTTCTGTGCCTGATCTTGTAATCATTCATCAATGTAGTGATTAAGTTGGATGTAAACTAAGCTCCTTGATCAATAACAAGTTCCTTTGGGACTCCAAACCAATTAAAAATTTGCTCATACAGGAACTCAACAATCTTATTGTCATAGGCATGTGTCATTGCTTTCACTTCCACCCACTTAGTTACATAATCAATACAAACAAAAATATATGATTTCCCATTGGATGGAGGATCAATAGGCCCAACAAAATCCATGCCCCACTTGTCAAAGGGACTGACTACCACTTGAGGATACAGGGGCATTTCATTAGACCTTGTTGGTCTCCCCATGCGTTGACATCTATCACATTTTCTGGTGTAGGTTGCTGTATCTTTTTGTAGTGTGAGCCAATAGTATCCTGTAGCCAACACTTTCATAGATGTTCTCTTGGCTACAAAGTGCCCACCACATGGCTCATCATGAAAGGCATGTAAAATGTTATAGGTCTCATCTTCCCTAACACATCTTCTCATGACTTGATCAGGTCTTGTGTAAAATAAACAGTCGGCAATCCATGAAATGTTAAAACTTTTCTCTACCAACAATTGCCTTTCCTTTGGTGAGAAGTGGGTTGGGATCTTGTTGGCTGCTAGATAATTTGCAATATTTGCATACCATGGAGTTTAAATAGCAATAGAAAATAGATTTTCATTAGGAAAGTTGTCATCAATTACCTCAGGGGTGGCAGGTGTAGTTGTTTGAAGCCTTGAAAAGAAATCAGCCACCGCATTAGCCAAACCTGGCTTATCAATAATTGTGATATCAAATTCCTACAACAATATGAGCCATCTTGCTAATCTGCTAGATATGGCAGGCTTATTCATGAGGTACCTTATTGTTGCATGATCTGTATGGAAAAATATTTGGTAACTAGTGACATAATGTCAAAACTTATTCAGGGCATACACAACTACTAGCAATTCTTTCTATGTGACAGTATAGTTTAATTCAGGGCCTTGAAAGTTTTTGCTAATGAAATATATGGCATGCTCTATGGAATTATCTTTCTGTCCTAAAATTTCCCCTATGACATAATCAGAAGCATTTGTGTGTATATGAAAGGGCATACTCCATTTTGGTCCTTGAATAACAGGTGCTTGGGTAAGTAATGTTAGATTAGCCAAGATCTGATTGCAAACCTAAAAATATTCCTTCCACAGAAGAAGAAAACGAAAAAGCAGAGATTGCATAAAAACATGTTATTTTGATATATTCGAAAAGACCAATTAATTACAAGAGATTAATTTCTTTATAAAAGCAAAGATTCCTAAACCTAATCTTATCTTGAGCAACAAGATAGCTCGATAAGATAAAGATGAGATCCTAAAACCTAGGAAATAAATATGCCTAAGTAAACTTATGCAAAGTGTAATTAATAATTAATTACACCAACACCCCCCCATAAGTGCAACTTAGGGAGAAGTAGATTATTATGCAAATATGAGTCCTGGAAACAAGGCCTGATGAGGTACTCATGTACAAATGCAAAGAGAGAAACCCCCCTCAGTGAGATGAACTGCTGCGAAGAATCACTGGAAGAACTCTGTGGAGTAACACTGGAACTTGATATAGGCAAGCAAGGAAATATTCTTCTGTATACTACTGAAACCGGATGAGAGTCACTGATTGACTCAAAGAATCATGATAAAGCAACAGAAAACCCGATGCCACGGAACACTCGAAACTCACATACTGGATCAACTCTGGAATCTGTAAGCAACAATAGATGAAAAAGATGAACCCATAATGATGACAAAATCTGGAAACCATGTATCTCGATGCCGATGCCAAACTGTGACTGAAACCCTTCCATGGGAAGGAGTACCAAAAATAGACTCTGGAACAATAACCACAAAAACATGGCCCTCAAATTGAGATGGATCCAATGTGAATCATTAACCATAGGCTCTCAATCTGAAGTGTGAACCAATGAATCCGACATGTGTCAAGCAAGACAAGAATTGTGGCCAAAAGAAACTAAGAGACCAGATAGACTCATGTGAGTTGCCATCAAAACAAGATGGAATATGGGATCAAAGTGAAAAAAACACCCTAATCAGATTATTATGCATGAAACCCCCTGAATGGAACTTTATATTAGTTCATTTATTACAATACCCAATGATTGCATAAGGAGATGATGCAAAAAAATACAGAAACATGAGTGAAAATGCAAACCTAGAGCATGAAACAAAAAAGAATGCATGCCTAAAATAAGTTAAAAAATTTCTGTAAATGACCTCAGATCTGCATAGAGGCCGAAACCAGCTTTCCAACGCCGCAAAAATCGCGAAAATTGGACAAGCGAGTGAAAAGATATGTGTCCCGGAGTGAAAATGACAATATCTGACTTCCGAGACAGAAAAAAGCATGAAAAATGAAAAACCAGAAAATATCACCAGCACCAATGCGTAGATCACGGAAACAGCTTTCCGGCGATATCTCGTTTGCAAAAAAACGATGCCGTATGCTCAAGATATGCCCAATTCCGTGAATGTGGTCCAAAAAACTCCAATTTGGCTCCCTGCAGCCCTCAGGGGCTAAAATTTTTCGGCCCCTGGTCGCATGCAGGACCAGGGCTGGCGGCTGGCTCCTTTGGCATAGCCCCCGGTCGCCAATATGACCGGGGCCAGGGCTAAGAAGGCCGGCGGGCTGAGAGAGGGCGCTTGGGCGCCGACGTGACCGCGGGCTCGGCGGAAGAAACCGGCGGGGGCTGAGGCGAGGGGGTCGGTCCCAAACAAGACCGATCTCCTAAAAAATAAGCCCTCGGGGGCTGGAAACGGGAGCAGCGGACCGGTGGAGAATGGAGCGGCGTGGCCGGGGAGAGCGGCCGGATGGTGGCGCGGTGGCGGCGCGGGGGTGGCGCGGTCAGTTTTATACTGGCCGCGCAAAAACCCAAATGAATTTTCTGATTTTTTTGATATTTTTTTTGATATTTTTTGAAAACGATGCCTCGAAAACTGTGCCTGGGGGCCGTACGGCCCTTGGGTAAAAAAATTTTGCTTCTCCGGTCGATAGTGTCCAAATCGGACATGCTTTATATGAAAAATGGGGGTTTTTGGGCGCTGCGAATCCAACGGCGAGGTCTGTTTGGGCCCAAAGTGCTCCGAAAATCAGGCGACCCCCAGATCTAACAGATAAATCACCGATCTTACAACCCTCGCAGATCTGGCAATCGGTGATGAAAATGAATAAAAAGAAAGCCATTTCTGACTTTTTCTAGTGCTCTGAATCCAACGGAAAACCCCGATCTGATCCAAGACGCTGCATAAATGTACTCAAGGATTGAAACCCTCGAGGGACCTCGAACGAGCTCTGCAGTGTGTTCCTCCGAAAATGCTGAGAAGGGGCTGCGAATCGAGGCTCTGATACCATGTTAGATTAGCCAAGATCTGATTGCAAACCTAAAAATATTCCTTCCACAGAAGAAGAAAACGAAAAAGCAGAGATTGCATAAAAACATGCAATTTTGATATATTCGAAAAGACCAATTAATTACAAGAGATTAATTTCTTTATAAAAGCAAAGATTCCTAAACCTAATCTTATCTTGAGCAACAAGATAGCTCGATAAGATAAAGATGAGATCCTAAAACCTAGGAAATAAATATGCCTAAGTAAACTTATGCAAAGTGTAATTAATAATTAATTACACCAACAAGTAAGTTCTTAAGCTACAGGAAAGATTTGTCACATGCCTCAGTCCAGTTAAATTTAGAATCCTTAGTTAATAAGGAATATAATGGACTGGCTATTTTGCTGAAATCTTTGATAAATCTTCTATAGTATCTAGCATGTCCTCGGAAGCTTCTAACATCATTTTGTTGGATAGGTGTTTGCAAATTTAGAATGACTTCTATTTTTGTAGGATCAACCTGAATTCCTGCTTAAGAGATATGATGGCCTAAAACAATTCCCTCTTGCATCATCATAAAGAACTTCTCACTATTCAAGGACAAATTATGCTCCTTACATCTTTTCAACACCTTCTCCAAATTTGCTAATGCTTCTTCATAAGTAACGCCATAAGTGGTGAAGTCATCCATGTAGATTTCCATAGAATCATGAGAAATATCAGTAAAAATACTGATCACTTCCCTTTGAAATGTTGCAGGTGCATTACACAGGCCAAAAGGTAAGACAGAATAGGAAAAAGTGTCCCATGGACTGGTAAAAATTGTTTTATCTTGATCCTCAGGGGTAATTCTAATTTGATTATACCCACTATATCCATCTAAAAAGGAGAAATACTTTTTACCAGACAATGTGTCTAGCACTTGGTCAACAAATGGCAGTGGAAAGTGATCCTTTTTAGTTGTTGTGTTCAGCTCCTTGCAGTCTACACAAACTCTCCATTTTCCACCTTTTTTTAGGAACAATCACCAATGGGGATACCCATTGACTGTTTGAAATGGGGTAGATAAAACCAACATCAAGCAAGTTTTGGAGCTCATTTTTAACTATTTCCTGAGTGCTGGATTTATCCTTCTTTGAGGCTACCTAATAGGTGAACAATCTTCCTTAATGAAGATCCTATGAGTATAGAGTTGAGGATCTAGTCTCTTCATATCCCCATAGTCCCATGCAAAAGCTCTGTGTTGATTTTGCAACATTGTGACTAGGGAAGTTTGTTGAGATTGAGGCAACTTATCATTGATGTTTAGACAGCGACCTGGAGACACTTCTACTTGCTTGGTAAGATCATTAATAGAGGCTACTAATAAAGGTGGTGTTTGTATGTCATGTGGAAGAAATTTTTGATAAACTTCAAGAAATTTAGGTGGCGGGCTCTCAGGATTTAGTTGCTACAGGAAACACTGTTAAGGACAACTATCTAAAACAAATGGGCTACTCAGATTAGGGTTGGACTGCAAAATTTGTAAAAGTAGGTCATCCTCACTTTGAATCTAGGAAAATAGATTAGGTTGCAACATCATTAGTTGAGCCAAGGAATTGAATTCTTTAGTTTCCTCTCCTAAATCTGGCCAAATTGGTTGAGACAAGTCTGACTGAGGCTAGGCAGGTTGGTATAAAGCCAACTTCTTTCTTGACTGATCATCAAAAATTGTCATGTCTCCTGAACATCATCCTATAAGAGCATCAATTGTGGCTAACCATGGTATACCTAGGATGATAGGATATCCTCCCAAAGTTTCCTTAGTGGAGGGTGGTCCGACAATGGTGGTTTACAATTTTTGGCCAAACTAGACATTGATATTTTTTTTTTTAACAAAATCTACACATTCAGGCACCTATAGCGATTAAACCATGAGGAATTTGAAGATGATGAAAACTAGAGTCTTGTCACATTTTGTCTGTAGATTCTAATTTTTTTTTTTTCAATTTTTTTGGAATCAGATTGCACTTCTTTTTCCATCTCCCATGAAAATTGGTTTTTTTCAAAAAACAACATTTTTAAAAAGTGACGCACACCGTATAATGCATAACTTTTTTCCTTGATAGATAAAATTCCAATTCTTTCAAATTTATATTTGTAACTCTGATATCTAGTGCTTCCACTTGGTTAGATAGTTTTTTATTGAATATTTTTTCTTTAATCAAGTTTCAATGTCAAATCAATTACAATTCAAACATAACATGACCGTATAACGAATAAATTTTACTGTATGTATCAAAATTCTTTTTTTTTTTGTTGGATCAAGGACTCCAATATCTGGTGCACTCATATTTTTAAATTTTTTTTTGATAATCTTCTATTTTTCCACTTGTACAGAACAAAGAGTTTTATTTTCAGTGAAAAACCTATATTTAATAAAACTTAAAAAATAGATAGATAATATAATCAAAACATATTAAAATTATATTCGTTGGATAGCTCATTTTGAGGGGAACTCGATACTAGTTGAGTTTTTGAGATCTCCTCCATTTTCATTGTCAAATTGAGCTTCGAAGTGCAAAATTCTCAGCAGTTTTGGTGCCTTAGGGGGGAGGGCAAAAAATTGTGGGTTCGGTCGAGCATTTGTTTGGTCGAAGAAAATAAAAATGTTCGGTCGAATATGGGTTCAGTCGAACCCATCTTTGACCGAACCTGCACACCATAGAATAAAAAAATTGATTTTAAATGGGTTCGACTGAACATTCTAAAGATGTTCGGTTGAACACCCTGTTTTTAATATTAATATAAATATTAATTATATTCTTTTTAAATGATGACTTGAGAGAAAGATATGGAGGGAGTGGGGGTAGGTAGCAGGGCTTAAATTTGATGGCCATATGACCTTATTTAGAGATTTTTTCTGTAGAATACAATCAAAATTTTAAGATTGTATCAGATAAAAGGAGATATTTTGGATAGACTGTCAAAATTTATATATAATTATAATGATATATATGTTTGATTTATATATAATTTTACATACACTAAGGTATATTATAGTGTTTTAAGGGCACCCTTGAATAGATAACCGTCATTAAAAAATTTGTTGAGAGGCAAAGTTGACCATCAAATTTAATCCTTGGTAGGAGGGAGATACTTCAAAGAGAGAGGGTGGGGAGTGGGAGAGAGATAAAGGGTATGGGGTCCTAGGGTTTAAGGGTTAAGGGTAGAGGAGCTCGAGAGGGAGAGTGGGTAGGAGGGAGAGACTTTTTAGAGAGGGGGGGAGTGGGAGAGAGATAAAGGGTAGGGTGTGTACAAGGGTTTAGGGTAGAGGGGGGAGAGGGAGAGGGAGTAGGAGGGAGAGACTTGAGAGAGAGGGGGGGAGTGGGAGAGAGATAAAGGGGAGGGGGTGTACAAGGG
>VDFB02353493.1:161481956-161495682 GCA_007258455.2 Sequoia sempervirens | reverse complement strand
GATTTAGTCATTGACCTCTTTCTCTTATTATAAGGCTGGTTGGCATAATATTTGAGTTTCTCCATATCCATTTCAAGTAAATGATCTAAATTTCTATGAGAAATTTCTTTCCCCACCTTCTCAACTAGTTTTATATGCTCATCCATACCAGTAGGAGGAAGTGATCCCGACCCCTCTCCAACATGCATTGTTTTAACTTGTACCTCCTGCCTATGTTCAAGGACCATGCATTCTTGAGCGGATTCATTTGATCCAATGTCTAGATTTGGCTCAAATTGAGCATGAAAACTTCCTGCTTATTGAGCCCTTCCTACACATGTGTCACAAAATATTTTGCAAACAGAAGTGAGAGATGATGTTAAATATATAAGTGAAGTTTATGTATGCAAGCAAACAAATTGATAAAACATGATGAGCTATAAGTGAGAGAAGTTTGTGGTAGTTTTATATGCTCATCCATACCAGTAGAAGGAAGTGATCTTGACCCCTCTCCAAGAAGCATTGTTTGAACTTGGGTCTCCTCCCTAACTTCAAGGTCCATGTGTTCTTCAATGGATTCGTTTGGTCCAATATCTAGATTTGGCTCGACTCCAGCTTGAGGAATCCCTAGAGCATAAAACATAAAAATAATTTGAGAACATTGAAGTGATGAAAATAAAAGATGAAAGACACAAAACAAAAATATTGAAACAAAAAGAATTGGCTTAAGGATTTGGAGTCAAGGATCATATAAACATTGCAACTTGCATGACTAAGATGACTTGAGGATATTTAAAAGTATTTATAGTCATTCAAGTGCAATGATGGTTAGAAAACTTCAAAGTAAAAGTCCTAAACACACTTGAGAGTGAGAGAAAGAAGAAACAAGCATGTACCTTGTTTCTTTCTATGATAATTTTCCAAGTTTTGATCATGCCTCTTTTGTTCTTCTTCTTTTGACAATTTTCGTTGAGATGCATTTTTTCTTTTTCTTTGTTGTCCCATTTTCTTCTTTGACTTAAAGATGACTCTAAACAAGCCCTCTACCAACTTAGTTAAATTATCCTCCAAATTTTTCCTTGATTGATAAAAATGAAAAGTTGTTGAGCTCCAATATTTGCCTCCTTGATAAATGTGCAAAAACTTCTCCAAAATCTACACTCCAAGTGAATCAAAATTATTCAAGTGTACATGGAATAACTTGATCCTAGTTTAAATGAATCAAGTAGTAAAAAAACAAGTTATTTCATTGTGGAGTTTGTTGTTATTTAATTCATAGGTATGCACAACATATCTAGTAATTTTAGAATTTTGTTAAAGTGTGAAATATGTATAAATATTAGAGGCATAATTTGAATTGAATTTTCTTAATTATATTTGAATTGAATTTCAAGTTAGTTGTCAAAAATGTATAATAGAGGTATAATTTGAATTAAATTTTCTTAATTATTTGAATTGAATTTCAAGTTACTTGTAAAAAACGTATAATAGCTCGATATAATTTGAATTGAATTTTCTTAAAATTATATTTGAATTGAATTTCAAGTTACTTGTAAAAAAGATTATATCTTGTTCTCAGCTCAATGGTTCATGTTGCTTAAGTCATTTAAAAAAAAATATTTATTGTGATCAACATGAATGAACTTAATTATAAAATGACATTGATTTCCCTAAAATTCTACTAGAGATCAAATTTATATTGAATATAAGGAAATGTAAGTTGTAAGAGATCATAAAATAAGAAAACATGTATGTATATTGAATATTTAAAGCACATGCATACATATATTATGTGTAAACATGTTTAAACCATAAGCAAACACATGTACATATATGTAAAGGGATTCAATACATATAAACATAACACATATTATAAGAAAAGAGGAAAATGTATGGATATATCATATAAGAAAATACATGTACATATCATAAAAGCAAAATGTAAATTAAAGATCATCAAATGTCGAATACTAAAGATCAAAAAATAAGAAAATGCATGTATATCATATAAGCAAGTGTAAGTTAGAGATCATCAAATATCAAATACTATTAAAGATCATCATATAATCAAATACATGTGGTAAAGATCATAAATCTAGAATGCATGGCCTAATATTAATGTCTACTCCTAGACGAATGGCCATATGAATGAGAACGATCCTGCTCTTATGGATGTGCTGAGCCCTAGAAATAAAATTGTGTACAAGATGTGTTAAATACATATAATTTATATTAAATAAATTTTATGAAAGTTATTTTTAAATGAACTTGTATTTTTAAATATCAATCTAGATCTATGCATACATAAATATATTGCATGTACATATACACATGTGATTATATAAAAATGTAAAACTCATATGTCTACTGAAAGCAGATTCATCCACATAGTCACATTGATCATGCACATGATTTGGACCAAGGCTAGGAGTGATATGAGGTATGTCCACCTGTAACAATATATATACACATATATATCAACTTACATGAATATCTAGTTAAAAATAAATTTAAAAAATAATGAAAAAAGAATTGAAACATGCACATACACAGATACATGCACATCATCTGATATTGGATGACCTAAGTCCTCTGAAATAGTCGCCTCCACCATATCCACCAAACGATCAAGTGACGAATCGACATCTACATCCATCAAATCTATCTCATGTCGTGCCATAAATGATGAATGTAGAGGACTATGAAGGTGAGATGGCATCGGTGATGATGAACCAGAACCAATCAACATATCAGTAAAACCCATAGTCTATGCAGCTACCGTATGAACTGTAGGTGGATCCTGATGCGCACTAGTGCTTAGCTGAGAGTGGTGGGATCCTGGAACTGAACGACCTCTATGTCTCAACTGATCTCTAACATGCTCTATATCGATCTCATTGTCTGATGCAATGTGGGCATATGCCTCCAACAGGTCCTCAGCCAAACAATGCAAAGTCATGCGTGACATATCTCCTGTAAGTGCATCAAGCTGTGTAGGAGTAGGGATGTCAGCCACTGTAAAAGGATCCATGGTGGTCCACTGTGCTGAAAACGGTGTGGATCGGGAATGTCTAGATATCAAATACTGACCTACACGATCATAAGATATCCTAGTGGTGGCAGCCGCAATGTCACCTATAGTGTCAATTACTTCCTTTTGGGAAGCAACGGCAACCTCATCTGCTATGGGGGTTAGAGTTGGGGTGAGAGCAAGAGGCCTGTCACCAACCAATACCCTAAACACTGGGGGTGGTCTATCTGCTCAATGATAGGTGGGCCTATCAGCAATCCTACCATGCCCCTAACCAGCATATGGTGGAATGTCCAGGTAGTTGACTTTGACGCCCAAATGGACCTCAGCATACAATTGATGAACAAAATACAATGGAATCTAGTCATTGTTTGGGTATAGACCATGTGCTAGAAATCATGGGTAGATCAATGAGGCCATAGCATGATCGACACATCTAATGACCTGGTATCCCCTAACCTTATGCACATTTTGATAAAATGTAAAACAAGTGGATTTTATCATTTCTTTGGTGACACTATCTTGTATTTGTTTAAGGGGAATGTCACCTTGTACTTCTTCCCACATGCGGGAAAGAATAGCAGTCACTCTGTTTGGGGAATATGCACTAGTCCTCTCAAGTTCAGCTATTAGTTTTTCTAGACTATGCAATATTAACATGCATGGTTCACTATATATCCCCAGGTTTGCACCTTGTGCTAATGAATCTCTCAATTTTTTTTTTTTTATCTCATTACTAGTATTTGCAAACAAAGAATCTGGCACAAGTGGAACATGATCTGCATTTTCCATGTTATATATATACAGTACACCTAAAAAAACAATGAGACTTTGATAAATAATATATCTCGATAAAGAGAATACAAATCTAAAATAGAACTTGTAATAATTCATCTACTCATCAATAATATTTTCATACTATTAACAATTTAAAAGGAATTGGAAGACAACTCTAATCTATAACATAGCATCCTTAAATGGTTCAAATTTTAAACGAAATGATGAAAGAAAGAATAAGAATACAAAGATTAAAGTATAAAATCATTTGAAAATAATTGGGGATAAAAATATTTAATCTAATAGTTGTTAACATAAATGAAATTCATTTGTATAGCGAAGAACATAAAAAAATTATAGATTGGAAAGCAAAATAAATATCTCATATTACTTCAATCAAATCTAATAAAGTTTTACTTCATTGCATACTTGTTATAAATATCTCACATGAACCAATGAAACTCAATGTGTCTCCAAATTACATAAAAAGAGCTCAAACCTAAATGTGAAGAAGAAAAAGAAATTCAAAATCCATCTTTTTGTAATGAGTTTGTTAAAATTTAAAAACATTGAAGAACCCCAAAATGGTTTGAAATTGATGAGCATAATAGAAATTCTTGAAGGCAGGAGGTCATCACAAACCATTTGGTTGTGGGGTTCAAAATTTTTCAATGAATGGTTTTCCAATAAAATGTATTAACCAAAATATTCCAAATTTTTATACAATTACTAAAGATGTACAAAATGAGACCTTTACTAAATAAATTTCAAAGATTCATGTAAACAAAAAGTTTGATTGAAATAATATTGTTGCTAAAGTTTTTTTTAATGCATTAAATACTATTGTAAATAATAGTAAGGAAAAAGATAAAAGAGTTGCTCATAGACTAATAACATCATTAGTAACAAATTAAATAATTAAAAAGGCTCAATTATTAAGGTAAACTTGTTTTGAATTAAGCCTAAATCATAAAACATTATCAAAAGTACTATCAATAAGATCATGATTAGAAAATCCTATTAAAAATCATACTTGGGCTTTTAGCAGTAGGCTTCCATGAGTTGATAAGAAGCTAATTAATAGCACATAGGATGAAATTCAACAATTTTGACACTCTAACTCTAGATTTACATATGAGGTTGGAAACAACATTTTTTATACTCTACCTAGGCCATGATTTTGTTATGAGTACGAAGAGTTTATGATAGAAATACATCCATTATTGTTGAGTTAAAAGTAGGTTAAATAATATTTTTCTTAAAAAATCACTTTTATATAAATGTAGGTGTTTTGGAGAACAAAGCTATAGTATGAATAAGTGATTGACATCGATGGCTATACATTTCAAGTTGGGGACATTCAATATAATTCATAAGGTGTTAAATAATATTAAATGCTTTCATTGTTTAGTTAGTTTTAATCAACGTTGTATGATTTATTAAACATTTTTTCAATATTTAAATGTAGGTGTTTTGGGGAGTAGCAGTGATAGATCTAGCTCATTGAGAAAGGATATCTAGGTAGAGAGGAGGAGTGACCTTGACAAGGATTGAGACGCGGATAACCTTAGGGTGGTAGATATGAGTGGAACATATCCATAGAGAAGGATAGGTGAAGATGATAGATATAGAAAAATGTGATCAACATAGATTAAATAATAAATAAATCATAAATCAAATACTTTAATATTATAAAATATAAAATGTAACCGAGCATTTGTGGGTTTGCATCCCACGAAGCATGTCAATTTGTAAGCATTGAATTTAAATAAATGAGACATTGAGGAAAATAAATGTAGACTTCAAATTGAATTAAAAAATCACCTCTAATAGAGTGAAAAGATGAATTACACAAAAAATGAACTAAAATTATAATGAAATACATATTGACAAATGGATATATCTTGAAAATGATAAAAAATTTATTGCCCAGTTCTAGATAAAATATACTTGCTCAAAATTGAGACAATAGAATGATGGATTTGATCTCAATTTATAGATTTTTTATCTGATGGATAAATTTCTAGGATTTGATCATGTATCATGAGTTTAACCCAATTAAAATGTGGCTACTATTATTACCTAATTAACTAATCTATTTATTTAATGAAATTTCTTAATTATTTTGATCAATGAATTGATTGAATTATTTTGAATTTTTATCTAATTTGATTAAATATGTTAAATAATTTGATTGATATATAAACTAATTTATCATAATTTTCATTGAATTATCTAGGAATAATAGATTAAATACTTGGATTTATTTTAATTTATTTCAATATTTGTGAGAGAATGATTCATTTAAATATTTGGTTAATTTATTCTACTTGAGTAACAATGGAGGCCGATTTGATCAATAGGAGAGCATTCATCCCATCCCAAAAAGGGAGTACATTTAGAGTTTGGGACTTTTTTTTCAAAATGCTGAAGAAAATTTTCAAGATTGATTGCTGGCGTGTGGAGTTAGTAATTTGGGTGACCGTAGGTGACCAAATTCTATATGAAACTCTCTAGTTAATGTCTCTCTCTTAGGTAGTGTCTTTATTTTTGTTTAATGCTATGGATCTTCTTCAAAATTATGGTTTAGTTGCTTAGTTTGTAGTGGATTATGTTTTATAAGTTCTTTTTGGACCATTCCCTAAACAATGCCATTTAGGATGATGACTTACATAATGAAAAATATTTTGTTGGGTGTTTGCTTAGACACAAAGTTTTAAAGGAAAACTCTAGTTTCCTTTGTGTTTGAATTTCTTTGAAATGAACCTTGCAAGAATGGGATGAATCTTTAGTGGAAAATACAATCAATGGACATAAAATAGAATTGGGTGCTCTATTGTATGGAGAAACAATGGAGGCACATAAGGAAATGTTGTTTCTCCTCACTCATGTCCCTCACCCTCTGCTAGTTTTTGCTATATATATGTAATATATGGGCACTCAAAAAATATGTAATATATGTCTTCTTTTTAGGTTTTTTTTCATTTATGGTAGGTTTTCTTAATCAATTTTGTCTATATATGATTGCTACAATCCTATTTGATGGGTCTCTTGGTTTTGTCCCTACACCTTCATGATTTGTGGGTTGACATGCCCTTCTCTATTTTGTACTTTACTATGGAAATTTTTACAATAAATATTTTAATTAGTTTAGGCCTTGATCATTTTAGGTCTGAAAAGAAAAATTAATTTGATTTTGATAAAGTGTAGGAATTAAGGTATCATGAATTTTGTTAATAAGTGGATGTTAGGTGTTCGGTGGGGACCATGGTATGGATATGAATGTATGTGAGATTTAGTGTCTACAAAATCCAAAGGTAAATCAAAATATTATAAACATCAAACTTTTTTTGGAAGGATAATATAAAACCAAATCTAAACACAATATAAACATTGTAATCACAACCATACGTACTATATATATGAGATTGCATACAACCATGTGTAAAATTTACAACCATGTAAAATTTATTCATATGTTGTTTATTAAGAAAAAATGTCATAAATTATATTTCTAGAAATAAAAAGGACTACAAATATGGAGGGAAAAAATTAAATAATCTCAACATAGCAAGGATTTTACAAAGTGATAGATAATTTTCTCAAAAGAAAAAGGATGTGTTGTGCACAAGACAACAAACCACTTTTTCATGTTTTTTGATGTCTAAATATTTACTTTCCATACATGTTTGTGAATACCACATAAATTGAGATGCACAATTATTTTAAAATCTTCACATGCATCTTAAAGTGGAAAAAAATGTAATGATAAAATTTGCATATCCATATTATTCCTATTGTATTTTTTGCCTCATTTTGAATATATATATATATATATATATATATATATATATATGGTGCAATATTGTGCAAAGTGGTAATAATTCCCCTAGAGTTTATGACCTATTATATAGACATAAATCAAACACTTGAACTCCATTTTTTCCTTACACACATCTTATCAAAGCATTTTATTGACACATATGATCCACATATCCACACATCCACTTTTCCTAATGAATCTTATGTGTATGTCTAATGGTGGCATGTGGAAGGATAAATATGGCTATTGAAAACTTTACCATTATCTTGACAACTAATTATGGCTATATGATTATCTTATTGTAATGAACCTAAGTTCATTAGATAGATATTAGTGAAGTTGAATTAGGAAGCATGGATTGTGCTTTATTATACACATTTTATGTTTAAAAATATGGGTGTAATTTTTGCGATATTCAAAGTCAGTTAAATTTATTCAATAGTATATCCAAGGTATAGGGATATGTTAGTGGTAAGAGTAGTGTAGGATAAAAAGGAGAATGTATAAAGAGGGGAAGGTCTAGAAAGGTAATGACATGGTAATGGAAGGAGAAGTTACACTATAAGGTTATATTTTCATAGGATAAGGAGGAATGGTATGAAGAACATATCTGTATAGGATAGTGCTAGTAGTAACAATGGTGTGAACATATATAAAAGGATGGGAGATAAGAAAAATACTAGTGGAGAGAAAGGCGGTAGGACATGGGTGGTGGATCCCATGGAAGTGGTAACTATAGTATGATAGGAGGACTCATTATAAGAGGATGAAGGGTAGATGGATGCATAGAGGGTACAACATTATTAAAATTAATTAGAGTGGTAATATTATGAATACTATTAATTCCCTAAGGATAGCCACCTAATACATTATATAAATTACTAGCCAAAGAGTGAGTATATTTAGGGTGGAGAGGTGCATCAATACGTAATTATCAATTTAGGAAAATATCTTGTTTACCAACATATGTATCTAAATCATAGTCTCAAGTGATCATTATTTTTCATCTTCTTTAATGTGGCTCTTTATATGGTTGTCATTAGCTATTATATGAAAAAATGATTCAATCGTCATTTTATTTTCTAGTCATATTAGAGTTAAGATGAAAACTCCATAAAACAAGATTTTAAAGGATATTAATTTAACTAGATAAAAGATCAAGGAAAACTCTCTCAAACATGCAATATACCCCAATTGCTTAGACAATGCATATTTCCTAATAATGTGTGCAACTACAAACTAATAACATGTAATGAATGGATGTAGGTGATAATAATTAAATAATCCTAATTGAACTAGGGTTGTCCTTTTTTATATATTTAAAAAGTTGTAAGAGCATTGTATGAAATTGTAAGATGGGAATTACTTATGAAATGTTATATTACACATAAGAGAATAAAAAACGGGGGTTACACTAGAATATTGATTAGAATTATGAAAATCATCAAGATCATCTTAAATAATGGGTTTGAATATGTCAGAAATGGAGTGTCGGTTATGAGGAGGAGGATTTGAATTTTTTTGACAAGATGTAAAGCATTTGCTAAATACATCCTATAAACCAAGTCAAGGAATATGATGTTGAAATTTGTGCCAAATTTGGTGCCATTTTTAGGTCATTATTTTGGCTCATGGCTTTGGTTAAACCACACTTTCTTTATGGTTTAAATTTTTTCTATTTATGGGTGCTTGAGATGGAGAAAGCATAATGATTTTGTAGGTATCATCATGCTACTAGAAATTACTCCATATTCACATGTTTAAATGATACTACTATAAGGGTATGCACATGAATATTTTATTGTAAATGATATTATTATCAAATAATATAATTGGTTCATGTTTTTGGTTGTGAGATTTTTCTTCCAAGAGGATTTTCCCATGTACATAATTATGTTATAAATTTATAATTTATATATTTTTCTTGTAACTAAAATTAAATCTATTTATCCATAGCTTTGTTTGTTGAAATGGGAAGGCATATTTCATTTACACAAGACAAAAATTTATGCAAAATGGGGAAGAAAAATACTATATGTTGAGAATGCTTTAAAAATTTTCAAACAAATGCAATTTGAATTCAACAAATTTGAAAAAAATTGCATTTAGGGTTTCGAAATTAAACAAATAGATGCATTTTGAACTCTAAAAAAGTCAAAATTTAAATACCTAGTGCTTGATAGTGCTTGATATGCAAATTGGAATGATGAACTTTGGAGAGACGAACTTAAATTTTCTTTCATCGGAAAGTCATCGTCACATTCTCGGTTTGCCGCACGCACCAGGGAAAGTGACTGGTAAAGTTAGAAAGTAAAAGTGGTAGTTGAAAATGAAAGAATTTTTGGTTTTTGTCATATTAAAGGGGTTTGGTTGAACCCATGTTCGACCGAACCTATTTAAATATGATTTTTTAATTTGGGTATTAGGGGTTTGGTCGAACCATGGGTTCGAACGAACATATGTGTTCGGCCAAACCCCTTGTGAGGTTCGGTTGAACCATTGGGTTTGATCGAACCCATTGAATATGGTGAAAGAAAAATCAAAATTTCCTTCCTGTTATAAATTGTAAACCACTATTCTAAAGCCACCCTAGATAATATGGTGAAATCTGCTGGGTATTCCCAAGATTCAAGGATGATAATGACATCTTCTACCACTCCATCAGGTGTTACTGTGGAACTATCAACAAGCTGCAGGACGGTAGGTGTAGACCGAATGGTTAGGATATTCAAAGACTCCATAGTATGCTTGGTCATTACATTAATGGCTGCACCAAGGTCAATCAAAATATTTTTTACTATCTAACCATTAATATTTATTTTTACCACAGGACTCCTAGGGTCAGTATATTTTGGAATAACTATCTTCCCTGACATAATATCAGCTAACTGTCCTAGAACATGGATTGTTTGGGGATCCTTGTTCTTTCTTCTTGGTTTCTTTAAACAAGCCTCCTTAATGGATTTTCCATAAATAGGGATATCTTTAATGGCTTGAAAAAGAGGAATTTGAATGTGTACATTCTTTAGCTGATACACAATATCAAAGGTAGGCTCTTCCATAGACTTGGATGTAGTAATTTGCAATCTCTGAGGAAAAGGAGGTTTGGCCTAATGTTGTAGGATAGGTTCCTTAGAGACAATATCTGATATAGGTATATTTTCTACAGGATCAGTAGGTTGTTCAGAGGTAGAGTCTGGAATCTCTGTAATTATAGGTGGCTGTGGAGTAGGGAGAGTGGTTCCAGAACTGAGATGGATATCATGAATATTCAAGGCATAAGCTGGATACTGATTGGCTTCTGCACAATACATAGGTTGATGTTGTTTTTGCTATTGCTTATTATTGAAATTTGGAAATGATTGAGCAGGCATAGGGGTTTGTTTTGGAGGGCCAATATTCGCTGTAGGTGCTGCATGAGGTGGCATGAGGGCTGAAGGTTGTGGCTACTAAGGTTGCAGGGATCCAGGGGATTAGTTTTTCCAATGTTGAGGACCTCTGCATTGAGGATTCAACTGCCAATTACCTTGGGGTGGAGTCCATTATCCTTGTGGCTACTTCCAACCTCCTTGAGGAAATTGTCATTGAGGACTCTGATAGTTATGCCAGTGTGGTTGAGAAGTATTCCAAGGTGGTGATGGGCCATATGTAGGTTGCCATTGGTTATTGTAATTAGAGTAAGGATTACCAAAATTCAAAGGGTCTTGAGGCATACCTTGTCTTTGAGCCAATGGTTGCCTTTGTGAAATGAAGAATACTTGGTCATCATCACCCTCCACCATCTTAAAATTAGTAGGTAATTGCTTAGCCTCTAGGTTAGCCACCATCTTACATCTGCAGTCACGTTTCTTCTATTTGCAATGTGGACAAAACTCAACCAAGATTGCTTCAGCTTCCTCATGTTTCTTTCGAGCTTGCATGGTATCCAACTGTGTAGCCATTTTATTTAAGATATCCTGCTTGAAATCAGACAACAAATTTGTGATCTCCATCCATGAAACTCCATTAGTTGAAGACTTTCCCACTATGGCTTGATGACCTCTACCCTTCTTGACAATTGCTCAAGAGTAGTTGCGACATATCTTCTTGATATCATCCCAAGGCACTTGGGTTATATCTCCTCCTGCCATCAGATCTAGGGCATCTATACAGGTGTCATTGATTCCCCTTAGAAAAAGTAGTTTATGAGATTCTTCATTGAGAGTATGGTCTGAATTATTTTTCAGGGAAAACAAGAATCTTGAGATATAGTCTTCCAAGCTTTCATCCTCCTTTTGTTGAATTTTGAATATATCATCACCCTTACTACCACTCTTACAATATTCCTTGTATTTCTCAAAAAATATTGTTTGCATAACTGCCCAACTATCAACAACATCTCTTCCCAAACTCATAAACCATTTAAGAGCTCCCTCCTTTAAAGTAGCTGAAAACAACTTCAGCTTGTGAGCGTTTGAAGTGTAATCATAACTACGATAGAGGATGTCAAACTCAAACAAGAAGGTGTCTAGGTCCTCTGTAACTAGTCCATAGAACTTGGGAAGTAACAAAGAAGGAATATTTTTAAGTTTATCATTATTTTGCTGAGCAATGATAGGGAATTCAAAAGCTGGAGGTTGATTAGGTGGATTACATGCCATATTTGCTTGATTAAGCATCAAAGAAAATGGATTTTCTTCAGGTTCTTTTTCAGATGGAGCAAATGGGAATTCAACAAATAGGTTTTCAGCAAATGGATTGATATCTTGGTCTCCTCCTTCCTCAAATAGATTATAAGCTAGTTTAGAATTTTTATCAATGAATGGAAGGTTAGGGAGGAATCTTCCCAGAGCATCTCTTCTTCTATGCATGCAATGGTATTAACCATATATTGAAGGAAATTTGAAAATGCTTGAATAAACACACTAAACTACTCCTAACAATGACTATAACAAGTTCTTAGCTTGACACCATCCCCGACAACAGTGCCAAAAATGTTCGACTCCACAAAATGATATAAAGTCATGGAAAATGCTAACCTGGGAATTGAACATTTCAACAAGCGACTAACATCTCTTATGGTCATTCATTTACCTTGTCAAACCAGGTAACGTATACTTAAAATGGGGCGGCACTGTATGTGCACTAAGAACCAGTTTCAGTCACAATTTACTAGAAATAAATGCTTGGAAGGAATCCTACTTAAGCTGTAGGAATGTAATGTAAAGTCTTCTTAACTTAAGCATAACTTAATCAAAGCAGAAATCATGTCAGCTATTACTACGGGACAAACTATGAACTGGTCTTATGCTGCAGGAACAAACACAGGGATGGATTCCTGATGCTCTAGGAATAGTATAAGACTTAGTTTGCACTAAAAATTTTAAGAATGAAATCTAACTTATAATCAATAGGAAATAAACAACTAACTACAGATAATCACTAAGTGGGCCCCCTTAGCAAGCATCAACTAGTTTATGCAAGTATTGAACTGAAAACTTCATCAGATTTTATTCATAGATTGGGAATTATATACGGGTATGTGCAAGATAATGGTGGGCCAAAAAGTGGCAATGAGGAAAAAAAAATGTCTTTCATTGACCCAAAAACGCAAAAATACGGTGTTGACTTTTTTTAGGCTCGGGTGTCAGTACACACCACCAAAGAAAACACCAATCCTAGTTTTCCATATCAAATATCCATTTCAAATCGGATATCTGTTTCAAATCGGATATCTGATTTGAAATGGATATCCAATTTGAAATGGATATTCGATTTGTAGATTGTTACTTTAAAACAACAAATTTTTTTGTATATATATTCTTTTTACAAATCGGATATCTGATTTGGATCGGATATCCGATTTGGATCGAATATCCAATTTGTAAAAAGCATATATATACAAAATTTGTTGTTGTTTTAAAGTAATGGTCTACAAATCAGATATCCGATTTGTGTACACATAGACCTAAGGGTTAATGGTAGATGGTAGAAGGTTTAAGGGTTAAATTTTTAGGGTTTAGGGTATATGGTAGAGGGTTTAAGGGTTAAGGGTTTATGGTAGAGGGTTATAAGGGTTTAGGGTTTCATGGTTAAGGGTATAGGGGAGAGATAGATGGAGTTAGTGTGTGAGAGAG
>VDFB02353493.1:161355847-161465164 GCA_007258455.2 Sequoia sempervirens | reverse complement strand
AAGAACCTATTGTTCAACCATGTGGACATTGTACCTTTGATTTGAAACATCGTACTCATAACCTTCATATTCTAAGGATGAGTATTTCTCCTCATTACGGTGAAAAGTATTTGAAGTCAAATAAACTGTGTGATCCTCTCCACTGTTACCCACCAATATTCCTTCTTGCATTCTTTGGGCTACAACACAATAATCTAGGGAATGTGGCTTATCACAACTTTCACAAAAAAATTTGTTATTGACCATGTACGCTCTCTTCTTCCTTAATGGATCAGGAGTTTCTTTGTTTCTAGGCCTCTCTATTATAGGCTTTCGAACCTTCAATTTGTACCATAAGGCATGTCATGTAACCTGGGCCTCTCATTTCTGTATGTGTTCTCCTGTTTGTATTAATAATTATTAGCTTGTTGAGGAACCCTAGGGTTGTCCCTCTTACTAATTATCCCAACAACTTTCCTATTGTTTTCAATTGTTAATGCTATCTTTTGGGCTTCAACTAAATCTCTTGGGAACCTATTTCTTAGCTCATACCCTATTTTTGGGTTGAACACATTCAAATAGACACTCAATGCTACAGAGTCTGGCAACTTTGATCTAGGTGGTATCTTATTTTGCAATTTGTTGAATCTCCAGTTAAAATCATAAACTGAGTCATTCTAATTCTTTTGAATCCATACTAATTCATGAAGAGCATCATCTAGTGCACTCAAGTTCCCATATTGCTCGAGAAATTGATCCTAAAACTCTTGGACATAATTAATAGAGGCTGTTGGTAGGCTATTGAACCAATCCCTAGCTTCTTCAGTGAGCAACATAATGAATAGCCTCATATGTAAATCCTCATAAGGAAGATCCAAATCTTGGATGAAAGCATTGAAACTCCTTAAATGATCTTCAGCAGTAATTGCACTACTCCTTGTAAACTTAGGAACAAGACTTCTCCAACTTCCATCCATAGGGTAAGGATATAATTGAAACCCTGTCAAGTCAAATTATTTGATCATGGTTGTGTATTGATGAGGGGGAGGGTTAGGTGGGTACTGGTACAGGTACATGGGATTGTTATATTGTGCATGAGAATGTGGCACGTAATGTTGACCATGAGGTGGTTGTGTATTTGTATATTGTGAGGAAATATGCAGTAGATGGTTTGACTGTTTGTATTGATTTTCTATCTAATTCTAAGGAGCCTTTGATGGATCAGAAGGCCTTGCACTATTATTTCCCTACTTATGAGGCAGTATATACTTCAAAAAACTAGATGTCTGAGAAGTAATCTGGGCCTTCTACAATTTAAAGTCTTTGATTGCTTATATCATCTGGCTCTTTTCTTGTTCAACTTTTTCTCTTTCTAATTCTTGTTTATGAAGCTCAAACTGTGCTACTACTTCTTCACGAGTTGAGAACTCATAATTTTCTTGAGGAATTGCATGATCTATGAAATCATTTTGGTTACTCTCCATTCTTTGATCATATTCCTATTGATATTTGATTCCTTCAGCTTTGAGTTTAGCATCAAACTCTGCTTATTTTTGAGGATTATAAAAAGGATTTCTTCATTCCTCAGGGGTACAAGGTTCTGCACTTGAATTATCTCTCCATGTATCATAACAATCATATGTCTCACAATGTGGTCTTGATTCTTTGTCTTTGTTCATTACGCACATGTCATCATTTATTTTCTTACCCTTATCACCTTTATCATCCTTGTGTGTCCATTTACTGTTGCCAGCAGGACCTCCAGAAGGACCCCCCTTATATTTGGATCTTCTACCATTTATGTTGAATAGATGCAATGTTCTTGTCAGAGTCGCCACTCACTTTCTTAAAAGTGAGAAAGTGTTTGTTATTTCTTATTCCTAGTGGAGTCTGTATAGGATTCCTGACTCTATGACTAAGGCCCTGATTTTGAGTTGAATCCCCAGTAGAGTCGCCAATTTGTTAGCCATAAAAAACGTAGGCAAAATGCCTCAAGAGGTTGCCAATCTCTTGGTACGTTTCAGTGTAACAGACAAGGCCAAATTATTTAGACCTTCTTCTCTTTAGGTGCTATTAGACCTAGGTGGGTATACCTATATGAATGAGGAAGAATTGACTTATGCTTATCTCTTTTAAAGTATTTTTCCCACAATGGAAAATGGGAGTGGACAAATAAAACTTGATTTGGTATGGATTGTATAGCAGTATTAAGACTAAAACCTAATATGTTCAATTTAACATATGTAAAAAATGAATGTAACTGAATGATGAAAATGTAGAGACTAGTTCCTTAGTGGGTTTGCAGAGTCAATTAAGAAATCTAAAATGAGTAACTTCTTTCTGGCAAGTATTCTAATTGTTTGACATATATTTGAGTTTATAACTTGTACAAACATGCAAGAATATGACTACCAAGTTCTTCTTAATGATTCAAATGAGATTCCCTAATTACTATGATCAACTAAAATGATTTAATCTTTTCTTGAAAGAACCAGTTGATCAACGATACAGATAAAACAAACGTGCATCGATAAACTGAATATAAACTTGTTATATCAATTTAAATAACCAGAAAAAATCAACCTTGGAGACAACTTCAGTAATACTTTCAATTAACTCAACAAACAACTGATACCAGAAATACGCCACCACATTCAATGATTTTCATTGATATCTCCATAGTTTTAAGCATGCATCATAGTCTCATATTTGTAAAGCATTGTAATCTACTGTATCTTTCTTCTATATTCTATCTTATATTCTATTTCGCTACTAAAATGAATATTTATACATCAACTACATGAAAGGATGCATCCTTTTAGAAATGTCATATGTTTAAAACAACAATAGATTAAAAGGTAATTAAGCTCTATTAAGCCATAAATGAATATTTGATAAGTGGTCCAAGTAATCTCGGTGCTTATGCATATTTGTATCTCTTGCTGTGTTTCGAATTGTGATCTCCATTCTGACCATCTTCTCATTTTGTTCGCACGCCTCATCCAATGTTGTGTCTTCCACTATAGCTATCTTCAGAATTTCTTGCTGTATTGACTCACTTTAACTTTTCCATCTAGTCATTTCTTTTAATTCTCCTTTATTGCCAAAGAATGTAGTCAATCCCTTCCCCGTGGCATTTATCAATCCCTTTGCATCCCCTCGCAATTCTTCAAAGAAGTCTCGGTGTTTATTCACATAATGATTTGTAGTCTCAATTGCTACATTATCATAAACATCCCTCTGGTTTATTTCTTAAAACTTCTCTAGAATCCTTCCATCCATTCTTTCATGTTCTTGCAATGCAACAAAGTTATGTGAGTGTGTTCCCCAAAGCTTATTTCACCAAGTTACTAGATTGGCTTGTCTTTTCTTAATCATTTCTACAAGTGTATCATATTTCCTTTGAGAGTAAGCACTTGATCCTTCCCAATGATCTTTTGACTGTGAACTTTCACCATGAGTGAGCAACTTGGTTGATTTGATTGTGACACCTAACAAATCTTTTAGATGGTCATTTTCCCTCAACATCCTCTCATTATTCATTTTGTACATTTCCCTCTCCTTAATTAACATATGAATTTGGGCCAAGTTGTTTAATTTTCCTACATTGATTCCAATTTCTGTAGTTGCCATAGGATCAACCTCTCCAATCTTTAAATTCATAACATGCCCAAATGCCTTCTCAGTATCAATGACAATTGATTTCTTGTGAGGTGGATATAAATCCCAAATCATCAATGATGCTTCATCTAGATTGTACTTTGACCCTGCATATACTTTTGTCACCTTTTCTGGGCTGAGATTATGTGTAGCATTACTATCTTTTAAGAAACTATCAAAAACTAGTGCAAAATTGTGATCCAACCCTGGAAAAATCATAACACCAACACTTTCCAACATTTTCCTCCCCTTTTCAGGGGTCATACTTTCCATCTCCTTGTCCACACACATCTTTAAGTCATTTAGTAATTGTTCTTCATTACCTGATGTAATATTGTTAACCTTTTCTCTTATTTATTTTCCTTTTTGTTTGTACATGAATGCCTTAAAATCTGGAGAATTTACAAATTCATCATCTGATACAAACAATTTGTATTCTACATTCCTTGCATCTGCATCTACATTCTCTTTAGCACTCAATTCTCTGGCAGGGCAAGTGTAATGCTGAGTTCTCAATCTTGACATCTTATTTGGTTGGTCTTGTGGCACATTATCCTCAGATGCCTCCTCCCTAGAAGACAATAACTCTGTATCCTGCAATCCTTGATTATATCTTTCGACCACCATCTCTACTTCTTCACCTTCTAAATTCTGGATCATATCATCAAATTGATAGGGCACATGTTGATACCCTCCAAAGTTTATCCTCATTTTGGCAGAATTGATGTACCCTTTTGGATCAAAATTCTTTCTAGGTCCAGTCCTCTTTTCATATTGTATTGTACTAACTTATCAAGGATCAAATTATACCTTTCTTTGGCTAATATAGTAAAATTATTGAAGCATAATGTATTGGGCATGAAAGCCTATGTTCCAAAGGAACTAAAATTCATAACACTGGAATTTAGTCCATCTGTCTGACAATTCCAAGTATGCAATTTTGTCCAGGACTATTTTAGGCAAAATGAATGGGGCATCTTCAAATCCATAAACCCTAATCATGGTAGCACCCTCCAGGCAATACCAATCCCCCTAGTTGTGACTAATTGGCCCATTGAAGTCCTTAGGCCTGAGAAACCTCCTTATCTCTTCAGATAAAGAATAATCACATGGATGGTTATACAATTTGTACAATGTCTTCACAAAATACTCCTCAAAGTGTACAAAAATAGAATTAGCAAACCTATTGTCCCAGACAGCAGTCCATAATTGAATAGGTAATTTCGTGCCTTCCTTGTCAAATTGGGAAATTCTCATCTCTTGAGGCCACGGTGCTAACTCCTGTCCAAAATACAACACTATGTGCATCAACAATGAATAATGCCTAAGATGTAAGATAGAGGCTCCTCCCTTTATTGCCACCAACCCATAATCAAGCCCCTTAAAAATGCATGAGGCATAATCAAATGGTCTAGAATTGTGGTACTGGATATCAACTAAAATTATCATAGGCACAATTCACATATACTCAGGAACTTCCATTTCCAATACTTGGCCTACCGAGAAATAAGTATACTTCATATAGGGTTCAAAAAGATCAACATGAAAAGGAGGTCCATCGCTATCCTGTAGAGGAATTGGTTTGCCACCTTGTCTAATTCTCTAAATTGGCAACCTCCAACCCTTATAAATTGTGTCCATTCTCTTGAAATCCATTTCTAATTCTTCACATATTATTTTTTCATTGCAAACCCCTTCCCAATTGAAAACCTCCCCAATTGCATCTTCTGATATGTATATTAGTGGTTTCTTGGATGGGTCACATATAACTTTGAGTTTTGAATTATAATGGACAGCCAACAATTTTACTAATTCTGCATTGACAAATACATTAGGGCACACTAGCTTTCCCAAATTAAGCTTCCATGGGTTGCATATTGGTTCAAAATGATTTCTCCGATAATAGTGAAAGCTAAATAATTCATATACTCTTATTGAAGTCCAAACATCTCCTATGAGTTGACATTTGTTATCTAATTTACCTATTTCTTCCCTAAGTTGTGCAAATCATCTGGCTTTAGGTCTAGAGCCAGGTAATTGGTCAATGAGATCTTGATTTAGTCTTCGTTCAGTTCCCTCATGTTCTATTTCAGTTTTCTGTTTCTTCCCCTTAGGCTGACTGCTTTCACCTACCTTTTGATTTTCCCAAGCTTGGGGATTCCATTCCTCAAAAGTTATATAAATTATAATTACAGGAACTAAGGCACAAAGAACTTGTTGTATTTCACTCAAAACCATTTCGATTGAAAGAATTCCCTACTTCTTCGTTCACCCTTAATTCCACACTAATGTTTCCAATTGAATTTTCCTTAATTCATGAAGTTATTTATGCTCCATCGTGCCATTAATGTTCTAGCTGAAACACGAGTGTAGCAGGTCTGTTTTCAAAATTTTCACTGTCACATCATGTAATATTGTTGGTGAAACATTTTCAATTTTTTGGTGACCACTCTATTATAGCTTTTACCAGCGTTCATAAAAAAATTCATCAAAACATCCTATAGTATCCCCGACACTTCAAGTCTCTTTGACTATCACAAACTATATATCGCTTTAATGTCCCACAGTCTCATCGATATTCTAAGTCTCACCAACAGTTATCCTCTCGATCTTATGTATATTGCTGTGACATTTTGAGTCGAGCAGATGTTCCATAGATTACTTTGTATCTCACTAAGATATATCCCTTGGTCTATTTTTTCATCGCTGAGACATAATTACTTTCTGGTTAACGAAACAACATTCGGTGTGACTCTCATATCTTTCTCCGATGAAATTAGTCTTGCTGATAATCAATACATACTGTTGAATCCTTTGCTAGCATAATCCTGTCAGTGTGACATATGGGTCGGCATGACTCCCTAAATTCATCCTGATAATCATCGATAGAATCCCCCTTTGCTTTGTCCACAAGACCGAATGAATGCTATAAGACTTCATTCCGATGAATTTTAGTCTAGCCGATATGTCTCCTTGTGCACCGGTCGGTAAGACATATATAAGTTTGATATGACTTATTCTGATGATGACTTTCTTGCCAATAGGATCTTTCTGTTCCTGAGACAATGAATTGCTTCCTACCGATATGTGTCTATAGGTGAAAGCATATCGGTATGACATTCCCGAACTCTTGCCGATAGACTAAAAAAGATATACATTAGTAAAAAATGCTTTATGGATTAGGGAGACCTTCACCATCTCTTGCCAATATGAATTATACAGTGAAATATTTAGGGTTAGATGGATTCGATTGGACCACATGACAAAACATGGGAAAAAAATATTATGAAAAGAGGATTCTTGTGCTTATGGTAAGGACTTCTTTGGAAACTCATGGATATAAACTGTAAAATTTTCAAAATTTTACAGTTCTAACACATGTTCCTCTTCATCTAATTTCTATTATTTTCTTATATATTATCATCCCTAATTGTTTTAGTTTCTCTGAGTTAATTTATTCTTGATTGTGTGTATTTATTTAATTATCTTAAACATATACATTAGAAATAGTATTTTCCTTTAATTTTTTGGCAATACCATCTTATTCTATACTATCCTATGGCTTTAGTTTCGAGCTTGTCCTTATTTTAACACTCTTAATTCTATAATTTTATTTTATTTTTAGATTGAATAATTGTTTGGTTTATATTTAATAGTTTTTCTTTGTAGCTACTATATGTTTCTATAGAGTTTTTGGATCATTAGTAGTTCTTATATTTTCTCACCCTTCCCACCCTTGGATTTCCCTTTAAGGTTCCATTTTATTATATGTTTTTCATTGCATTTCCATCTCTTATATCTTTTTATTATTTTTTTTCCTAGTCAATGCCAATTCATCAACATAGCATATGAGATTTTATTCTTTATAAATCTACTAATGATGTTTACTTAATAATTTTTTTAAAACTATTATCTTGAAGTATAATTGGATGAACTAATTGGTTAATTTTTTTATATCTTTTACATGTTGATGCAATTATTTTTAAAGCATATGTGATACATAGTTTATGAGAATTATCAGGAGCCCCAAGTGAAACCACCATGGTATAATGAAATTCACCTTTGCGATTTTCATAAAATCAAGCTTGGGCGCACAGTGGCTAGTTGCATGAGATTGAAAAATTTGATCCAAGAACTTATCGTTGACAGAACCATAAATGTTGAACAACCTATAGGAAATCGGGACCTTAAGATATACATGAGTCATGCTAGATCACAATAAAGGGAACAACAATGGAAAGGAAAAGTATAACAATGTAATCCATGTTTACGACCATGTTTTTGCATCCTTGGATTAATGGGTCACTCTTTTCAGTTCATCAAGGGAGCTAAAGCCGACTGTGGAGTCACCACATGAAGTGGAAGAGTTACCATTCCTTGACGATCACAACCATCCAAGGCACCAACCTCTGATTTGAAATCTATTCCCAATGGTTATAATGTCTTAGACTGGCTAAAAAGAACCCCTGCTTAGATCTCCATGATGGAGCTACTAAAAATATCACTCGCACATAGGAAGATCCTATAAGAAGCATTAGCCACATCCTCTATCCCCATAGATCTTGATGTAGACCAGTTCCAAGCTATGTTCAAACACATCACCACATCACGTCTCTTAACATTTTCTGATCAAGACTTCCCAACTCAACCATCTCATAACCGCACACTCCATCTCGAGGTCTTGGTCCATAAGAATAAATTCAAAAGAGTCTTGGTGGATGGGGGTGCAGACTTGAATATCTATACTCTCAAGCTAATAAAGAATCTGGGATTCTCTAAGGATGTCATTGAAAAAGGTAGAGGTATTACAATCAGGGCATATGATAATCAAGAAAGATTCTCTCAAGGAACTATTCAACTCCCCATTCAAGTAGGGCCAACTATCATGGAAACTACTTGCCAAGTCCTTGATCTAGAATTACCTTATAATATCCTCCTGGGGTGCCCAAGGATCCATGGAATGCAAGCTGTCGCCTCTACCTTTCATCAATGTGTCAAGTTTCCCTATGAAAATCAAGAGGTCACAATTCATGGTGATCCTGAGCCATTTTATTATTGCAAAAGTCTAGAAGCAAAGCACTACAAGATCCCTCAAGTTCCAAAGAATGATGAAGGCCCTATGAATCCATATGTAGACCCATCTACCTTAGCCTCCACTTTTGAGACAAAGAAATCCACCATTCCTGACATCTCTAATATCAAAGTCATTATCCAAGAAAATGAGTACGTGGGGATTAAAAAATGAAGAAGAGTGCCTTCATAATAGGAGAGTTACCTCAATCTCCTAGATCTCATGGGAAACCACATCCAAATAACACTTCAGCCCAAACTTTCAAAGCAGACCCCTCCAGATTTAGATGTTGGGGAGACCTAAGTCATGGACGAAAAGGACATATCAAGTCTGTTGTACCAAGATGAAAGGCATGTGCCTAATCTTCCCATGGATGATAATAGCAAAGGACTATAGATAATTCAAGGATGGGGCTACAATAAAAATAAGAAACTCAGACAAAATGACAATGGTCTTCTAGAACCTATCATTCATGAGAAGCATATAAGGAATCTTGGCCTTGGATGTACTCCTCCAAAAATAACCATACTTGGCAAAGGTTCCCTAGTTAGAAAATTTAAAACTCCCCCTCGGTTACCGGTATCCACTGTTAGGAAATCAATGGAGCGCATCTAATGAAAACTCCAAATAGTAGTGCCTTCGGTAACTTTCATTTCTGATTGGATTACCTCAAATACATTATAGAAAGGAGCTTAGAAAGACGATAGTCATTAAGTAGGTGTTGTTTGCTAATAATGCCTCCAACTAAACAAGAGCCCTATAAAATGTCATACCTTTCCAATGTTGGTGCAATGAAGAAAATGTGCAGACATGAGGAAGGAGATATGTCACTGCCCAAAACTTGACCATTTCTATATCATTCAAAATATCCATCAAATTGGAGACAAAACGGTAAGCCATTTCGTATGGCAAGATTGATGTATGCATATTGAGCTAATCGTAGCCCAAGATAATATGAATTGTATCATAGAATTTCTTGCATTCAAATGAAAAATCCCTCTTGAGCTTTTCTTCAGAGATTGGTGAATCTATCCTAATTTCATGAAAGTGAGGAGGGATGAACAGTCTAAAAAAATTGTCCATTTGTAGGATAGAATTTGCAAGAAAAATATAGAGTTCGGTGGATGAAGGAAAGACATTGCCATAAAACAAAGTGGCAACTTTTTAAAAATCTCTAAAACATGGAGATTAATGAGCTTCATAAATTATGTACCTCAAATGATGTAAAAAAGCTAGGTGTTGAATCCTGGAAATGAAGGAGAATGTCAAAGTCTCCAAGATGAAACCATTTCTGCTAAATCTTGTGATAGCTCCCATAAAGAACCAATAAAAGGAAGCAAATTAATCATAGACAAAGAAAAGAACCATCTTTGTAAACATTGCCAAAAAAAACCCAGAATTCTAGACCATCACCAATCCTTAAGATGCTAGCAAAGCTTACTCCATTAATGGCCATACCATATTATATCCTCATTCCAAGAGAATATCCGTTCAGAAGGATTGTTACTGTATAATGAAACTCTTATTGTAAGAAAATAGAACATAAGTTGGGATTACTATAGTTTATTTAATGATCAAGTATAGGGTTCAAATTACACAAAATATCAAAAAGGATAGAAAGATCCCAAAAAATACTCGTAGTAGAATTATACAATAAAAGGAAGGGTGAAAATAATTGATATGTGTTTTCTAATAGAAGAGAGGTGAGTATCATTTATCAAGTTGCTTGAATTAAATTCATGATACTTTACATTGTATAGACAACCTTATTATATATGTAAGTTGTAGATCATTATTTTATTCTTCTCCATTAATGCCACTCCCCCAAAGGCCTTATCTTACATTGTTCCACCAAATGGTCTACAACTCCTTATCCTATTAGAATCCATTTTTAATATTGATTTTGTGACCTCTATTAACCTCTTCAATTGCCATCATAGATTCACATTAAATGCATCTTGTATGTAATTTTCTGTTTTGGTTTACCTCTTGTGGAAACAAATATTTACATAGACAACCCATTTTTATAACTAAGTCTACAAAAAAATTAGATATTCACATTAGTGATTTTGTGGATGTTGAAATAGATCAAATAGAATATTAGCCAAGGTATTATCCTTTACAAAAAATTCTTTCCCCCTTTGTTCCAAACTTCCCATCTCATATATTCCTACTCTTTAGACTAGACATTTTTGTTTTCAAGTGAAAACAAGACTAGGAGACTAAAGTGAACAATTTAAGAGATTTATTATGCTTACGTTATATCTACATGGACTAAAAATTAATAGCTACTATCTTCCAAACTTCAATGATATTCAGAGCTATATCTCCATGCCTATGATGGAATCATCTTACCCAAAAGATATAATAGATGTCAACTACCATATAGCCTAAGGATTCTATTCCACAACTTAGATTTTTCTCCTACTAGCTTAACAGTAGAACAAGCCATCATATTCCTTAGAAGCATATTATTTATTAGATAAAATCTTTGGAATTAGGGAGTAAGCAACATTTAATATTCAAATACTCTCTACAATGCACTTTTAGGATTTTTTTTTATCTATTCAATGAATTTATTGATTGTTTCTAGTTTCTTGTAACTTATAAGACCAACAATATATTATTTTATTTGTTAAAAAGTTATATAATACTAATCATACATTTTTTATATGTCTTTAAATGCTAAAAGAGTTATCTAATACCTTCATGAATTGTTTATTAACTTAATTTTTTATATTATATTAATTATCATTTTATTTTATTTTTTCAAAATTTACCATTGCACTATTGCACTCCCCTTATCCTATTTAAATTGTATGTCTTATAATCCAACTAACTAATTTTTAGTTTTTGATAAACTCTTGGGATGTGAAGCCCAACGATCACATGTCTATTAGCATTCTCCCATCTCTTCGTATTTGAAGAGCTTTGTATAAATATATGGTAGATCATGTACTAGATGATAGTGATTGATTAATAGAGTTATTCCTTGCTTGAGAGTGGATGTAGGAAATTGTCAAACCACTATAAATTTGTGTCTCTTATTTTGTTCTTTATTTTCTATTTTCATTCTGTTTCTTTGCTCGTTTTATAATTAACAATTGGTATCAGAGCTATGGAGAAGTATTGAGTAGAGATGGAAAATAATTAGGTGTTAGATCCTGGAGCTAAGTGCTTTCATATAGTGAAGAGATAGGTTGAAGTGGGAGTTTTAGATGATAAGCTGATTCAGTCATTGAAGAATTTCTTGGTAATTTAGAAAGTAATGTTGTGTAAATGAGACCAGAAACAAGGTGTCGTGTTCATTGGTGGAATGGCTAGAAAAATGAGAAGGATTTGACTGAAGAGGAGCGGGATGCTAGGTTTGTTTCCTTCTCTACTCTTGATGCATTTGTGGCTGCAATTGGCAAAGAGATTTTGAAGCAATCACTTGTTAAAGAAGGAGAAACTATGGAGTTTTCCTTCTGAGATGAGGAGGATGCCTCCCAAGGAGAGGAGGATGTAGCCTGGAACTAGGCCAGTGAAGATGAACCTGAGGAAGAGGTCGAGAACTAGTAAGAACTTCTAAACAAAGAAATTGTAATTCTAAAGGAAGAGATTTTGATGCCCAGAGAGTGAATTTTCTATTTGGAGAAGGAAAAAGGGAAATTTATGAAAGCATGGGAGTTTTCTGAAGAGAAAAGAAATAAAGAACTGAAGGAGGAATTGGTTGAGCTTGATACTATTTTTATCAAGTTAGGAGTTGATAAGGAAAAATATATAATAGAGAAGTAGTCTGAGAAGTATTTTGATAGTGCGAATGATGGTTCCATCGAACAATGTAATGACAGACATTCCAAGGACATGTATTGGATTCCAATGCTGGAAAGTGAAGAAACAAATTCCTCTGAGAAAATTAAGGAGAGAGAAAATGAATTTGACAAGCCTCCTCCAAAGGAGAAACTGACAACCAAGATCGAAGATGTGCCCAAGGAAGAAGTGACCACCATAACAACCATTGTAGAGGAGGTATCTATTTGGGAAGAAACTAAAATTTCACCTGAGACAAAGATCTCCCATATTCTTGAGGTGGCTGTTGCTACTGTGGAAACCAAACAGCCCCAACCGGTCGTGGCGAAGGAAAAGCTATTCAAAGATGAGGCCATTGATGAGAAGGGTGATAAAAAAATAATGGCATCATTTATCGGTGGCATGGGAGTTGTCGATGTTGCAAAGACAACATTAGGACCTGCGGGAATGGATAAAATTTTGCAATTGGGTAAACCCACAAAAGTTGTTTACAATTTGAATGAGGAAGGAAAACTTGTAAAAAATGACCCCAGGCCAAAAATTTTCATTTTGGGGTTCGAATGAACTAGTTGGTTTGAATGAACCGAAAGAGGGTTTGCTTGAACCAGGGTTTGAGCAAACCCATTTAATGCATGTACGGACCAATTGGCCAAAAAGAAAATGGAAACCCCTTTATGGAAGGGGGTTCAAATGAACCCCTTGGTTTGGGCAAACCCCCCCTTTCCCTGATTTTTGACCTTGTTCACAAAAATAAAATAAAAAATTGCACTTCGAAGCTTAAGTTGAAGATGAAAATGGTGGAGACTTCATAGACCCAACTGGAATTAGGTAATCATCGAAGCAAGCTATCCAATGAATATAATTTTAATATGTTTTGGTTTTATTATGTATTTATTTTTTTAGTTTTATTAAATATAGGTTTTTCACTAAAAATTGAACTCTTTGTTCTGCACATGTGAAAAAATAGCAAATTATCAAAAAAAGATTAAAAAATATGAGTGCACTAGGTATTGAAGTGCTTGATCCAACCAAAAAAAAGAATTTTGATACATACAAAAAAAGTTACGCTTTATATGGTCGCACTATGTCTAAGTTGTAATTGGTTTGACTTTGAAACTTGATTAAAGAAAAAATATTCAATAAAAAATTATATAACCAAGTGGAAGCACTAGATATCTGAGTTACAAATCTAAATTCCAAATAATTATAATTTTATCCTTCATGGAAAAAGGGTTATGTGTTATATGGTGAGCGTCACTTTTTTAAACTGTTGTTTTCTGAAAAAAACTAGTTTTCGAGGGAGATGGAAAAAGAAGTGCAATCTGATTCCAAAAATTTTGAAAAAAATATATTTATAATCTATAGAAAAAATGTCACGAAACTCTAGTTTGCATCATCTTCAAATTTCTCACAATTTAGTTGCTATAAGTACCCGAAAGTGAAAATTTAGTTAGAAAAATTATTTTAGTGTCCAGTTTGGCTAAAAATTGTAAACCAATATTATGGGATCACCCAATCAATAGGTAGGGGACATAGTGTGATTGTAACTAATGATCGTGCAACAATATTGAAATCTCTTCATACAAATAATTTTGCTGCCAAAGTTACGGTCGACATCTCCAAAGTGCAAGATGATAAAGTAGGGGATGGAACCACTTTTGTGGTTGTTTTGGTCGAAGCACTTTTGAGGGAGGCAGAAAAACTGGTAGAAATGAAGATCCATTCAATGACAATTATATCTGGTTATAGAATGGTTGTTGAGTGTGCCCGTAATGCATTAGAAAAGTGGGTTTGGGATAATAAGGGGAATGCAAAGAAGTTTCGTTCATATCTGATGGAGATTGTAATGACCATTCTGAGTTATAAAATCCTTTCATAGGTGTTGGCAGTTGATGTAGTCATGTGGCTTAAGGGTGGCAAAATTTTTTCCCCACGCAGAAGCGCATATGATGAAGATGTGCAACAGGTTGCCGTTTATGGTATAGACATAAATTTCCCAGACTGCAAGAAACAAATGGAAGTTTTGTTTGATCATTCGGCGAGAGATACTATGTGTCTAGAATGTGAGTGGGTTCTTCCTTGGGGGGTGCTTGAGGATAATTTTGAGATGTCGTTTGAGGGAATTTTTCCCAAGCAGGTTACAAAAAATTTCACTGCACACCAAGTGTTTGACAAAATGGTAGAGCGAAATGTGTATGCGAGTAGACACATAGGGAACATTTGCAAGGATTTTGAGCAGATGGGATATAATGAAACTATACTTGTTTTTGATATGTTTAAAGATTCTTCTGTGGATGACGAAGGAGTGTTTTATGAATCGACAAAAAGTAATGTTTTGATGGGAAAGCTTGTGCCTAAGAAATTAGTAGGAGGAGATGTTAATTAACTCTGATTTTACATGGAGAAGGTTAATCCAGAGTGTTCGTGAACAAAGTCAGACAAAACTAAAATCTTCGATGGGCCTGCTTGTAATGTGCTTTCGAAGTGGAAATGCAGGGGATGATAGTGCATGGTTGTGTAGGTTGGACTTGTTGGTGTGAATAATTGTCTTGTACCTAGCTAATTAATTCACTAGGTAAATTAGGGGACATATTCACATGGTTAAGTTTACTTAGGTAAAAGATTCTTTCTAGAATGCTTAGTTGGCTTATCTAGAACTTATCTTATCTAGCTAGGATGCATCATTTCCTAGGTGATTAGGTTGTTGGTTGTCTCATGTCATAGGATCATGACATTTGTCAACATCATATTCATTCCTATCTCTCAACCTTGCCCATATAAGCAAGGCATCTCATGTACATTGGTATTCAAGCTTATAGCAAGCAATCAATCAATCTTGCATTGTGAAGCAAGCTTTCTTGCCATTCTCTCTCTTGTGGAAGTGGTTTTGGTTGCAACTGATCTTGGGGGTGTTGAGGAGTCACCATCAACTCCTACAGGACTTCATGGGAGAGATTGTTGGAATGTGAAGCCCAACAATCACATGTCCCTTAGTATTCTCTCATCTCTTCGTATTCAAAGAGCTGTGTATAAATGTATGGCAGATCATGTACTAGATGATGGTGATTGATTAATAGAGTTATTCCCTACTTGAGAGTGGATGTAGACAATATTACCAAACCACTATAAATTTGTGTCTCTTATTTTATTATTTATTTTATGTTTTTATTCCATTTCTCTGCTTGTTTATAATTAACATAAACAATATTACAAATTATTTATCAACATAATTTTTTCTTTAATAATTCAATTAACTAATTTTTAAGCATAATTTTTTATTTAATAGTCCAACTAACAAATTTTTAATCTTTGATAAACATTAATACAAATTATTTATTAACATAACTTTTTACTCTAGATACTTGTAACTCCCAAATTCCGAGAACCCTATTCTCCCAAACAATAATATACGTTGGCGTAACAGAAATGGTGAGAGTGAATGCAAAGAGTCACCATAATTGACAAGAGTGGAAGCGTCGCCATAAACAATTTATATCCTGATGTGCGCTTTTAGTTCTTCAATTCGTTTGCTCTGTTTTGTGCATTCAGTTTCAGTGATTTCTATTGTTGTTACCAAGGTTAGCGCAAACGGATCAGGAGAAAAAGAAGTGTAGATTGCCGATCGATAGAAGTATATATTACACAGGTATGTCTCGCTGCTATCAGATTCTGATTTATGCTGCAGTGATTTAGATTCTTATTTAATTCTTTTGATATTAAGTATTTTCAATTGTGAACATCTCTGTATTTTAACTTCGATAATTCTGAACGAACTACAGAAACATACAAAATAAATTTCTGTATTCTTCTGTTTTTTCTCTTAAATAAGTATTCCTATTTTTGCTTCCTATAAGGAAACAGTAGATCATGGAAGCAATGCTCAGATCCTAACTGAAAGACGAGGTATGAAAATCAAACCCATGTAGAAGTAAACAAGGGTGGGTAGAGAACGTGGTTCAAGGCTTTGATTGATGCGGGTGAGTGTAATGACCATATCAGACTAGGCATTAATTATTTCACCTGAAATCTATTGCAATGAACAGTGCAATGTTTTGAAAAAAAAAACTTCTGACAGTTCTAATAATACCCACCAGCCGTTAGCTCGGTTCTTAGGAGACGCTTTGGAGCATCTTGGAGATAAAGTAATATTAAATAATCTCTGGCCTCTGAAATGCCTTAAGTATTTGCTGATATAGTCTGATACATATCAGATTGCGCTGCTTTATCTAAGCAGTTGATAAATTATTTGAGAATGGCCTAGGGGTTGATATAAATAAGAAAAATAAGCCAATGATTATATTTGAAACAAGTGTAAAATGCAATCCTAAAAGGCTAAAGAAAGTATGAATAAGATGTGATAAGGTCAAGTGAGGACTGGAGATACTCTAGAAGAAATAGAGCAACAAATAAACTTTAAGAACAAAATCAAGACCTACAAAAATATAATATTAAAGATAAGAAATTCTAAAAATCAAATATAAAACCCTAATAAAGGAGAAGAAACACTGAGAAACCCTCTAGAGGTTGTGTAAAAAATTAAAGAAAATAAATATTTTTCCTAAATTATCTAAGCTAATAAAAAGAATGTACCTATACATAGCCACAAACTAGCTTGTTTGATAGAACTAGGACAATATAATTGAATTGAAATATATGTGACAATTAAATAGGAGGATAAGAGTATTTAGCTCGAGGATTGGTGATGGATAATTGTTACTAGTGTCATTCTAAATCAAATTTTCACTACCATGAAACTATATTCTTTGAGCTAATGAATATATCAAAGTTTCAACTACAATAAAATACCTTGGGAATTGATTTTGAGCCATGTGAGGTCGATCCCTACTACTAAAAACATAGTATTTGTTTGCCTAGGATTAATTTGAGATGTAGAGAAATGATTTGACAAAAGGTGCATCCAAAAAATTGCTCACTTTCACTTTCTTAGTATCTAGATTTGTTGAAGTGGTGTTTAGAGACACAATTGAGGAGCTTGCCAAATAGTTTTTAGTTATTTTAAAATTGAAAAGTGACTTCGTTATTTTTCTTAATATTTTTTATATGTTTTAATGTACAATGAATGCTTTTAAATACCAAGACATAGTAACATGTGTTAGGTCATCTCACATCAATTAGTATAAGAGAGTGGAGAAGTCGAAATTTAAATTTAAAGCTTTCAATTTTAAAAATCATTTTTTACTTACTCTTATTGACTTGGGTCAATCTCATATCTTTCAAAAATGAACTAAAAAATAAAGTATTAATTTGAAGATAGAGAATAAATATTTAAAAATTAGAATAAATAAAATAAAGAGAAGATGAATAACAATAAGATTGCAAATCAAATCTTCTTTAAAAAAATCCAATATCAATATATTATTGTATTAAAATATATTCAATTTATGTGAATTGCACAATGTAAAAAGATGACTTTTCAACGCGCCGTTTAATCAGACTTCCTCTTGTTGAAGTTTTGCAGATAAGCCGAAGAAAATTAGAACAAGAAAATCGGCCCAGAAGAAAATGTGTTTTGGAAGAAACCGAAGCTTCCAAAAGACCGGGGAATCTTGATAAATGACGGCCAACTAAACTATTTATTACGAAAAAAAAAATCCATCATTTCTTATATTTGTTGAAAGAAGCAGATCAGTGTCGAACACGCGTTGCTAGCGCGTATGTCGCTCTTAAGTCTAATAAATAACAAAAACGTTTCTCCGAATGAGTCACGCCCTTGCCAAGAAATGATGTCAACACCTAACTCATTATACCTCTCCATTTCATCACTCTGAACGTCAAGAATATCTCATTTCCTTTCACCAACTCGTGCGTCTACTCCATCTGAACATATTTCTTTGAAGCCTTCAACTTTAATGTGTGAACATAGTTTTGTCAGGTAGTCTAAGTTTAATGTGTGAACATATTTCTTTTCTCTTCAGAAAACTTTAATGTGTGAACATAGTTTTGTCAGTAGGATTCACGGGGGAAGGTGGCTCTAAGTTTTTTTTTGGCATTGGCAAGCAGAGAGTTTGGGGAAGGTAGAGAGGACACGGGAAAAGGCTGTGGATTCACTTGCTAAGGTATTTGTCCTCCCCAAACCCCTTTTCCTCCAGTATTGACTTTTCACATCTCCATTTTGGGGAACTACAGCATGAAAATTGGGCTTCAACAAAGGTTTCAAGATATAGATAATAAATGATATATTTTTATAAATAGTTCTTATGCCCTATCCATGTTTCTACATTTTGACATACTTGACTTCCAACACATTTGCAACCTCAAATTCTAACGAACTTCTCCCTTACTCTGTTCTTTTGTTTTTTTTTTTTTGTTCTTGATAGATGTTCTTCCCCTGTTCGTAAGTTCACATTTTGGCACAGGCAAGGAGTGCGTTGCCAAAGGGTGGGTATAAATTTAAATAATCTTCCTGACACCAGCACCAGTCTATCGCTACTACAACATTTTGACCTTGGAGGGCATATAAATTTTAATGAATATTGTCCTTGATACCATTTGTAACCTTTCATAGCTAGAGTATTTGGGCTTTAGAGAGTGTACAAGTTTAAACAACCTCTCTGATACCATTTATAGTGGTAATTCAGCCAATAAAAGGAACTAATCTCCCTTAGATTCCATATGGATAGTCATCACTGCAAGTGTATACTTAGTGATCATTCTTAATCTTTCCTTTTAATTAACATTAAGTGAGAAATTGGGCTTTCTTGTAAACAAAGTCGAAGGTCATGACTCTCCATCGATGTTGAGACCCTCTTTGATTATTCCACTGTCACACTTTCATACTTTCGAATTGGCCTGAACAATCTTGTATAATATGTACATAAGGAGGTAACTTTGTAGTTTCCAGTTTTAATAATAGGTATTTCTATCAAACAATTTTCTAAGTTCTGTGGGGGAAATTTGTTCTTATCACCATCTCATGATCTTTTATCAAATTTGTGAAGTCTCTTCTCCTATTACACCTCCTTAGTCATGTAAATTTGAAAATCATCATATCGGCTATGGGATTGATTTCCTTCTTAATGTTGCATTTTGACATTTATGCTCAATTCACTCCTCTTCTTCCTTGTTTCCTCCAAGTTTTGATGGTTTTATTTTTATGCCATGCGAAGTTCATAAGATAATCTGGATTGACATCACTCTTTTTCTATCTATGGTGGGCATTTGATGAAATAGATAAGCCTCTTATATTTTCTTCTTAATCCAATTTACTCTGTTCGATATCTCAGTTTCATATAGTCTTTAGATGACTATATCATCCTTTTAATTATGCGGGCAAATCCTTTCAACCCAAGCCAAAATTATAGTGCTATCATGGCATTTCAATATACCTATGGTTCAGTGAGGCATTCTGTCGAACATTTTACATGCCTTGACTCTGCTTTCACATTTTACATGCCTATCTACTTCTGCAAGAACATAAGCTGCAGCATTTTAGGATCCAACTAAAAGGTAGTGTTGCTGGAAATGCCCAGCCTATATTCATATTTGATCCACAGGCACCACAGGTTTAACTGGCATCTCTTTGAGGCATTTTGTGAATCAATTCGTACACTTGTCTGAGGGTGAATGAAGTACATTGGAGGATGTATAATCTAAATAACCTCCTTGAAACCATTTGTATTCCTTGAGATCATTTTCTTCTTTGAAGAGAGCTTTATGAAGAGAAAAGAAATAAAGAACCAAAGGAGGAATTGGCTAAGCTCAATACTATTTTTATCAAGTTAGGAATTGAAAAGGAAAAATATATAATAGAGAAGTAGTTTGAGAAGTATTCCAACAGTGTGAATGATGGTTCCATCGAGCAATGTAATGATAAACATTCCAAGGCCATGTATTGGATTCCAATTGTAGAAAATGAAGAGCCAAATTCCTCTGAGAAAAGTAAGGAGAGAGAAAATGAATTCGACAAGCCTCCTCCAAAGTAGAAACTGGCAACCAAGACCGAAGATGTGCCCAACAAGGAGCCCAAGGAAGAAGTGACCACCATAACAACCATTGCAGAGGAGGTATCCATTTGGGAAGAAACAAAAATTTCACCCAAGATAGAGATCTCCCCTATTCCTGAGGTGCTTGCCACTGCTGTGGAAATCGAAGAGCCCCAATTGGTCATGGCAAAGGAAAAGTTATTCAAAGATGAGGCCATGGATGAGAAGGGTGATCGCGCAATAATGGCATGATTTATTGGTGGCATGGGAGTTGCTGATGTTGTGAAGACAACATTAGGACCTATGGGAATGGATAAAATTTTGCAATCGGGTAAACCCACAAAAGTTGTGTACAATTCGAATGAGGAAAGAAAACTTGTAAAAAATGACCCCATGCCAAAAATTTTTATTTTTGGGGTTTGAATGAACCAAAAGAGGGTTTGCTTCAACCAAGGTTTAAGCGAACCCATTTAATGCATGTATGGACCAATCAACCAAAAAAACAAATGGAAACCCCTTTATGGAAGGGGGTTCAAATGAACTAGGGTCTGAATGAACCCTGGTTTGGGCGAACCCCCCCTTTCTCTGATTTTTGACCTTGTTCACAAGAAAATAAAAAAATTTGCACTCTGGAGTTCAGGTTGAAGATAAAAATAGTAGAGACTTCAAAGACCCAGCTAGAATTAGGTAATCCTCAAAGCGAGCTATCCAATGAATATAATTTTAATATGTTTTGGTTTTATTATGTATTTGTTTTTTTTAGTTTTATTAAACGTAGGTTTTTCACCAAAAATCAAATTCTCTATTCTGCACATGTGGAAAAATAGCAGATTATAATTTTTTTTTGAAAAATATGGGTGCACTAGGTATTGAAGTCCTTGATCCAACAAAAAAAAAGAATTTCGATACATACAAAAAAAGTTACGCATTATATGATCATACTATGTCTGAGTTGTAATTGGTTTGACTTCGAAACTTGATTAAAGAAAAAATATTCAATAAAAAACTATCTAACTAGGTGAAAGCACTAGATATCGGAGTTACAAATCTAAATTCCAAAGAATTAGAATTTTATCCTTCACAGAAAAAGGGTTATGTGTTATATGGTGTCACTTTTTAAAAATGTTGTTTGATGAAAAAAACTAGTTTTTGAGGGAGATGGAAAAAGAAGTGCAATTTGATTCCAAATTTTTTGTTTTTTTTTTTTAGAATCTACAGAAAAAATGTCACGAAACTCTAGTTTGCATCATCTTCAAATTTCTCACGGTTTAGTCGATATAGGTACTGAAAGTGAAGATTTAGTTAAAAAATTTATTTCAGTGTCCAGTTTGGCCAAAAATTGTAAACCAATATTCTGGGATCACCCAATGAATAGGTAGGGGACATAGTGTGATTGTAACTAATGATCGTGCTACAATCTTGAAATATCTTGATATAGATAATTCTGCTACCAAAGTTATGGTTGACATCTCCGAAGTGCAAGATGATAAAGCAGGGGATGGAACCACTTTTGTGGTTGTTTTGGCCAGAGCACTTTTGAGGGAGGCAAAAAAACTGGTAATAATGAAGATCCATGCAATGGAAATTATATTTGGTTATAGAATGGTTGTTGAGTGTGCCCATAATGCATTAGAAAAGTAGGTCTGGGACAATAAGGGGAATGTAGAGAAGTTTCGTTCATATCTGATGAAGATTGCAATGACCATTCTGAGTTATAAAATCCCTTCACAGGTGTTGGCAATTGATGTAGTCATGTGGCTTAAGGGTAGCACAAATTTTTCCCCATGCAGAAGTGCATATGATGAAGATGTGTAGCAGGCTGCCGTTTATGGTATAGACATAAATTTCGCATAGTGCAAGAAATAGACATAAGTTTTGTTTGATCATTCAGTAGGAGATCTTATGTGTAAATTTGGAATGTGAGCGGGTTCTTCCTTGGGGGGTGCCTGAGGATAATTTTGAGATGTCATTTGAGGGCATTTTTCCCAAGTAGGTTACAAAAATTTTCACTGCACACCAAGTGTTTGATAGAATGGCAGAGCGAAATGTGTATGCGAGTAGACACATAGGGAACGTCTGCAAGGCTTTTGAGCAGATGGGATATAATGAAACTATACTTGTTTTTGATATGTTTGAGGATTCTTCTACGGATGACGAAGGAGTGTTTTATGAACCGACATAAAGTAATGTTTTGATGGGAAAGTTTGTGCCTAAGAAATTAGTAGGAGGAGATGTTAATTAACTCTGATTTGACATGGAGAAGGTTAATCTAGAGTGTCCGTGAACAAAGTCAGGAAAAACTAAAATCTTCGATGGGCCTGGTTGTAATGTGATTTCAAAGTGGAAATACAGGGGATGATAGTGCATGGTTGTGCAAGTTGGACTTCACGGGGAAGATTGTTGGGATGTGAAGCCCAACAACCACATGTCCCTTAGTATTCTCCCATCTCTTCGTATTTGAAGAGATTTGTATAAATATATGGCAGTTCATGTAGTAGATGATGGTGATTGATTAATAGAATTATTCCCTACTTGAGAGTGAATGTAGGCAAGATTCCCGAACCACTATAAATTCGTGTCTCTTATTTTGTTATTTATTTTCTGTTTTTATTCCATTTCTCTGGTTGTTTTATAATTAACATAAACAATATTACAAATTATTTATCAACATAATTTTTTATTTAATAATTCAATTAACTAATTTTTAAGCATAATTTTTTATTTAATAGTCCAACTAACTAATTTTTAATAAACATTAATACAAATTATTTATTAACATAACTTTTTACTCTAGATACTTATAACTCCCAAATTCCTATAACTCTATTCTCCCAAACAATATCCTTTGGCGTTACAGAAATGGTGAGAGTGAATGCAAAGAGTCGCCATAATTGACAAGAGTGGAAGCGTCGCCATAAACAATTTATATCCTGATGGGCGCTTTTAGTTCTTCAATTCGTTTGCTCTGTTTCATGCATTCAGTTTCAGTGATTTCTATTGTTGTTACCAAGGTTGGCGCAAACGGATCAGGAGACAAAGAAGTGTAGATTGCCGATCGATAGAAGTACATATTACACAGGTATGTCTCGCTGCTATCAGATTCTGATTTATGCTGCAGTGATTTAGATTCTTATTTAATTCTTTTGATATTAAGTATTTTCAATTGTGAACATCTCTGTATGTTAACTTCGATAATTCTGAACGAACTACAGAAACATACAAAATAAATTTCTGTATTCTTCTGTTTTTTCTCTTAAATAAGTATACCTATTTTTGCTTCCTATAAGGAAACAGTAGATCATGGAAGCAATGCTCAGATCCTAACTGAAAGACGAGGTATGAAAATCACACCCATTTAGAAGTAAACAAGGGTGGGTAGAGAACGTGGTTCAAGGCTTTGATTGATGCGGGTGAGTGTAATGACCATATCAGACTAGGCATTAATTATTTCACCTGAAATCTATTGCAATGAACAGTGCAATGTTTTGAAAAAAAATACTTCTGACAGTTCTAATAATACCCACCAGCCGTTAGCTCGGTTCTTAGGAGACGCTTTGGAGCATCTTGGAGATAAAGTAATATTAAATAATCTCTGGCCTCTGAAATGCCTTAAGTATTTGCTGATATAGTCTGATACATATGAGATTGCGCTGCTTTATCTAAGCAGTTGATAAATTATTTGAGAATGGCCTAGGGGTTGATATAAATAAGAAAAATAAGCCAATGATTATATTTGAAACAAGTGTAAAATGCAATCCTAAAAGGCTAAAGAAAGTATGAATAAGATGTGATAAGGTCAAGTGAGGACTGGAGATACTCTAGAAGAAATAGAGCAACAAATAAACTTTAAGAACAAAATCAAGCCCTACAAAAATATAATATTAAAGATAAGAAATTATAAAAATCAAATATAAAACCCTAATAAAGGAGAAGAAACACTGAGAAACCCTCTAGAGGTTGTGTAAAAAATTAAAGAAAATAAATACTTTTCCTAAATTATTTAAGCTAATAAAAAGAATGTACCTATACATAGCCACAAACTAGCTTGTTTGATAGAACTAGGACAATATAATTGAATTGAAATATATGTGACAATTAAATAGGAGGATAAGAGTATTTAGCTCGAGGATTGGTGATGGATAATTGTTACTAGTGTCATTCTAAATCAAATTTTCACTACCATGAAACTATATTCTTTGAGCTAATGAATATATCAAAGTTTCAACTACAATAAAATACCTTGGGAATTGATTTTGAGCCATGTGAGGTCGATCCCTACTACTAAAAACATAGTATTTGTTTGCCTAGGATTAATTTGAGATGTAGAGAAATGATTTGACAAAAGGTGCATCCAAAAAATTGCTCACTTTCACTTTCTTAGTATCTAGATTTGTTGAAGTGGTGTTTAGAGACACAATTGAGGAGCTTGCCAAATAGTTTTTAGTTATTTTAAAATTGAAAAGTGACTTCGTTATTTTTCTTAATATTTTTTATATGTTTTAATGTACAATGAATGCTTTTAAATACCAAGACATAGTAACATGTGTTAGGTCAGCTCACATCAATTAGTATAAGAGAGTGGAGAAGTCGAAATTTAAATTTAAAGCTTTCAATTTTAAAAATCATTTTTTACTTACTCTTATTGACTTGGGTCAATCTCATATCTTTCAAAAATGAACTAAAAAATAAAGTATTAATTTTAAGATAGAGAATAAATATTTAAAAATTAGAATAAATAAAATAAAGAGAAGATGAATAACAATAAGATTGCAAATCAAATCTTCTTTAAAAAAATCCAATATCAATATATTATTGTATTAAAATATATTCAATTTATGTGAATTGCACAATGTAAAAAGATGACTTTTCAACGCGCCGTTTAATCAGACTTCCTCTTGTTGAAGTTTTGCAGATAATCGAGCCGAAGAAAATCTAGAACAAGAAAAGTCGGCCCAAGAAGAAAATGTGTTTTGGAAGAAACCGAAGCTTCCAAAAGACCAGGAATCTTGACGTAAACGGACGGCCAACTAAACTATTTATTACGAAAAAAGCAAAATCCATCGTTTCTTATATTTGTTGAGAGAAGCAGATCAGTGTCGAACACGCGTTGCTAGCGCGTATGTCGCTCTTAAGTCTAATAAATAACGAAAAAGTTTCTCCGAATGAGTCACGCCATTGCCAAGAAATGATGTCAACACCTAACTCATTATACCTCTCCATTTCATCACTCTGAACGTCAAGAATATCTCATTTCCTTTCACCAACTCTGTCGTCTACTCCATCTGAACATATTTCTTTGAAGCCTTCAACTTTAATGTGTGAACATAGTTTTGTCAGGTAGTCTAAGTTTAATGTGTGAACATATTTATTTTCTCTTCAGAAAACTTTAATGTGTGAACATAGTTTTGTCAGGTAGGATTCACGGGGGAAGGTGGCTCTAAGTTTTTTTTGGCGTTGGCAAGCAGAGAGTTTGGGGAAGGTAGAGAGGACACGGGAAGAGGCTGTGGATTCACTTTCTAAGGTATTTGTCCTCCCCAAACCCCTTTTCCTCTAGTATTGACTTTTCACATCTCCATTTTGGGGAACTACAGCATGAAAATTGGGCTTCAACAAAGGTTTCAAGATATAGATAATAAATGATATATTTTTTATAAATAGTTCTTATGCCCTATCCATGTTTCTGCATTTTGACATACTTGACTTCCAACACATTTGCAACCTCAAATTCTGACGAACTTCTCCCTTACTCTGTTCTTTTGTTTTTTTTTTTTTTTTGTTCTTGATAGATGTTCTTCCCCTGTTCGTAAGTTCACATTTTGGCACAGGAAAGGAGTGCGTTGCCAAAGGGTGGGTATAAATTTAAATAATCTTCCTGACACCAGCACCAGTCTATCGCTACTACAACATTTTGACCTTGGAGGGCATATAAATTTTAATGAATACTGTCCTTGATACCATTTGCAACCTTTCATAGCTAGAGTATTTGGGCTTTAGAGAGTGTACAAGTTTAAACAACCTCTCTGATACCATTTATAGTGGTAATTCAGCCAATAAAAGGAACTAATCTCCCTTAGATTCCATATGGATAGTCATCACTGCAAGTGTATACTTAGTGATCATTCTTAATCTTTCCTTTTAATTAACATTAAGTGAGAAATTGGGCTTTCTTGTAAACAAAGTCGAAGGTCATGACTCTCCATCGATGTTGAGACCCTCTTTGATTATTCCATTGTCACACTTTCATACTTTCGAATTGGCCTGAACAATCTTGTATAATATGTACATAAGGAGGTAACTTTGTAGTTTCCAGTTTTAATAATAGGTATTTCTATCAAACAATTTTCTAAGTTCTGTGGGGGAAATTTGTTCTTATCACCATCTCATGATCTTTTATCAAATTTGTGAAGTCTCTTCTCCTATTACACCTCCTTAGTCATGTAAATTTGAAACTCATCATATCGGCTATGGGATTGATTTCCTTCTTAATGTTGCATTTTGACATTTATGCTCAATTCACTCCTCTTCTTCCTTGTTTCCTCCAAGTTTTGATGGTTTTATTTTTATGCCATGCGAAGTTCATAAGATAATCTGGATTGACATCACTCTTTTTCTATCTATGGTGGGCATTTGATGAAATAGATAAGCCTCTTATATTTTCTTCTTAATCCAATTTACTCTGTTCGATATCTCAGTTTCATATAGTCTTTAGATGACTATATCATCCTTTTAATTATGCGGGCGAATCCTTTCAACCCAAGCCAAAATTATAGTGCTATCATGGCATTTCAATATACCTATGGTTCAGTGAGGCATTCTGTCGAACATTTTACATGCCTTGACTCTGCTTTCACATTTTACATGCCTATCTACTTCTGCAAGAACATAAGCTGCAGCATTTTAGGATCCAACTAAAAGGTAGTGTTGCTGGAAATGCCCAGCCTATATTCATATTTGATCCACAGGCACCACAGGTTTAACTGGCATCTCTTTGAGGCATTTTGTGAATCAATTCGTACACCTGTCTGAGGGTGAATGAAGTACATTGGAGGATGTATAATCTAAATAACCTCCTTGAAACCATTTGTATTCCTTGAGATCATTTTCTTCTTTGAAGAGAGCTTTATGAAGAGAAAAGAAATAAAGAACCAAAGGAGGAATTGGCTAAGCTCAATACTATTTTTATCAAGTTAGGAATTGAAAAGGAAAAATATATAATAGAGAAGTAGTTTGAGAAGTATTCCAACAGTGTGAATGATGGTTCCATCGAGCAATGTAATGATAGACATTCCAAGGCCATGTATTGGATTCCAATTCTAGAAAATGAAGAGCCAAATTCCTCTGAGAAAAGTAAGGAGAGATAAAATGAATTCGACAAGCCTCCTCCAAAGTAGAAACTGGCAACCAAGACCGAAGATGTGCCCAACAAGGAGCCCAAGGAAGAAGTGACCACCATAACAACCATTGCAGAGGAGGTATCCATTTGGGAAGAAACAAAAATTTCACCCAAGATAGAGATCTCCCCTATTCCTGAGGTGCTTGCCACTGCTGTGGAAATCGAAGAACCCCAATTGGTCATGGCGAAGGAAAAGTTATTCAAAGATGAGGCCATGGATGAGAAGGGTGATCGCGCAATAATGGCATGATTTATTGGTGGCATGGGAGTTGCTGATGTTGTGAAGACAACATTAGGACCTATGGGAATGGATAAAATTTTGCAATCGGGTAAACCCACAAAAGTTGTTTACAATTCGAATGAGGAAGGAAAACTTGTAAAAAATGACCCCATGCCAAAATTTTTCATTTTTGGGGGTTCGAATGAACTAGTTGGTTTGAATGAACCAAAAGAGGGTTTGCTTCAACCAAGGTTTAAGCGAACCCATTTAATGCATGTATGGACCAATCAACCAAAAAAACAAATGGAAACCCCTTTATGGAAGGGGGTTCAAATGAACTAGGGTCTGAATGAACCCTGGTTTGGGCGAACCCCCCCTTTCTCTGATTTTTGACCTTGTTCACAAGAAAATAAAAAAATTTGCACTCTGGAGTTCAGGTTGAAGATAAAAATAGTAGAGACTTCAAAGACCCAGCTAGAATTAGGTAATCCTCAAAGCGAGCTATCCAATGAATATAATTTTAATATGTTTTGGTTTTATTATGTATTTGTTTTTTTTAGTTTTATTAAACGTAGGTTTTTCACCAAAAATCAAATTCTCTATTCTGCACATGTGGAAAAATAGCAGATTATAATTTTTTTTTGAAAAATATGGGTGCACTAGGTATTGAAGTCCTTGATCCAACAAAAAAAAAGAATTTCGATACATACAAAAAAAGTTACGCATTATATGATCATACTATGTCTGAGTTGTAATTGGTTTGACTTCGAAACTTGATTAAAGAAAAAATATTCAATAAAAAACTATCTAACTAGGTGAAAGCACTAGATATCGGAGTTACAAATCTAAATTCCAAAGAATTAGAATTTTATCCTTCACAGAAAAAGGGTTATGTGTTATATGGTGTCACTTTTTAAAAATGTTGTTTGATGAAAAAAACTAGTTTTTGAGGGAGATGGAAAAAGAAGTGCAATTTGATTCCAAATTTTTTGTTTTTTTTTTTTAGAATCTACAGAAAAAATGTCACGAAACTCTAGTTTGCATCATCTTCAAATTTCTCACGGTTTAGTCGATATAGGTACTGAAAGTGAAGATTTAGTTAAAAAATTTATTTCAGTGTCCAGTTTGGCCAAAAATTGTAAACCAATATTCTGGGATCACCCAATGAATAGGTAGGGGACATAGTGTGATTGTAACTAATGATCGTGCTACAATCTTGAAATATCTTGATATAGATAATTCTGCTACCAAAGTTATGGTTGACATCTCCGAAGTGCAAGATGATAAAGCAGGGGATGGAACCACTTTTGTGGTTGTTTTGGCCAGAGCACTTTTGAGGGAGGCAGAAAAACTGGTAATAATGAAGATCCATGCAATGGAAATTATATTTGGTTATAGAATGGTTGTTGAGTGTGCCCATAATGCATTAGAAAAGCAGGTCTGGGACAATAAGGGGAATGTAGAGAAGTTTCGTTCATATCTGATGAAGATTGCAATGACCATTCTGAGTTATAAAATCCCTTCACAGGTGTTGGCAATTGATGTAGTCATGTGGCTTAAGGGTAGCACAAATTTTTACCCATGCAGAAGTGCATATGATGAAGATGTGTAGCAGGCTGCCGTTTATGGTATAGACATAAATTTCGCATAGTGCAAGAAATAGACATAAGTTTTGTTTGATCATTCAGTAGGAGATCTTATGTGTAAATTTGGAATGTGAGCGGGTTCTTCCTTGGGGGGTGCCTGAGGATAATTTTGAGATGTCATTTGAGGGCATTTTTCCCAAGTAGGTTACAAAAATTTTCACTGCACACCAAGTGTTTGATAGAATGGCAGAGCGAAATGTGTATGCGAGTAGACACATAGGGAACGTCTGCAATGCTTTTGAGCAGATGGGATATAATGAAACTATACTTGTTTTTGATATGTTTGAGGATTCTTCTATGGATGACGAAGGAGTGTTTTATGAACCGACATAAAGTAATGTTTTGATGGGAAAGTTTGTGCCTAAGAAATTAGTAGGAGGAGATGTTAATTAACTCTGATTTGACATGGAGAAGGTTAATCTAGAGTGTCCGTGAACAAAGTCAGGAAAAACTAAAATCTTCGATGGGCCTGGTTGTAATGTGATTTCAAAGTGGAAATACAGGGGATGACAGTGCATGGTTGTGCAAGTTGGACTTCACGGGGAAGATTGTTGGGATGTGAAGCCCAACAACCACATGTCCCTTAGTATTCTCCCATCTCTTCGTATTTGAAGAGCTTTGTATAAATATATGGCAGTTCATGTAGTAGATGATGGTGATTGATTAATAGAATTATTCCCTACTTGAGAGTGAATGTAGGCAAGATTCCCGAACCACTATAAATTCGTGTCTCTTATTTTGTTATTTATTTTCTGTTTTTATTCCATTTCTCTGGTTGTTTTATAATTAACATAAACAATATTACAAATTATTTATCAACATAATTTTTTATTTAATAATTCAATTAACTAATTTTTAAGCATAATTTTTTATTTAATAGTCCAACTAACTAATTTTTAATAAACATTAATACAAATTATTTATTAACATAACTTTTTACTCTAGATACTTATAACTCCCAAATTCCTATAACTCTATTCTCCCAAACAATATCCTTTGGCGTTACAGAAATGGTGAGAGTGAATGCAAAGAGTCACCATAATTGACAAGAGTGGAAGCGTCGCCATAAACAATTTATATCCTGATGGGCGCTTTTAGTTCTTCAATTCGTTTGCTCTGTTTCATGCATTCAGTTTCAGTGATTTCTATTGTTGTTACCAAGGTTGGCGCAAACGGATCAGGAGACAAAGAAGTGTAGATTGCCGATCGATAGAAGTACATATTACACAGGTATGTCTCGCTGCTATCAGATTCTGATTTATGCTGCAGTGATTTAGATTCTTATTTAATTCTTTTGATATTAAGTATTTTCAATTGTGAACATCTCTGTATGTTAACTTCGATAATTCTGAACGAACTACAGAAACATACAAAATAAATTTCTGTATTCTTCTGTTTTTTCTCTTAAATAAGTATACCTATTTTTGCTTCCTATAAGGAAACAGTAGATCATGGAAGCAATGCTCAGATCCTAACTGAAAGACGAGGTATGAAAATCACACCCATTTAGAAGTAAACAAGGGTGGGTAGAGAACGTGGTTCAAGGCTTTGATTGATGCGGGTGAGTGTAATGACCATATCAGACTAGGCATTAATTATTTCACCTGAAATCTATTGCAATGAACAGTGCAATGTTTTGAAAAAAAATACTTCTGACAGTTCTAATAATACCCACCAGCCGTTAGCTCGGTTCTTAGGAGACGCTTTGGAGCATCTTGGAGATAAAGTAATATTAAATAATCTCTGGCCTCTGAATTGCCTTAAGTATTTGCTGATATAGTCTGATATATATCAGATTGCGCTGCTTTATCTAAGCAGTTGATAAATTATTTTATCATAACATAAATCTCTGTTGCTGTGCAAGCCCTTACGGCATTGTTTTGTTGGTTAGCGTTGGACTTTTACCGTTCGCACTATGATTCTAAATGCTTATGTAATTCCCTTTTTATTCTCCCATGTTTCTCATAGCTATGCAATATGGAGCTAGAAGTCATAGGTTGTCTTAAGTTTGCTTGGGTAATCTTTCCTTGCTACCCAGCAGTCGCTTTGGCCATGTTACAGCCAGTGAATTGGATACCTTATTTTACACTTGGCTTTTTCCGTTAGATTTAACTTGTACACCTTTTATTGGAATTTATTTTCCTTTCCTCGTGTTAATTGCATTTATGGTTACGCCCATTTGTGCATTTATTTAGAGATTATGTTGTTTTCAGAGCAACCATCTGTAGCAGATGAGTGCCTTCCCATTGCCCGTTATAAATTCTTAGAAGCAATCTTCGAATAGACAGTGAATCAAGATTTTGCCAAAGCGGAAGAGAATAAGAGAATCATAGGTCGACAATGTTAATAAGATCTCCAGTGTCAGTGAGAATAAACATGGAAATTGTAGACTCACTGGATGATACTTTTGATGTGATGGAAGTTTCTTTCAGAGCATCATAATTTTGCTAAGGTACAGGAATATCTGTCTTACCTAAGTAATTAGTTTTGAAGTTTGAACCTTAAGAAGTTGTCTCATCTTTAACTATTTTACTATTTGTAATTAATTCTATGTCAATTCCAGAGACTTTAGGGTAGTGCAATTGAGTTTAAAATTTTAAGCTCCAAAATTTAAAGAATGAAGTGTAGTGTAGTGCTTTTATAAAAATTAATTAATAAATAAAAATGAGCATTTTTATTTTATATTTTGGATAAGAATTTAAAATTCTACATGATAGATTTGAGTGGCAAAAAACTTTCTAAACTGTAGGGGCGATTTCTAGCCCACACCTCAATTTCACCATATGAAATATACAGTCCTAAAAAATAGGGGCTGCTATTTTTATAAAGAAGATAATTCTTTTCTTTTCTTAATGAAACCTCCAACTCCATGAAAGTAGATATCCAAACCCCCATGAGACCATACTATTAATTTCCTTAAACTTCCAAAGTAATTGTTTTGGTTGAAGGTTTTTAGGTAGCTGCCGAAGAGATTAACCCCCCTCCCTGTGTGCTCTTAAATCAGAGTGGATTCTTGGTTTGAAAGCTTAATCGCTTGAAAGTTGGTCCTGATTCATAACAATTGTCTTTGTTGCGTATATACCCGTATTACACACAAAAATACCATCGAATACTTTTCACATACTGACGCATATAGAAAGAGCACGATTTCACATTTCTTCGAAACTCCCCTTTTAAGCGCACCAAATTCTCCTCTCGCAGCAACAATAAAGTAACACGACCTCTATAAAACTCATAAGAAGAGTGATCCACCAGAATGAGACTCGAACAGCCCTTTTTAAAACTCTCTTCAGCATAGTCAACACTCATAACCTATTCAATGCCGGCCCCTGTGATCGCACAGAATACGCATTCCGTTTTTTGAATGAAGGCCGTAAGTTTACTTTGATAAGAAGGACGACTTATTGCATACAAAGATTCGCTGCAGATAATGATAAAAGGAAACGGTCCAGATTAATAGCCGCCCTGACATACAATAAACAATTTCCAGAAAAAAGCTTGAAAATAAGAAGCCGTCAAAACCATTTTAGTCAGCATTCACTCCTGTCCTCATAATTAAAACATGAAAACTGTCGCTAATAAAAGGTATTGCCAGAATTTAAAATAGCCGCTTCACAATGAAGCCGTCTTCCTCAAAATAGACGACTGCTCAGAATAAAAAGATGCAGACATAATGAGGATGCCACATAAGCCAATCCAACAAAATCGATGGTCTTTTTAATACACACGTCCCAGGCATAATCACGCACCACACAAAGATATAAATATCACGACACCTCAACTCCTGTCCGAAAGAGATTATGAACATTTCATAGCCCAATAATAGGAAGAAGCCGACCCATCATAAGGAAACTTTGTCAGGAGATTCTATGCCACCTCATAATATCCTGCTGCCTCATATTAAACCCAAAATCTGATGTTAACACCAAGAATAGAAATCTGTGTGCTCAGAAGAAAAAGGAATTTGCAATAAGACGCCGCCACTATAACACAAACCGTGCCTTTAATAAATCAACCTTTTGAAAATTCCAACAGCTGACATACAGCTCTCACACACAATCAAGTAGCTCAACATACAGACAAGTAGGTCAAACAGTTCAAATAGATATGCACTAGGGGAGAGGGGCTCAAAGTGGAGCAGGGTCCAATAGGTGAGGTAGAAGTAGTCTTTAGTGGGACCCATAGTGAAACACCTTAATATTCAATTACAAAACACTTTTTATCCATAAAGTACACAAATTGACAAATCATTTGATGCCACATCAGCGCACCAATAAAACATGACTTAGTGCAACACTATCGGTCTCACTTTTTTTTTGGGCCTTTTTGGATATCTCAACAAAAAGCATGTTGATGTGGCATCATATTTGATGATGTGACCCTAAAATGAAATATAGAAACATGTGAATTGCCAAATAAAATGTTGTACAAAATTAAGAGTGATTTGAATTTTCCACGTAGATTTTTGAGAAATGCAAAATCAAGGTGCTCCACTATGGACCCCTCTCCCCTAACTCACATTTGGTGCAAGTGAAAATCTTGTAACAGCTCTTTTCTAGTCATTTATTGTGAAGTGAAAGGTTCAATAAAACTAAATTTGACTATTATGAACAGAAGGTGCCGCGTTTGTTTCTTCGAGGAAATGGATATATTTTTTATGAGGCCTCACTATTGATTTCGTGGATGACTACTTTCCTAAGTTTTTCATAGACTATAATAATCTCGGTGTTACCTTCTCATAGTTCATAACCTTTTGCCTTGGCTACGTTATCACTTTCTCATGGAACTTGACTGCTGCGGCTTGTTCAATATTGGCATTGTAGTGTTTTCCTCTACCCTGATAACTTTTGTTGTCTATGTTTCATTTATCAAATTTTGTGTGTTCTTTTACCCTAAACTTGTTTATAAATTTATAACTCATTCCTTTACATGCTACTGGTATTTTGTTCTTCTTGGCTCAAATTAGCGTACTGATCATAAAGGTTTTGAGGCAAGTCCATTTCCTGTTTGATTTGCCTCAACCCTTCTCATTCGCCAAACATAAATTGGTTTGAAATTTTTTCACTGAAGAAATTCTTTTATGCTTTCATGCATAAATTTACACTTAGTTTTCTAGCCATAAACTGATAAGTTATTAAAAAAAAAAATATAGCCTGTGCTTATATTGATGAATATATTTCATTAATTAATGAATCAACAAACCTTCTTCGAGGGGGATATTTTCTCTGTAAAAAAAACTAAACAGAATATTAAGTTTCATTAAGAATAAAAATCGCAAACACAGACTATATAAAAAGACCTTTAATATACTTTAATATCCTTTAATTTTCTAAAAGAAAATTATATATATATTAATTTTTTTATATATATATTACTAATAAATATATACTTGTAATTATTGACAAGAGGAACCTAGATGCCAAATAATTAATTCGGAAGCGGTTATTCAAGCCTTTCACTCTTTCACATAAGCATATAAATGTATATATCTTTTTGACATCCTATAATTTAAAAACTCCAATTGCGGGGATGACACTTTCTATGATTACATATACTTTTCCTGAATAGTTTCCGTTTGTGCAAAAGCAACACTGACTGTTTTAGAAATAATATTTTGATTTATGCTGTTTTTTCACCTGCAAACGCTATCATTCGAGTATTGTACCGCTGGGGTAAGAGCAATGTCGCTGGAGGTCTTCCCAAGGAGATGGTAATCCTCTCCTTTTAGTATTCAAAGTAATTTATTCTATGTATGGGGTGTTTGGACATCTTTCTTTACTGGCATGAGATCTTTGCTAGTGCAGTTTACACCACACTTTTCAATTGCTCTGAGTGCATAGTTGGTAGGATGTTTCTTACGCTCGTAAGGAGGTGGACAGCACAAAGCTTTTTCCAAAGTTTTACTCACTTAAACCAGTCTTATTATGTAAACAATGATTATGGAATTTCAGTTTATTTCTTCTGAAATCCATCAGTGGATCTGAGTTCTACAGGAGGGTAAGGGAATAAGGGTAGGTGTCCGATTGTGTAACAGGTGAATATTAATTTTAGTTTCACAGGATATGGGTGGAGCACGGGCCATACGAGGGTTGGGGAATAGGGCAGTAAATACACAATGCACATTGTTCCATATACAAGAATTGAAGGAAATCTATGCTTGGAGAAAAATATTTTACCTCCTTCCCACCTCACTGCAACACTAGTATTTAGAGTTTGTGGAAAATTTTCGTCTGTTTGGGCACGAGTTTTCCCTCCTCCTCTTGAGCTCTGCACTTTTGGTCACACTTTTGAGCCTTCCTGTATGGCATCGAACTATAGTATAACTATCCTTGTTTGAAGTAAAAATTTAGGCTGTTGTTCTTTTCTGTGTGCTTTCTATTGATTGGTGAAGGGTTTAAAGGGAAGTTGCTAGCACAACTAGAGAAGATTACGGTGAGGTTCCAACTGGTAAATACAAAATGTAGATTTTGAAACTATAACATCAAACAAAAATTCCTCTTGAATAATGCTTTCATGGATGTCCACACGCTATTCCAAAGCTCCCATTTTGGTATAGCAGAGAGGATGCTGGGAAAGCTTATGGAATTTGGCTTTAGCTTGCCAATTGGATTTTCTTTAAAAGTTTCCAAAGCCTTATCAATTTATCAACAAATCCATTTTGTTCATATCTTGCGATCATTCCATTCTATGTCTAGTCTATGTTTTCATAGTTTGCATACATTGCACATATTTCTTTCTTTTTGGAAAGGAAATGATGCTTAGCTCTATTATTGAAGAATGAATTCAGATCTGAAATAATGTTAGAATTCTGTGTTTCAAAATTAGAAAATGGTTGTTAGATAATATTGTAGGATAAAAAGGAAAAATTCTAAATTTTTCTTGAGTTGTCAATTATGTATAGATCTTTGATTGTGGACATGTTATTTACTAGCAAGCATATGATGCTATCTAACTTATGCGCTCTATGTAATTTGGTAATTCCTCTTTGTAGGTCAATAATATTGACAACTACCTTTAACAGGTTCTCATACAACAGGATCATGAGAGCACTTCTCTTAGATCAACCTTTTAAGAATGAACAAGATCAAAGACAACAACTAAGCCTTAAAATATAGAATTTGTACTCCTTTTAAGAACCAAATCTATTTTTTTATTATTTCAATGTTTTAGAATGAGGAGATGAGATGCTATGACTAGATCATAAATGAATGCCTTTGAATGCTAGCGTATGACATCAAAATGTGAAAATATGTGTTTAGTCAATTCTGGGTGGGAAAGGTAAAGGAGGCTAGTCAACCAAATTTTAATTTTCAAATTTGATTTCAAGTAGGATGTGTTCAAGCTTGCAAGGACATCCTCATCACTATAAACCTATCCTAGGATCAAAGGTAGGATTTAAATGACAATGTAATGTCTAATTAGTCATTAATGTATATATGGGCATGATAATAAGATAAATAGACCAAATGTATCAGGTGCATACCCAGGGGAAAAATGACACCAATAATATTCTAATGAAGAAAAGGGTATAGATAACCCAAAATAACACTACATTCATACTCTTGAGGAACTTGGACAAGGTGGTTGAAGACAAGAAAGAGGCAAAGAAAACTTGATGCTTTATTCAAAACTATACAAATGCATTTATACAGGCATGCATAAGTAGTTTGGAGATGAAACAATGAGAAACAGTTTAACTGTTACACAACTACCTGCGCTAAACAATGTAATATTATGCTAAAATTCCCCCCCACCCTCCGCCCGCTTATGTAATGTCCCCTATAGATTTATGAGAACCTTTGCTCATAATTATCTAAATCAGATATTCAAAAAGATCTAAGACCTCTAATCCAAATGGAATATCACAAGAATAGTTTTGATGCTGATTCACTCCGTCCCTAGATTTATATCCAATGATGACAATTAAAGATAGGTGAATAGGAGTAAGCAAATATCTTCAATAGGTGGAGATATATCTGCACTATGCCTATTTAAAGATGCAGATTAGACACCATCAACTATATGCTATATTTGATATTTTCTTTGTAGGTTACATGCATGTGCAGGTTTGGCCAGTTGGTGACTATAATATTCACTGCCTCTATTATATGCACTCTTTAAACCATAGGAATTGCTAGTGGCTATGTGCCTGATTTAGTGTTAAGTAATCCTCACTCTGGGATGATGATCTATGGCTCTTTTGGGGTGACTTGTCCTTGCTACTATAGGATGTATTTGCTCAGATCCCTTCTATCTTATGAATGTTGCTTCCACAAATCTTTTCATATATATTCTTCTCTACTTTCACACATCTGCATATATTTTGTTTCTCCAACGTGTATTTACTCTCCTAAATAAACTATGTCCGATTGCTCTATTCAGATTCATGCATATCCCAAAATTGTTGTCACCGAATGTCTATTCTTGGTCGCTATTTATATAATCATACTTAAGTGAAAAGACATACCTTTTCAAACTACGATGTCCTTATGAAGTGACATGCCCCTAAAGCTGATCATTGCTTTTCCTTTTTCAAATACGAGCACTGCACTTTGGAAACATTAATTGCACCCTTTAATCACATTGATTGTTGCATTCATCTACTAGTTCTAATCGCTACTTTCTCCACTAAAATAAAATCGCTTCCCTTTACTTTAATATTAATATTATTTATTTTTGTTTCCATGAGGTCGGCCAGTATATAGGGTCAGCCCAGCACAGAGAAAAGTTGATTTCTTTTTATTTAAACAGGTCTACAATGGGTGCCTTAATGAATGAGGTCAGCCTAGGTTAAAAAAAAAATTTAATTGATTTAATCCTTAACAAAGGCACCCTAATAAAGGACCAGTTGTTAATGTGATTTCAATTCTTATGAATTTATTTTAATTTGATTATATATATATTTAGTATTTATTATAATGATTATAATATTCATTTATTAGTATTTATATTCTAGATTTATAATATAATAATTATAATTATAATATTGTCTTTGAAAATTATAATAATAACTATATAAAATGGTTAATATTTTATAAGTATGCTTTCTTTTTGTTATCTTATTGTTACTATTTGGGGACATGACACTTTATTACATTTGTTTTACAAATGTACCCACAAAACAATTCAAATTTCACCTTACCAAGAGATTTGGTGAAAAGATCATCCATCTGATAATTTGTGGGGCAATACTAGCGTTGAATGTGGTGATGCATAACCTGTTCATGAATGAAATGACATTCGACCTTAATATGCTTTGTTTTCTCATGAAAAATGCATTCTTCACAAGCTTGAGCACCCACTAATTGTAACAAAATAGGATAGGTGGTTGTGCCCTAGGTATGTCCATGTTAGCCAAAATATAACGCAACCAAATTACTTCACACACTACTCCTTGTGCGACATGTTATTCAAATTTGGTGAAAGAGAGAGCAATAACAAATTGCTTCTTACTAATCCATGAAATAGGCCGAGATCCAAGATGAAAATTACCCTATAGTTGACTTCCTATCATCAATAGAGCTAACATAGTCAGAGTCAACATATCCTTGTAAGAAGAATTGGGAAGTTTGCTTGTATTCCAAGCCATAATCAAGAGTATTCCGAACATACCACAAAACATGCTTAGTTGCAACCCAGTGACATTGTTGAGGCTCCTATATAAACCTGGAAAAAATAGCGGATAGAAAAGCATAAATCTGGTTTGGTATAAGTCAAATAAATTTGACTTCCAACAAGTTGGTGATAGAGAGTAGCATCCATTGGAGGTGATTCTTGGAATTTAGATAGTTGTAAACCCTTCTCCATTGGAGTGGATGTAGGCTTACAATCTATCATTCTTAACTTTTCCAGAATTTTCTTGGCATATTTCATCTAAGAGATAAAAATATGGTGCGGCTTTTTCCATATCTCTAAGCCAAGACTGTAGTGAAGAAGCCCCAGGTCTATCATATCGAAAGAATGTTTAAGATCACTTTTTACATCATCAATGAGAATTTATGAGCTCCCTATAATTACAAGATTATCCACATACAAGACAACAATGAAAATCTCAGTGTCTACCTTCTTAATATGTAAATTAGGATTTGAAGGGCTATGAATGAAACCATGTTGTAGAAGGTGACCATCTATTTTGATATACCATAACCTAGGGGCCTGTTTAAGCCCATAAAGATACTTAATGAGATGACATACCTTGTGAGGATGGTGCTCATCAAGGAAGCCTTCAGGTCGAGTCATGTACACCTCTTCTTTGAGATCTCCATTTAAGAAAGCACTCTTTACATCTATCCAATTAAGCTTCCAACCTATATGTGCTTCCAATGCACAAACAACTCTAATTGTCTTGAGTTTTGTAGTGGGGGGAAATTTTTCCTCATAATCAATACCTTCTTGTTGAGCATAGTCTTTATCAATGTAAGGTGTGCTTTATGTTTTTCAATGGATCCATTTTCCTTGTATTTTGTCTTGAAAATCCATTTGCATCCTATGGGTTTCTTTCCAGGAGGTAGATCGATAAGTTACCATGTTCCATTCTTCATCAAGGAATCATACTCAACATCCATGGCCTTCTTCCACTGTGGCTGACACAAAGCATCTCGAAGTATATTGGGTTCAATGTTATCAACAACTTAGCTCATTAGTGCTAGATTTACTTCTTTGCTTGCCTATCTTCTTGTTTTAACTCTTGAAGAAAGATTTGGAAGAGAATCTAGATGAGAATATTTGTGTAAGGGAAATATAGGGCATCTCAGAGAAACCTCCAAGAACAATAGTGCCTTCGGTAACTTTAATTCTGATTAGATTGCCTCAAAGACACGTACAACTATGTCCTAAAGCGGAAATAGATATAGTTAATTTCCCACATTAATCCTTCTAAGATCTAAGCACATGTAAATTCAACAATAAGCAATAACAGATTCTAGAAACAAAACCAACACAGATGAAAGATAAGACAGAAAACTAGAACACACATATTTATGTGGGGAAAACCCTTTCAGGTAAAAAAACCCCACCATCCAAAGTTTGAGCCATTGTATTATTCAACAACAAAATGTTACAATACAATTTTAAGATCATAGCCTTTTCAGAGATTACATCTTTTTCATTCTGGATACAACCTGGTAACAAAATCTCCCCTTTACATTTCCTGATCAATCTCTCAAACCAAACAATTTTTGCATTGTTGCAATACCTTCACACAGTATATAGAGCAGATCAACAAGTAAGAGATCAACCATGATCCATGATCAAGAGAGATTTCGGTAGCATAACCCTGCCTCTTGTTTTCTCTGTTTCGGCCTCATGGCCTTGGCCTTTCAGCCAACCTCTTGGCCCTCTCTCTATTGCTCTCTATATATCTTTAGAATGTCCAATGCATACATATATACATTCATTCTCAACAGCCTCTATGAATCGGTTCATTTTCAACTGTCAGATCACAACTGTCGAACATCCAACTCAGCATCACTGTCATCCATTGCCCAAATGTAGATGTTTCCATTTCCTCGTATATAAGTTTCCCAACACACTGTTAGCCTTCTACATAGAAACGGTTGCAACAGTCTCACAACAAAATGGTTCACATTCTGCCCTCTCTAATAGGTCCAAGCCGCACCACGTAGGACTGTCTTTCACTTGGTCAAAAGCGTTCAAAATGTATTCACATGTCGGTGAGACACTAACTGTGTCTCCCCGATGCTAGAAAGCTAGATTTTTCATTATCACCAAGAGTCTGCACTATTGGCAAGACATTATACCGAGTTCACAAGATGCATCGACCTCAGCATTCTCATCGGCAAGACAATCGCCATTTGATGAGACATCACACCGAAGTTCCAAAGTCACATAGGCATTAGCATTTCCATTCATTGAGACTATCATCATTTTCCAAGAGATCATACCGAACCTTCATGTTATTTTGAAATGTCCAACAATCGGCAAGACTTACCACTTTTGCCAAGAGGTCTTGCCGAAGACATCCCACAGCATCGGTGAGACCAACACCCGTCACCAAGACTTCACACCAAAACCTTTGTGTTACCACGAAGACTGCAAGTGTAGCTATCGACGATACAATTCATATTGATAAGACTTCATCTTGAAACACATGAGTTACTCCAACAACCACAAGTGTATAGCTATCAACAAGAATTCTCTTGTCGGTATGAGACATACCAAATGTCCAAGACTCTCCTCCCCAATATCTGATAGACACCAACTGTCGCCCAAACATCTCCCATCACTAGGACACATTCCGATAGGAGCAAGTCATACCGATTACCACATCGGCCAGACAAACCAAAGGTCATGCCGATATCGACAAGACTTCCTATCATCACCGAAACATCATTTTGACTGTCCAATGTTACATCAAAGTCACAGTGATAGCTTCAATCGGTAAGATATCATGAAGGTCTCGGCGACATGAACATTTCACAAGGGTATACCGATCACCAAGACATTCCAGAGGTCACAACAATAGTTCAGAATTAGCTAGCAGATCAGCCAGACATCTCAACAGTCACAATGACCATGCTTACTCAGAGGTTTTAGCCTACGAGATTGAGGCACACAATTCCAACAATCTCCCACTTGATGAAGATCACATAGGTACCTCCAAAGCACTAAGAAATTAAGATCACACTAGCTCCACTAGTTCAGACCCTGCAATACTCAAGACACCCAATCAACAAGATTCCACAGATAACAGTCCACTAGACAATCTACAATAAAGACCAGGCATCCAACAACAACTCACTTTCCAACAAAGCAACCAAAAAGAAACTGATCACAGCCTTCTAGGAAACCATATAGACCTCAATCATGCTCTCATGCTCCATCAAGAATTCTGCACCAACATCCAAGATGTCCACCATTCAGGAAACAAACCCTGTCATCTTCCAACATACCACCTGTGGAAGAAAGATACAAGCCAAGGTGAATAAGAACCATTCCGATGAACACAAGAAAAAGATCCCAATGATATCATTAACAAGATACTGCTACCACTTCAATGTGCTCAACCGCTATCCAGAAGTGATATCAACTTCAAAGCCTCAAACATAACACAACAATGAATTCATCCACTAGAAACAAGATAGAAGACACCAGGTAGAAGAACAATTAGACTGACTGCTTCCATCCAACTGATAAAGCCATGCAATTGAAAATAGCACCCACAGCTCATGCTATTCCATCCAATCTTTCATACCTTAAAGGTATCAACATTAGTAAACTCATGCCACTCTAGAACCAACCTATTAACAACAAATGCAAGCTCCAAGTGACATGTCTATCTAAAAGTAGAACATGTCAAAAAGTGGTCACATAGGAAAGTAAGCAAACAGTCACATAGACCATCAAATTGGAAAAAATTCAATGGTGTCCTTCGGGAACCCTACATGAAGAGGAAGTCCACTGAAGGGATGGACAGTTTGAAAGTAGATGTTTTCTTTCTCGAATTGATCCATCATCAAGGAATCACCTTATCAAGGAATTCAAAAGGAAGAATATTCCCCCACACGAGGGGACGATCAAAGCTATTCCCACTTTGGAGGAGGGTTTTCAAATTATTTCAAAAGGATCCCTTGTTTTGAATGTTATATTAGAAAAAGGAATATTGGTAAGGATCTTTGAGAAAAGATTCATTGTTAATGAATGCAGTTTCCAAAAATCAAAGTGCTAAAGAAGTGGCATTGTCACACATGAAAGGGACAACTCAAGCAAAGAAGAGAGAAAAGTAAAAGAGAAGAAACACACAAACAGAGGGCATAGGGGTAGCCTAATATTTTGGGGTGATAATTGCTCATATATATATAGAGTACTTAAATGAATTGTCATCAACCCCCTACTATATTAGACCATGTGAAGAATGCACGAGAAGAAAAAATAAAAATAAAAAATTGGGTCAACATGGAAGGGGAGCCTAAATTTCCCCAACACTTTGTATCATCCCCAATTTACCAAAAATCAAGCACAAATATGGAAGAATGATGATACAAATAGAGGATGGTTTACAACATAAAAACCATTCCTGGAATCTAGTGCCAACAGGGGTGACAAGGGTCATCCAGGAACACATAGCACAATCATGGGTAAAACACATCACAACACACACACACACACACACACTTCTAATCTAAAGATCAAGAAAAATGCCTCCCCTAACACTGATCGACCTAGAGGTCATCCACTTCCCACTTTAGATCATCGTAGGGGGAAGTAGGACAAGCATGTAGTGGTGTAATGTTAAGGGGAGTAGCTTCTGACCCTCCCACAACAAGGGCCAAGGAAGAGGGCCCTACAAGTTCCTCTCTGCTGAGCTCTTGTGGAGCTAGGGTTAGTGATTTCCTGAAGATCACTAACAAGGTCAGAACTTCATCCATAGAATTAAACATGCACCCTACATGAGTGCCATGTTTAACTTCAATGCACGGGGCAGGCTACCCTCGAGATTCACTGCTAGGCTCACCGAACGACTCAAGAGTGATGACAAAATTAGGGGAAGTCAGGACTAGTTCCATCACTAGGAAAAAACAAATCAACACAGGACCACCTTATGAAGAAGGTGGGCTCCTCTTTCATTCCCCATTACAAGAGGAACTACTCTCCACCTTCTGCTTTGTCATGGGAGGCGAGCTCCCCACAAACAAGGCAAGAGGTGTAGAGGAAGAGGAGGAGAGAAATGTAGTGGACACCATTGGAGTGTTTGTTATATCTATGGGTCTTGGGAAAGGTAAGACATCTAGAACAGACATCAACAAAGGTGGCTCCACTAAAGGAGCAATGAACACCTACACACCCTTGGGGTTAGGCGCATTCATACTCACAGTGAAATCTAGAAGCGATGCAAAACTAGACTGAAAGGAGGCAAAGGTAAGGAGAGAGGAGGACATTGCAGGAGGCCCTAAAGTAGGGGCGGTTGTATCTTCTTCCTTCCTCTATGAGGCAATCTACTCAACCAGAAGAGCCTTTCACTAGTGCTTGCACTTGCACGCAAGGCAGTTTCTATGACTCTTTGAACTAGATGCCATGCTCAACCATGGGAACATCCACTACAATAGTCTCTAGTAGAGGAATGAACTCCTAAATGGGATTAGGAGGAGCGGGTTGAGAAGCAACAGGAAGAGTTGGCTCAAGAGCCTTAGTAGCGGGCCTCTTCCCACTTACTATTTTGGAAGCAGGAGTGGTAGGGGGCCTCAGAGGCCGAGGCATAGAGGACTCTCCATGGGGGACCTTCTTCTCGCTATACTGAAAGGGCCTAGGCTCCATAGGAAACACAAGAGGTTCAAATGCAAGATGCTTAGACTCTCGCCGAGCAGGACCATAAGATTCTCCCACAAGCACAGGGTGGAATTTGACGACACCACAACACAACAAGAGGAAGTAAAAGACTGATCAACAGAAGAGGAAGGAGGATCTTTAGACCACTTCTCTTCTTTTCTCTTATGTGCCTTGGAGGCATCACTGTCAGCTTTTAGGCAAGCCCTCTATGAAACAACATAGGATGAAGGTGGGTATCTCACTCTCAGTGTCAAGCACCCTCTCTTATAATTTTGATAAGTTTTGTATAGAAGGTCCCTCCTAGGTGGAAGATGACCCATAGGAACAAGTCAAGAGTAATCCAAGGAGTAGCTACCACGAGCAACTGGAGGTTTATAAGCAGTGTCATGTATTACGTGCACAAAACCCTCATGGATAAATTCTAAGCATTTATGCATGACTGAGGGTATGACATTCATAGCCACTAACCAAGGGATACCCATTTTTACTCTCAAGAGTTCAGATCCAGGGATTATGTCAAATAAGAGCTTCACGGATTTTGGTCCAACCAAAACCGACAAGACAATACTACCCAAGGTAGGTACAGAAATACCATCATGTGTGTGAATGGTACTTATGGGTGCATCATACCCATCTTTATGTAAGAAGTTGATAAGCATAATCTCCTTAGTTATAATGTTTACTTGAGATGTTAGATCAATGAGAGCACCGGCTACGATGTTCCCATTAATTCACATGGGAATGTAGAGAGCAGATGACTCCCTATTGAAACCCATCGACAAGTCCCATGAAGTGAAAGTTATACCATTATCACTATTCATAGGTTGCGCAAAGTGGATGGGTTAATGTAAGAATTGTGAAAGAAAAGGTACCCTTTGCTTGACATGGGAAAATTTCACGATAAATTGAATTAAGCAGGGCTTGATTCAGGTGTTGTGAGGCATTTTATGCATCCACACTAGGTCTTGGAACCTTGCACACTAAATAAAATGTGTTTATTTATGTCTTGTGAATGTATTGTAAAGTATTGTAATGGATTTTCATGCTTTTCTAGACTTAATGAACCTATATCTCCCTAATTCAACATTATAAAATATTTTTAATAACATTATTACATCAATTTAGAAGGCTTGTGAAATAAATTTAATGATAAACTAGTGTTGTAATGTGTCTTGCACATTCACATTGGTTCTTGTGCCTTCCTAGGCTATGTGGACCTCATTTTAATGTTGTAAAGTGTATTTAATCATACTTTCACATTGAATTCTATGTCCCAAGCCCTATTTGACATTCACATCACCATTAATAGGCCCCTATTGCCCCATATTGTGCATCTCAGGGCTTAAATTGATCAAATAACTGACAAAGTTGCAATTTCAACCTTATTTCCTTATCTCCTAGCTTCTTAGCTATCAAATTGGCCCCTATGGGACCCATTCACAATGCATGGTGAATCAGTCCTATCCAAGTGGGACCCATTCACCATGTGTGGTGAATTAGTCCCATTTGGCCCAATTTTGACCTTTGAGCAGGAAAAAGGTGAAATTTAAGTTTATTATTTCTTCATGTCGGCCTGGATGAGGTATTAATGGGAAAATAAGGTGAAATTCGTATAAATATAAGTATTTTCACCCTAAATCACATCCATTCTTCATTATTCATCTGCCAATCTTCCATTTCAAGTCAAGCAACTTAGGGATTTAACATTGCAAGCCATTGAAGATCAATTTTCAAACATTCAAGGGAAGATTCTTAATATTTTGTTGTAGAAATTCAAGATCAAACATCATGGAAAGGTAATAAAATCCATTATTGCATGTTTCATTCCTTTCTTTCATCATTTTGGTTTAATTACCTAAAAGGGGTTTGACCAAGGCAAACCCTCATGTCCTAACATTCAACATTTCTTCTTCTCTTCTTGTGTGTATGTAGATTTAGGACTCTTGGAAGCTTGGAAATCATTAAGAAATCAATTTGAAAATGTTTCTCAAGTCTTCTCTTCCTTCAACAAGTCATAATATCAACAAAAACTCATTTAAATCAGGTTAAAAAATTAGAGTTTTGGAAGCAGAAACCTATAGAAAACTATAGTGCAGATCGGAAGCTCTGGAATCCACCTTTGAATAATCAAAAAGTCAAAAGTGGAATCATTTTCCATGAGTGGTGAATGAGTCCCACTTCTAGGTGAATGGCGAATGAGTCCCACTTCTAGGGAAATTTTGAGTTTTTGCATTTTTAGATACCCTTTTGTCAAAAATAGGTTCTGGCATGGTTTTGCAGAACTAGGACTAATTCACCCAGAATGGAAAATGAGTCCCACCAGGCTTAAAAATTAGAATTAGCAACATTTCAAATGTTATTTCTAGCCTTCATTCATATTCCAGGTGAACACTTTCAGTTTGATTCATTTCTGTTTAGTTTTGCATCCATTTCTAGGTGTTGTTGCATTACACAATGTGTTTTCAAACATTTTCCATTTCCTTAGTTTACATTCATTAATCAATTAATATTATTATTTTATTGCATTCAAACATTACATATAGGTATATTACATTAATATTTCATCCATAATGCAATGACTTTGAATGTATACATAAGCATTTTGGTGCTTCTTTCTCCTTTTAGATGAAAAACCCTAAAAGTGCTAAAAAGAATTAGTGTGCCAAAATCTATGGTACATTTTGGTGAACCTGATTTTAAAATACTTCTCTTTTTTGATTTGGTTTCATTCATCATAGATCTAGCTTGCATTAGGGTTTTCATGCTAGGTGTTAAATTTTGCATCCATAAAAAGTGCATTTAGGTTGTATTGTTGGCATCTAAATTCATTTACATTTTTTGAAATTCAGCATTTTTCACTTATGTCTACATCATAGCACTTAGAAACTATAAAAATCACTCAAAATTTTCTGAAAATTCTAAAAAAAAGTTCGTACTAGGACTCATTCAACACCTTGGGAAAATCAGTCCTTTCTAACCCCTGAAACTATCTTTATAGAGTTGAAAACCCTATTTTTAGGCTTCTCTTTGGTGCCATTTCATACTTGTATCAATTGGCTACATATCTATAACATGCATTTCATCACATCTAGCCTAAAATAGCTCATTTCATGCATTGCTTAGTTTCACTTTTGCAATCACCACATTTCATTTTCAGATTGTTGTGTTGTATAAACATAAAATTAGCTTGCTTAAAAGCTAAAAAATTGCATTTTCTTTTAAGTCATTGCATTGTATCTTTTGATCATAGAATGTTTTCATTCAAAATATGTGGCTTTGATTTCATTAATAGTGGATTGTATAAGTAGAACATTCCCTCTTATGAGCTCATTTTTGTTTACAACAATGAAGAATTTCAAACACATGATCTCAAACCATTGACACAATCCTTAACCTTACATTGCCCATTGGTGAGAATGGTAATGTAGACAATTATAACAATCATACTTGTTCTTCCCCTGATACCTCTCCTATTAGTGATGAAGTTATCTTGGTGAAGGAAGCTAGAAGCCTTGAGCATTTTGATTGTCCATTTCCGCATTCCCCTTTGAAGATGTTAGACAACAAGAGGTTGAAATCATAGATACATTTTTTAACATCACCTTACCTAGTAATCATAACCATGATAATTACACTTTTCCATATCCTAATATACCTCCTCGATGTAAAGAGGATAGGCTGGTGTTAGAAGACATACCTATTAAGAGTCATGAAACCCTTGATCCTCCCTTCCCTAATGCTCCTCCCATTTGGGATAATATATTTGACAACCATATTAGTCCTTCAATTTAATTCCTCCCCCACTTGTGATGAAGCTATTTTACAAACTTCAAACTTGGATAAACATATTACAAGCTCTCCTCGTAGGGTAGATAATGTATGGAACAAGAGAATGAGACCTTAAAGACAATGTAAATTCAATTAACACCTTCTCTTAATCATCCCCCTCTTAACAATCCCATCATTGATCATTCCCCTATTGGCAATGAAGTCATTTTGGATGAACCAAGCAGTACTTGTCAAGAACATGTGGCTTGTTGTTCTCCTAAAAACTCTCCTTCTAGGGAGAATATCATGATGCTAGAAAATGACAACAATAATAATATGTCTTCCTCCAATAAAAAGGTGAATTCTGATTGCCCTATATTAGAGATACAAAAAAGATAAGACCACTAAGGTTATGAATGCGCAAGTGTCCATTGATCTCCCTTGATCAATGGACCTCATACATACCCCATGGGACATCCTACCAACGCTCTAATTCTCTACCCACCTTTGCACAAACAACAAACTCCAAAAAATCCGAACTTATATTTTACCCTCCTCAAACTAATGTATCACAATAATCGAGTCATAATATCATTGCTCATACATATAAAACTTGCAATAATCCATATTTGCAACAACCAACCCCGACACCATTACCATTTCCTAATCATATCCCCCATAACCCTTTCTTACTAGGTCACAATTAGTATGATCTTGTCTAGAAACTTAAGAATACTCCTACTAAGATATCATTGTGGGATCCTACTCAAGCCTTCCCTCACTTCAAAAGATGATCCAAAAAACATTACAAGTTCATGTCCCTTCTAATGTTCTACGAACTGCTATTGCAGCTATGATTCAAGGCCAAAACATTGACATTGTTTTCCACCAAAGCGAACTCCCCTCTTTGGATGTACAAAAAAAATGATGATTTCATGATCATCGCTCAATACAAAACAAAAGGGATAAAGAGAACTCTTGTATATACTAGTTCAACCCTCAAAGTGTGTAGTGTGAGCCTTTTGGATAGGCTTGGAATTGATCAATCAACCATTCAACCTGATTCGTTCTCCATTACGGGATTTGACAATGTTGAAAAGAAACTACTAGGGGTGATCATTATTCCTCTTACATTTGGAGTGGTCACCTTGAATGCACCAATCCATGTTTTTCCTTATGAAATTTCATGCAATCTTTTCTTAGGAAAAAAGTGGATTCATGCCATGAAAGGTGTGCCTTCCACTCTTCGTCTCAAAATTAAATACATCTACACCAACATAGTGCATACACTTGATGTCGATCCTGAACCTGATAGTGTCTAACAACTTGAGAAAAACAAAGAAAATTCCTTAAACACATCAACATCACCTACACAAGTGGAACATATTCAAGAAAAAGACAACAAACAACATATGGAACACATCATGATCCTATCAGAAGATGATTGGGGTTCCTTGGATTTCGAGCATGACTCAGACGACCTTTCCAAAGCATTCGCCTCTACTACTTTAGACAAATACATAAATTACACAGCAAACTTTAGAGCACTTAATCACGAACAACCCCCAACTTCAAAAGCAATGAAAAATATTTATGGATGCAGTTATGAACTATTGAAACAACTTGGATATAGTGGGAAAGGATGTGGTTCTAACGAACAAGGTATCCGCAACTGTATAGACCCTATCATGCAATAAGCAACTCATGGTCTTGGCTATTGTCTTGTAATAGAAATTGCCAAGCCTTCCCTCAACATCAACACTCTCACACAACATTATTCTAAGCCAACCTTAACTATCAAGCATCCTAAACTGATCGACACTAGTGGTCTCGAACATCATTCTTTCCCAAACATAAAACAAAAAACTACACCTTTTCTTAATTTCAATGTCATCTCACAAAATGTTCATGATCTAAATACATTAGATTTTCTACCCTCCTATAATGGAGAGAAATAAATATTGCAAACTATAGATCCTTGTGTAAGTATGACATCTACTACTAAGCAAGATGTATCTTTGATGCCAACCACAAGACCACCTTCTATTATTGATCAAGAGGGTATCTTGTCGAGACTCCTCCAAGATCACTTACTCACCCTCCCTCACAAAACTCGTAAGAAATGATATTCCAAGACTTCATATTGCACTTATCATAGAGTTCATGGTCACTCCACTAATGAATATAAAGCTTTGAGTAGTAAAATCCAACATTTTCAGGAGTTTGGTATTCCTCCCTCTTGGGGGGCAGCTAATTCCTCTAATTGATATTGATTTTCACTCTACCTTACATCTTATCAATTGTTTGAGCTCACCTTTGTCTTGCACTTAGTGGTGGAAAGGGGTTTAGTAGCCTTGTCCTCGTATGTCACTTGTCTTTCCTCTTTTGACTAATCCTTAACCTTTCATGAACATATAAGGGAAATCTTGGGACATGGATGATGTGCCTTAATTTGGCTCACATGTAACATACTACCTTATTCATGACATAGCTTATCGGAAACATATGACTTGGCATAGCGCTTTCTGAGTAAGCTCTCATGACCTCTTCTAATTTAAAGCAATTGCTTATAGTACTGATGTTCGCAACCACTTCAAAGTGGGGGAATACATTACCACTCACATTTCAATGTACGATTCCTTTCTTCTTGCGATGCATCCTTTTCTTGGTAGATTCATTGGGCTTGATTCTCTCCAAGAGCGTGATACTTATTTTTGACACATCCTCTCTTGGAGACGTTAAGCATTATGTTCCCTAAGATAAGACCTTGCACTTGTCCTCTCTTGGAAACAAGATGAGATCATTTGCACCTTTCCTCTCTTGGAGACATTAAGTATGTGTACCTTAAGATGAGACCTTGCATGAACTAAGAAAAATCCCTTTGAAAAATCCTTACACTATTTTTCATTGACAATGTGTATGAGTGTCAAGCATACGAAGTTTTGATTACTTCATAGAGCTCAAAAAATCAATTTCCTTCATGGTCCCTTATTAAAAGTTATCAAGAGGTATAAATTTGGTATGGTTGAGTGGGAAGCCAATTTCAAGGCACTACTTTCCCTAGATAGCCACTTTTGTGTTTGAGTACATAACAACTAGCGTATGTTTCTCACATTTTGGGTTTCTCATGCTGTGGACAACCAAAATTTTTTTGGCCCTAGAGTGAATATAATTTTTGGGATTTCTCACCCGACGGAAAGCCAAGAGTTCCATCACCCCAGAGTGAGTATGCATTTCCTTTCTGAAACAAACAACCTAGATCTAATCCATGACTAGTTGGACAAACGATCAAAGCTTTTCATTTTCATCTTTCTCTTTATTGCCGCTATATGATTATGTATCTTGTTGGTTTGACATAGGATCTTGGATCCTAGGGACTTGACTTCCTTCTTGATCTTTTTCATTCTTTGTCATCTACATCTGTACACTTGGATCTCTCTTGAATGTCTACTTTAGTGTGAGTCTAAAGCAAGTTCATCCTCTCACTAAAGTGGGGGCTAAATGTGACATAGAAAAAAGTACCCTTTGCTTGACATGGGAATATTTCATTATAAATTAACTTAATGAGGCCTTCATTCAAGGGTTGTGAGGCATTTTATGCATACAAACTAGGTCTTGGACCCTTGTACACTAAATAAAATATATTTATTGACATCTTGTGAAGGTGTTGTAAAGTCTTGTAATGGACTTTCACAATTTTCTAGATTTAATGAACTTATTTCTCCATAATTAAACATTATAAATATGTTTAATAACATTATTACATCAATTTAGAAGGCTTTTGAAATAAATTTAATGATAAACTAGTGTTGTAATGTGTCTTGCACATTCACATTGGTTCTTGTGCCTTCCTAGGCTATGTAGACCTCATTTTAGTGTTGTAAAGTGTATTTAATCACACTTTCACATTGAATTATGTGTCCCAATCCCTATTTTACATTCACATCATTAGTAATAGTCCCCTATTACCCCACATTGTGCATCTTGAGGCTTAAATTGATCAAATAACCAACAAAGTTGCAATTTAGACCTTATTTCCTTATCTCCCAACTTCCTAGCTGTCAAATTGGCCCCTGTGGGACCCATTTGACATGAATGGTGAATCATTCCCATCTAGGTGGGACCCATTCACCATGTGTGGTGAATAAATCCCATTTGGCCCAATTTTGACCTTTGAGTGGGAAAAATGTGAAATTTAAGTTTATTATTTCTTCATGTCGGCTTGTGATTGGGTATTAATGGGAAAATAACATGAAATGCCTATAAATATAAGTCATTTTACCCTAAATCACATTCATTCTTCATTATTCATCCACCTATCTTCCATTTCAAGTCAAGCAACTTACGGTTTTAACATTGCAAGCCATTCAAGATCAATTTTCAAAAATTCAAGTGTAGATTCTTCATGTTTTGTTGTAGAAATTCAAGATCAAACATAATGGAAAGGTAATAAACTCCATTATTGCATGTTTCATTCCTTTCTTTCATCATTTTGGTTTAATTACCTAAAAGGGGTTTGACTAAGGCAAACCCCCATGCCCTAACATTCAACATTTTTTCTTCTCTTCTTGTGTGTATGTAGATTTAGGAATCTTGGAAGCTTGCAAATTATTGAGAATCAATTTTCAAGGTTTCTCAAGTCTTCTCTTCATTCAACAAGTCAATATATCAACAAAAACTTAGTTTTAGGTTCAGAAATCAGAGTTTTGGAAGCGGAAACTTGTAGAAAACTAAAGTTTAGATCGGAAGCTCTGGAATCAACCTTTGAATAATAAAAAATTAAAAAGTGGACTTATTCACCATGAGTGGTGAATGAGTCCCACTTCTAGGTCAATTTTGAATTTTCTGTATTTTTAGATACCCTTTTGTTTGAAATAGGTTTGAGCATAGTTTTACATAACTGGGACTAATTTGCCTAGAATGGCGAATGAGTCCCCCTAGGCCTGAAAAATTAGCATCAAAAACATTTCAAATGTCATTTCAAATCTTCATCCACATTCCAGGTGCACACTTTTAGTTTGATTCATTTCTGTTTAGTTTTGCATCCATTTCTAGGTGTTGTTGAATTACACAATGCGTTTTCAAACATTTTTCATTTCCTTAGTTTTCATTCATTAATCAATTAATATTATTAGTTTATTGAATTCAAACATTTAATCTAGGTATATTACATCCATATTACATTGAATTCGAATGTATACATAAGAACTTTGGTCCTTCTTTCTCCTTTTAGGTGAAAAACTCTAGAAGTGCTAGAAAGAATTAGGGTGCAGCCAAAATCTATGGTACATTTTGGTGAAACTACTTTTTGAATACTTATATTTTCTGATTTGGTGTCCTTCATTATATATCTAGCTTTCATTAAGGTTTTCATGATTCATTTGCATGCTAGGTGTTAAATTTTGCATCCATAAATAGTGAATTTAGGTTGCATTGTTGGCATCTAAATTCATTTACATTTTTTGAAATTCAGCATTTTTCACTTAGGTCTACATCATAGCACTCAGAACCTATAAAAATCACTCAAAAATCTCTCAAAATTCTGAAAAATTCTGTACTTGGACTCATTCGCCACCTTGGGTGAATCAGTCCCTTCTGACCCCTAAAACTTTCTTTTACAGAGTTGAAAGCCCTATATTTAGTTTTCTGTTTGGTGCCATTTCATACTTGTATCAATTTTCTGCATTTCTATAACATGCATTTCATCACATCTAGACTAAAATAGCTAATTTCATGCATTGCTTAGTTACACTTTTGCAGTCACCACATTTCATTTTCAGATTGTTGCATTGTATAAACATAAAATTAGCTTGCTTAAAAACTGAAAAATTGCATTTCCTTTTAAGTCATTGCATTGTACCTTTTCATCATAGCATAATTTTTTTCGAAAGATGTGGCTTTGCTTTCAATAATAGTGGATTGTATAAGCACAACATTCCCTCTTATGAGCTCATTTTTGTTTACAACAATGTGGACTTTCAGACACATGATCAAACCATTAACACAATCCTTAACCTTACATTGCCCATTGGTGAGAATGGTAATGTAGACAATTATAATAATCATACTTGTTCTTCCCCCGATACCTCTCCTATTAGTGACGAAGGTATCTTGGTGAAGGAAGCCACAAGCCTTAAGCATTTTGATTTTTCATTTCCTCATTCCCTTCTAGAAGATGTTATACAACAAGAGGTTGAAATCATAGATACATAATTTTTAAACATCACCTTACCTAGTCTACAAAACCATGACAATTACACTTGTCCATCTACTAATATACCTCCTTGATGTAAAGAGGATAGGCTGGTGTTAGAAGACATACCTATTAAGAGTCATTAAACCCTTGATCCTCCCTTCCCTAATGCTCCTCCAATTTGGGATAATCTATTTGACAACCATATTGGTCCTTCACTTAATTCCTCCCCCACTTGTGATGAAGCTATTTTACAAACTTCAAACTTGAATAAACATATTACAAGCCCTCCTTGTAGGGTAGATAATGTATGGAACAAAAGAATAAGATCTTAAAGATAATGGACATTCAATTAACACCTTCTCTTAATCATCCCCCTCTTGACAATCCCATCATTGATCATTCCCCTATTGGCAATGAAGTCATTTTGGATGAAACAAGCATTACTTACGAAGAACATGTGGCTTGTTGTTCTCCTAAAAACCCTCCTTATAGGGAGAATATCATGATGTTAGAAAATGACAACAATAATAATATGTCTTCCTCCAATAAAAAGGTGATTTTGAATTGCCCTTTATTAGAGATACAACAAACCAAGACCATTGAGGTTATGAATGCACAAGTGTCAATTAGATCCCCCTTGATCAATTGACCTCATACATACCCCGTGGGAAATCCTACCAACCATTGAATTCTCTAACCACCTTCGCACAAACAACAAACTCCAAACAAACCCGAACTTATATTTTACCCTCCTCAAACTAATGTATGACAACAACAGAGTCATACTATTGTTGCTCATACATTTAGCACACAGAATAATCCACATCTACAACAACCAACTATGACACCATCACCATTTCCTAATCCTATCCCCCACAACCCTTTCTTACTAGGTCGTAAGGAGTATGATCTTGTCGAACAACTTAAGAATACTCCTACTAAGATATCATTGTGGGATCTCATTCAAGCCTCCCCTCACTATCAAAAGATGATCCAAACAACATTACAACAAGTTCCTATCCCTTATAATGTGTTGCCAACTAATATTGAAGCCATGATTTAAGGCCAAAACACTAGCATTTCTTTCCACCAAAGTGAACTCCCATCTTTGGATGTGCAAAAAAAAATGATGATTTCATGATCATCACTTAATACAAAACAAAAGGGATAAAGAGAAATCTTGTAGATACTGGTTTGGCCCTCAATGTGTGTAGTGTGATCCTTTTGGATAGGCTTGACATTGATCAAACAACCATTCAACTTGATTTGTTCTCCATTATGGGATTTGACAATGTCAAAAAGAAACTGCTAGGGGTGATCATTATGCCTCTTACTGTTGGAGTGGTCACCTTGAATACACTAATCCATGTTATGCCTTACGAAATTTCATGCAATCTTTCCTAGGAAGACAATGGATTCATGCCATGAAAGGTGTGCCTTCCACTCTTCATCGCAAAATACAATACATCTACACCAACATAGTCCATACACTTGATGTTGATCCTGAACTTGATAGTGTCTTACAATTTGAGAAAAAAAAAGAAAATTCCTTAAACACATCAACATCACCTACACAAGTGGAACCTGTTCAAGAAAAAGACAACAAACAACATATGAAACACATTGACGCTATCAGAAGATGATTGGGATTCCTTGGATTTTGGGCATGACTCAGACGACATTTCGAAAGCATCTATCTCAACTACTTTAGACAAAGACGTAAAATACAAAACAAACTTTAAAACACTTAATAACGAACAACCCCCAATTTCAAAAGCAATGAAAAGGATTTATCGATGTAGTTATGAAATATTGAAACAACTTGGATATAGTGGGAAAGGATGTGGTGCTAATGAATAAGGTACACACAACCGTATAGACCCTATCACACAACAAACAACTCATGGTCTTCACTATTGTCCTATAATAGAAATCACCAAGCCTTCCCTCAACATCAACACTCTCACACAACATTATTCTAAGCCAACCTTAACTAAAAAGCATCCTAATCTAATCGAGACTAGTGGTCTCAAACATCATTCTTTCCCAAACATAAAAAAAACAACTACACCTCTTAATTTCAATGTCATCTCGCAAAACGTTCATGATTTGAATATGTTAGATTTTCTACCCTCCTATAATGGAGAGAAAAAATATCACAAACTATAGAGCCTTGCATAAGTATGACATCTACTACTAATCCAGATGTATCTTTGATGCTAACCACAAGACCACCTTCTATTATTGATCAAGAGGGTATCTTGTAGAGACTCCTCCAAGATCACTTGATCACCCTCCCTCACATAAATCATAAGAAACATGCTATTCCAAAACTTCATATTGTGCCTATCATAAAGTTCATGGTCACTCCACTAATGAATGTAAAGCTTTAAGTAGTAAAATCTAACATTTTTAGGAGTTTGGTATTCTTCCCTCTCTAGGGGTAGCTAATTCCTCTAATTGATATTCATTTTCACTCTACCTTACATTGTTTCAATTGTTTCAGCACACCTTTTTCCTCCACTTAGTGGGGAAATGGGTTTAGTAGCCTTGTCCTCGTATGTCACTTGTTGTTGCCTCTTTTGACTAATCGTTAACCTTTCATGAGCATATAAGAGCAAGTTTGGGACATGGATGATGTGCCTTAATCTGGCTCGCATGTGAAATACTACCTTATTCATGATGTAGCTTATCAGAAACATATTACTTGGCATAGGTCTTTCCGAGTAAGCTCTCATGACCTCTTCTTCTACTTTAAAGCAATTTATCATAGTACTGGTGTTCACAACCACTTTAAAGTGGGGCCATACATCACCACTCACATTTCATTGTGTGATTCCTTTCTTCTTGCAATGCGTTCTTTTCTTGGTAGAGTCATTGGGATTGATTCTGTCCAAGAGTGTAATACTTCTTTTTGACACATCCTCTCTTTGAGATGCTAAGCATGATGTTCCCTAAGATGGGACCTTGCAGTTGTCCTCTCTTGGAAACAAGATGAGATCGTTTGCACTTTTCCTCTCTTAGAGACATTAAGCATGTTGTTCCTTAAGATGAGACCTTGCATGAACTAAGCAAAATACCTTTGAACAATCCTTAAACTATTCTACATTAACAATGTCTATGAGTGTCAAGCATACGAAGCTTTACTTACTTCATAGAGCTCGAAAATCATTTTCCTTTGTGGCGCCTCATTAAAATTTATTAGGAGGTATAACTTTGGTATGGTTGAGCAATTAACCCATTTTGAGTAATGACCTTCCCCATAGCCACCTATGTGTTTGAGTACATACTAACTAGTGTATGTTTCTCACCTTTTGGGGTTTCTCACCCTGCAAAAAACCAGAAGTTTTGTGGCCCCAAAGTGGGTATACTTTTTGGGATTTCTCACCTGGCGGACAGCCAAGAGTTCTGTTGCCCCAGAGTGAGTATGCATTTCCTTTCTGAAACAAACAACCTAGATCTAATCCACAACTCTAGAGTTGGACAAATGATCGAAGCTTTTCATTTTCATGTTTCTATTTCTTGCTGCTATATGATTATGTAACTTGTTGGTTTGACTTGGGATATTATATCCTAGGGGCTTGAATTCCTTCTTGATCTTTGTCATTCTTTTTCATCTACATCTGTACACTTGGATCTCTCTTGAATGTCTACTTTAGTGTGAGTTTGAAGCAAGGTCATCCTCTCACTAAAGTGGGGGCTAAATGTGACGTAGAAAAAAGTACCCTTTGCTTGACATGGGAATATTTCATGATAAATTGACTTAATGATGCCTTGATTTAGGTTTTGTGAGGAATTTTATGCATCCACACTAGGTCTTGGACCCTTGCACACTTAAAAAAATATGTTTATTGACATCTTGTGAAGGTGTTGTAAAGACTTGTAATGGAATTTCATAGTTTTCTAGACTTAATGAACCTATTTCTCCCTAATTCAACATTATAAAATATGTTTAATAACATTATTACATCAATTTAGAAGGCTTGTGAAATAAACTTAATGATAAACTAGCGTTGTAATGTGTCTTGCACACACATTGGTTCTTGTGCCTTCCTAGGCTATGCAAACCTCATTTTAGTGTTGTAAAGTGTATTTAATCACATTTTCACATTGAATTATGTGTCCCAAGCCCTATTTGACATTCACATCATCATTAATAGGCCCCTATTAGCCCACATTGTGCATCTCGAGGCTTAAATTGATCAAATAACTGACAAAGTTGCAATTTAAACCTTATTTCCTTATCTCCTAGCTTCCTAGTTGTCAAATTGGCCCCTATGGGACCCATTCACCATGCATGGTGAATCAGTCCCATCCAGGTGGGACCCATTCGCCATGTGTGGTGACTCATTCCTATTTGGCCCAATTTTAACCTTTGAGTAGGAAAAATGTGAAACTTAAGTGTATTATTTCTTCATGTCGACCTCTGATGGGGTATTAACAGGAAAATGAGGTGAAATTCCTATAAGTATAAATATTTTTACCCTAAATCACATTCATTCTTCATTATCCATCCACCAGTCTTCTATTTCAAGTCAAACAACTTAGGGTTTTAACATTGCAAACCATTCAAGATCAATTTTTAGAAATTCAAGGGAAAATTCTTGTTGTTATGTTGTATAAATTCAAGATCAAACATCATGGAAAGGTAATAAACTCCATTATTGCATGTTTCATTCCTTTCTTTCATCATTTTGGTTTAATTACCTAAAAGGGGTTTGATCAAGGCAAACCCCCATTCCCTAACATTCAACATTTCTTCTTCTCTTCTTGTGTGTATGCAGATTTAGGTCTCTTGGAAGCTTGGAAATCATTAATAATAAAGATGAAAGGTTGCTGAAGTCTTCTCTTCATTCAACAAGTGAAAATATCAACAAAAAACTCATTTTTCAGGTTCAGAAATCAAAGTTTTAGAAGCAGAAACCGGTAGAAAACTAAAGTGCAGATTGGAAGCTTCAAAATCCACCTTTGAATAATCAGAAATTAAAAAGTGGACTCATTCTCCATGAGTGGAGAATGAGTCCTAATTCCAGGTCAATTTTGATTTTTCTGCAGTTTTAGATACCCTTTTGTCAGAAACAAGTTTCAACATAGTTTTGTAGAACTGGAACTAATTTGTCCAGAATGGTGAATGAGTCCCACTAGGCCTGAAAATCAACATCAACAACATTTCAAATGTCATTTCCAGTCTTCATCCACATTCCAAGTGCACACTTTTAGATTTATTCATTTTTGTTTAGTTTTGCATCCATTTCTAAGTTTTGTTATATTACACAATGTGTTTTCAAACATTTTTCATTTCCTTAGTTTACATTCATTAATCAATTAATCTTAAATTATTTTATTGTATTCAAACATTGCATCTAGGTATATTACATCCATATTGCGTTTAATTTGAATGTATGCATAAGAATTTTGGTCCTTCTTTCTCCTTTTAGGTGAAAAACCCTAGAAGTGCTAGAAAGAATTAGGGTGCCAAAATCTATGGTACAAGAATGAAGCCATCACTCACACTAGACAATAATTTCATAGAGCCCCCCAAAAGTGACTATTTAGGACAATGACACAACTACGGTTTCATCACACAATACTTTTTGAACCTTTTGACTACGTGTGCTAGTGTCATAGGTTGGGTTGCAAGGAAAAAATCACTACAACACTCACACCTACAATTCTCCTAGAATACATGGAAAGGGTTTTCACTATCACAAAATAGAACCAAGATGGTTTACATCAGGTTCACCAAAATGTAAGGTAGGGGGACCGACCACTTTCGAGGCCCTAGGTCATGGAAGGCCAAGAGCGGAAGGCTTCCCTAGCTTACCTTAGCTAAAAGGGATGTTATGAAGTGTGGGATGAGAATCATGAGGACTTTAAGGTCCTTTGATCACTCTATAGACTAGAAACTCAAAATGGGGCTAGGTGAGCTGTTTTTATGGGTTCACCACTATGCCTCAAGAAGCTCTTTGCCCAAGGATGAAATCACGGTCCCGAGATGACAATGTAATGCATTGGCGTCTCTCAAGTGCGTTAGCATCCGTACAACTAGAGGACTAAAGAGACAACATTAAACTCTAGAAAATAGACTAACATCCTAGCTAGTGGTTTTTAAGAGAACAAAATAACAATATGAAATACAAAATCTATAAATGAATGTGATAAAGTAGGTATACCAGCACTAGGGTGATAAAGATGATCTTGTAGAAAAGGCTATTCACCAGCTAGCCACGAATACACGTTCACCTACACAAAAATAAGAGGAAAATTGTTGGGGGTTGTATAGGGGTCTACCTTAGTCAAATCCCCGCTTTGGTCTTTCCACGTCCATGGACAACCAAGTTTGCAATGATAGATAAATAATATGATAAATAAGGAAATGAAGTAAAGAATAGTAAAACACTACAAAATAGTGAATGTGCTACTCAACCAAGTAATAAAGGAGAGGAGTGGAAAACTTGCCACTTGCACCAAGAGCACTCAATGCTAATGGAGGAGAAAAATGAGAGTACTCGAGCTTATGTTGCAATGGTGTTCTCCCACACTTACTCTACTGAAGTGATGGAGTAATGTTGTTGCTGCTATGGAGTTCCAAAGTGCTGCTAAAAGTTCTTGAAGTGAATGCAAGAGTGTGTGAATAAGATTGCTTGAGCTCGAAGAAGATTTCTAGAAGATGAAATGAAAGAGTGAATGGTAAATTTGAAGGGGAGAGTGAAGAAAATTGACATATTCAGGCTAGTCGGCTGAAGAGGGCATTGTAAATTGACCACCAATGAGAAGTGTAATGCCTCTATAGCTTGAACCACATGAATTTTCTAGGGACGTAAGCATGTCGCATGGACATCTACACGTTGTGAGGGTATCCTTGACATAAATTCCTTTGTTGATGCTCAAAATAGGTGCCAAGTGGAATGAAGGCAGTGAACTTATGTGTAATTTAGCCTTTGAGTTTGGTTTTCCAAAGTGGAGAAGGGAAAAAGGGGAATTTTGACATGGGGTGGAAATTTACTCCTATATAGTATCTTTTTAGGAGCCCTATTTAGAATATACATAGCTATTTGAATTGGTTCTTTGCAAAATCGATCCTCCAATTGTGCTAAGGAAAGCATGCATCAATCCATCTCCATGATAGTCCTATTGCAAAGCTCTATAATTCCATTCTACTGGGGTGTATTGGGAGCACTCAAATGTAATTTGATGCCATGATTCTTCAAGAAGTTCAAGAAATTTATGGATGTGAATTCCCCCCCTTGATCTGAGCAGAGAAGAAGAAGAGGCTTTCTTGTCTAATGGAAAAATTTCTAATAGAAGTCATGGAAGTGGGAAAATGCTTCACTCTTCTATTTGAGAAAGTACACCCAATTCTTATGAGAGAAATCATCTACAAAAAATCATAAATATGTGTAACTTTGAAAGGAGGTAGGCAAAGGTCCCCACATATCGGTATGAACAACCTCAATACGGTCCTTAGCATGAAAGTAAATTGAATTGAACAGATATCGATGCTGTTTTTCTACAAGACATCTATAACATAGAGGAAAAAAAGGAGAAAGAGAAGGAATTCCATGTACCATCTCGTTTGAGTTGAGTTGATAGAGGGAGCCAGCTAAGAGGTTCCCAATTGATAATTCCAAAGAATAGTGACAATGTAATATTATGCTAATAGTGGTGCATAAGGCTTTTCCCTCCTCTCCTCTACCCCACACTATCTATAGAAAGCAGGAGGACCTATACCATTTACCATTTATAGAGTGGTGTTGTATGGGGTTCAATAGGGCTATACTAGAATATATTGAGCTAGACTAAACTATTAAAGACATAATATTTTCATATTTCATAATGTTACTTTAAATATTTATGGATTAGGCTATGAAAAAAATTTCCTTCATTACCTGATGAGATAGCAAGTGAAGATAAATTATGATGGATTAGGGAGTGTGAACCAAAATGTTGATGACACATTTTTTGAAATGGTATACTTAAAAAATATTCAAGATAAACCCTTGATTCTAATAGAATCCCTTAATTCTTTAGATTGGCTAGTTGGATGGAAGATATATAGATGTAGGTATAATTTAAAGGTATAAGCCTAGTTATTTGAATAAGTAAAATATAGCCATATCAGCCCAACTTTACATAAGATTATGTCATTTGTCATAATATGCATACATTAATACATATCCTCAAAACAATCACAAAAACCAAATGGGAATCACCATGAATATGCAAAATTCACCATTACATTTTCCTCCCACCTTGAGGTCTATGTAAATTATAAATGACCTTTCATCTCAAATCGTGTAGTAGTCACAAACATGAATTTACAAAAAGGGTATATTCAAACAATCAAATATACAACATTAAATGATCATGGATTGGTTTTGACATAATGCAATCAACCCTATAAGACATGGTCATGTGAATATGCCTTAATTTTTGTTCTCCCTCCAAGTCCTATGAAAGAAAGGTGAAGATTATTGCATGAGTAACTTCTAACTCACAAGGAAGATAAGTGTGAAAATGAGATGTTACTAATCATATACACCCCCATCCCTCTATTAAATGTAATATAATAATAAGCATTCAAGCATGTAATAATGAAACATAATCTCATCAATTTGAATATATTATGAGGAGAACATGTATATAGAGAGAGAAAATGAAAAATAATGATAAAACCATAATCAGTTGATCAATACTTTTCAGATAGGTATGAATATATAGGATGATAAGTCATTAAAAGAACATAAAGATTGGGGATGTCATCAATGGGAAGATAGGGTTTCCCCGTCATGGGGAAGATTGTGGTAATATGGCCCTTAATAGCAAAAATAATCTCATGTAGGAAGAATGATAATAAGCATAGATTAATGGTCACAAATGAAATTAGTGGTGAGCAATGGTGATAAACCAAGACCATTAGTGATTATAAAGATAATTCCTTCTATCAAAAGGTATAGCATTGAGTGTCTTAATGAAGTGTCCAATGTAAAATGATTGGCATTATATATTCATTTTTAATGAGATAACTCAATTTTTATCACTTTTCCCTCATGTACAAACTTGACACATTATCATAAAATACATGGCATATCTTTGTGTTATGTAATCATAGGTCTACCATTTAAGAAACCAATTCTATCAATGATTATTTGATGTAAAATAAGAACAATTAGTTCTTTAGGTCTCACTAAAAATTATAAGATGATTGAACTTGTGTATTTGATCATTCCATTGGTCATTCTCAATGAAACTAGAATATACATAATCTTGATTTGTGATATAGCTATTGAATAGGTTCTCTTTAGTACATATGTCATGTTAGCATGCATGATTAATAGAAAATTGAGTAAGGGATGTGCAATATAGTGTTTGGAATGTGTCAAAATAGGATATCATATTCTTCTTAAATTCATTTTGATTACTCATCCCCATGGCACCTCTAATAGTTTGAGTTTTAATGATAATTACCTTGTTTAGTAGTTAAAATACCTATTATATGAAGAAAAATAAAAATATTTCATAAATAATCAATTGTTTAGGGTAGTGGGATTAAGGTTTCCATTCATTGGATACCTTTTTCTAACTACATTAAAGATCAATTATAAAAAATGATTCTAGTAGAGATTAATACAAGAGTGATCTTTATGCTCTCACATATATAAAAACATAGTCATGCCATAGTAAAAAATATAAGGAAATATACACTAAATTATACTTCATCCCATGAATAAATTATGATAAGTTTATGATCTCTAAAAATCATTTTGGTATAGTAACAACATTTAGAATAGAACAAGAATAGAAGAAAGAAAAAGAAAAATATAACAAAATACAAAATCACTGAAAATAGATATACTATAGGAAAAAAATTATAACGGAAAATCCCAATCTCCAACTTAGTGTCAAACCAAATGTTCTACTTACCAACAATAGTTTAGAATACAATAAAGTCACCATTATGCTTCACAAGGGACACACTCGAAACCTGGATGATTTTTAACAACACAATCATGCATAAAACATGATATAAAATTTGCAATTCAACACATATATAGGCCAAGGAGACCATCAAAACCATGGGTTAAAAACCATGAACTAAAAAACAAGTCAAAATCGAGTCCAAGTCTAAATCATTAAGTCCAACTTTAATATAATTCTTCAAAAAGTAAAATACTTCTCCAAATTTACCTTTTTGACACCAAGACCAAGTGGGGTCAAGTGTTCCATGAAATAGTTGTAAAATTATCACTTAAACAACTCTTACACATGTTACAAATATCTAATCATAGATGCTAGTCGAAGTCCACCTAGAAATCTATTATTCAATTATTTCTTATAAATGTCATATAACCAATAACAACTAATGAAAAGTGTCAACTGTCAAATCTCAATATTTCATCCAAGTAGATTGTCATTTCTACATGGGCACATCATTTATAATATTTGAATATTTTAAATAATTGGAACTTGACCTAAGAGTTTCCAAGTGTATAACAACACTTCACCTAGTATCATGGTCCTAAATTAGTGAACCTAAAGAATGCTATGAGAATGATAAAACTATTTCGAGCAAAGTTTTAGGGGTTAGGATTGCTTCATTTTCCAAACCAAAAAAATTGAGCATTGCCACTATACATTTTGGATTGTGTCAAAAGAGGGTGTAGAATGGAAGGGTTATGCAATTTAACCATCTGTACCTACCTCTATTCGTATTTGTTAAATAGAGTATGATATATGCAGAATTTGAAGTTTGCCAAATAGACATAAATTAAATGGGTTGAAGGAAGAATGAAACATATGTAATTAGTTGTATGTGGATGCATGACTGAATAGTGCATTTAAAATATAATAGAGAATTTAATAAGTTACTAAAAATGAAGGCATGGTTGAAATATAGCTACAAAACATAATAACCTAATCCTTAGTAGAAAGAGTTACATTAGTTGAGTTCACCATTATGCATGTACTTCAAAAGAGCATAAGACAAGTAAAACCGTCATGATGCATCATTTTACTTTCATTTATGGATGTACCACAAAGTATCTACTAAGTCTTTGCATGTTTGAAATATCAATATAAAAGGATATTTTTTCAAATGGTTGTCTTAGCTAAGTTGATAGTATTCTTACAGTCCAATCAACCATAAATTTGTTTCAGTATAAACTTCATATATACATAATAGTTTCTACACCTTCAGGAGTGTAGATAATACTTAAACTACATCCGGTGTTGCATGTGTTTATTCTAGATAATGCTCAACTAAATTATGCCTTCGGACCTGCAATTTCGTAGTATGGTAACATGAAATTAACATGGCAGATTATAGAGCATTGCGCATAGGAGGGAGAGGAGGTCAACATTTAATAAAACTTGGAGGTGGGCAGAAGACCAATGCATCTCAGATAGTATTGGTCCATGTCAATTCTCCTTTCCATTCGCCATATCCTAGTACTTTGTGTACCCAAATAGTCATATGGGTTTCCCAGATATGAATCCATCGCCAACCTGCACACAACAAAGAACTAACACCATTAACCACTAAGATCGACCTCACTATCTTTTGGATATGGGTGAGGAACATTAGCTTAAAAATGATGAACATGCGATGCAACATGTTACAACATATATCTTTTCATTCCTCGCACGGTGCAAAAGGGCTGACAAACACCAAATTAAGATGCTGGACATAAGCATGAAGTACTTCATTATGAAATCTGTAATTATGTGGGAGAAATATTGCATGTCTATTAATTGATGTTTGATATCAACTGTATTTTTTTGATGTTTGATATCAACTGCATTTTTTAACTTTGGGAAGCCTCGCCAATAGGAAAAAGATCTTAAACAAGGTAGGGGAGAGGGGCCTATAGTGGAGAACCCTAACTTCGCATCTCTCAAAATATTATGTGGAAATTTCAAATCACTCCCAATTCTGTACAACAATTTATTTGGCAATTCATGTGCTTCTAGATTTCATTTTAGGGCCACATCATCAAATATGATGCCACAACAACATACTTTTTGTTGAGGTATCCAAAAAGGCCCAAAAACAAGTGAGACCAATAGTGGTGCACTAAGTCATGTTTTATTGGTGAGCTGATGTGGCATCACATGATTTGCCACTTTGAGTACTTTATGGATAAAATTTGTTTTGCGATTGGATATTAAAATGATCCACTATGGGGCCCACTGAGGACTACTTCTATCCCCACTATTGAGCCCTACTTCATTATGGATCCCTCTCCCCTATAAGCTTTACATTATTCAAGACTTTGTTCAACTTAGAATTATCAACAATAATATCATCCCAATATCCAAATTAGTTTGTTTTCTACCTATTTAGATTAACTAGCTTTCTTGCAAGCAAAGTAGGACCACAGCAGAGAATTCAAATACAAGATTTGACAAAAGATGTAGTTGAAAGAAAATCCAGTCAATAGTCCCATAAGGGGAGGGAATTTTGGGAAAGCCATCAATCAACTGAAGATTTGATTGGAAGTGCCAAAACTTCTGATTGTGGCTGTGCCAGAGATTGATTTTGAGAAATGTTGTATGATTGGAGGAAATGTTTATTTTATGTAATATTCAATGAAAAGAAGCATATTTACAAAGGAAATCTTTTAACTCTTCAAGATACAAAACCAACCAATCAAAAGTCAAAGAAATATTAATCTGTCATATCCCCATCTAAGCCGGGAAAAGTATTTTTCAACACTAGAGATATTAAATATTTTAATATCAATATTTAGTATATTAATAATAATATTAATTATTTAAATCAATAATAATAATTTAAATCGCTGTTGTTGGCCGACCTGTTGAAGGGTATTGTCAAACTTATTTATTGTTGGCCGACCAGGTGATAAGGAAAATTAATTTTGAGGCCCTTGTGGAGTGGTATTTAAGGTCTTTTGTTTGTTTTGCATGGCATTGTGAGAGTTTTGGGGGATTTGTTCCATTTTGGCGTGGAAAGGTTAGACGAAAACCTAACCCTTTCCAATCATTTCTTCCAAACTCTTTGCAACCTGTCTAAATTGCCATTTCAGTTTCAGGGTTCAGGCAGCTGAGGCTATCAGGATTATAATCAAGTGCTGGTGCAGGAGTCTTTCCATTATCTGAGAAAATTGCAGAAATTTGGAAGGCGCCATAGAGGAGATTATACGGATTTCTGGTAAATAATCAGGTTCAGATCGTTGTTGCCTTCACGTGGAAGGTCTGAGGGCATTCTGTGAGCAGAGGAAGAGGATTTGAGCAGCTGTTAGCATACAACTTGGGTCGCTGTCTTCAAATGTGAAATTGGCATTGAAATCCTACAGTCATTCATTTCAGATCTGGCATTGCACTGGGGGTTACAGTCATCTAAAGTCATCCCTATTCAGATCTGAGGAGCCCTTGTACACCCTAAGAGGCAAACAGACCAGTAAGTAAAAATCAGTCTTCATGTTTATAGTTTCAGTCATGATCTGAGGACAGATTGCTGGTAAATATAAATTCGACACTATAAACCCATCTCATATATATAACATTCATTATTATTGTTTCTAGATCTGTGGTTCTGATGATATTTAAATTTCAGTGTGTGAGTAAACCCTAAGGACATAACATAATCTTGTCAAAATCTGAATGGCAATTATTATACTTTTTCAATGCGTTGTCATATCTACTAGAACTATGAAGGAATTACAAAACACATAAATTGCTACAGCAAAGAGATTGTTTTTCAACACATGGAGATGATTATTTTATTCAATCTCAAACATTATAATTGTTTGGAAATATCATATGAGATAAAACTCACGCTTCTACTATTTTGATCAACTGATTAAAGATCAAAGACAATGAATGCATTACAATCACCTCTTTATATAAGGGTCTTAGAGACATCTAAAGATTTTTAAACACCTATCATGCAATTCTATGCAAATTACAATCTCTAAAATTAGCATGTATTGTTTATATTTAGAAATCCTATTTTTATCATCATGCAAGACTCTAGTTCGCCTCATGCAATGCCGTAGAAATTGCTAAAATATTTTAACACTCCTTAATTTCAAACATAGATGAATAGGAGATATAGGTATATGAAACACCCATGGGAGGATCACAAACATCTATGAGATGAGGTACACACTGCAATACCCTTATAAAGATAGTAAGAACTAGCTATATCAAATACATACAAGTTCTTATTGTTCTGTGATAACATTACCGCTCTTTACCTTATCAAATGCATACAAGTTGTTTTTGTTCTGCTTTATCACAGAATTACTGCTCTTCACTTAAAATGCTATCTGGGTAGATGAACTGTTTCCAGTGAAGGCTGTAGATACTTTGTGCAGAAAACTCAAAATTGAAAAATTATGCTTTTTTTAAATTTCTAGTCTGAACGCTGGATAGTATCTCGCATCTTTTGTTCTCCTTTATCTAAGCATCACTGCTCTTCCCCTTAAATGCTATTTGGGTAGATGAACTGTTTACAGAGAAGGCTGTAAATACTTAACTATTCTCCATTCCTAATTCATCTATTTCTTTTGTGTGGATTGTAGGTGAAGTCCACAACTCTGGAAGAGATGTTTCCAACAGAAAAAGGCAGTGGCAGTAAAGTTAAAGGTAAACCTAATTAAAAATATTTGATGTTTAAATTGCCATATTATGAAGCACAGACTGCATCATAGATCATTCAAATTTTAGAAAACAAATAGGAAAGACATTAGATAACCCATAACTTCATAATGAAACTTTGGTCATGAAGCACCATGATTATGATTTGAATTGCAGTTCTTAATTTCAGAAAAAACTTTTTAGCTGAGAAATATTATGAACATTATAAACCATTATGATTTATAAGGAGTTAGTTACACAAATAATGAGATTATGTAACTCGAGACTTAATTGAGAATTTATACTAATGTATTAAGTGCTTAAGTAATGAATTTGTTTTTGCCAGTCCATAAGTTTAATCTATATTTAAACAAATATTTTGGTGGCTTTTGTCTCAAGAAAACCTATGTAATGGTGATTGTTATAATTCTATGAGTCTATTAATTATAGGGTTTTAGCTATGTTGAGTTAGGTCAATCCTTCCATTATGGAATTGGGTTTATAGAAGATTAGTTGTGGATAGGAAAGACATGTCATGATTTCATGATCTTTTTATGTCTTGTGACCATTAAAATATGAGAATAAACACTTGATTTAGAAACCTAATGTTGTCATATAGGATCTTACTTGTGAATTCATTATATATTTCTATTGAGACATCAAAGTGAAGTAAGGTGGCAAGGAAGTCTAGATCAAATCTTTAGCTTCAAGATAATCTTATAATTATTATTCACTATTTTTTATGTGTATATGATTGTTTTATTTAGTAATTGAAAGTAAAATTTGATTAATAAAAAATAAGATTACTATTTTCTATTTTTAATGTGTATGAGATATAAAATTATACATAGCAAGTCAATAGGTATTAGACAACCAAAAAAAAACTAATTTTCTGATGCATTTGTGGTTAGACTCAATCTTTAGACACAAGACATCTACTATATAAGCTCTTTTAAAAATAGTCCCTCATTTAGTTCATCTTATATTTTTAAATTACTAAATTTGATTAAATCTTAAGGAACAGTGAAACAATATTGCCCTTTTTAGTCCTCACAACTGATTATATTCAAATAGGACACAAAATACATTTACAAAATCATGATCACCATGGCCATGTTTCCCACTACACAAGGTTAATTTGATATAACTACATTTAGCTTTTGCCCAAATTTGATCTAATGTTTGTAATAAGGTCTTTAAGCTTACTTCATTTCATTTCTTTTTTTTTCATAACGATTAATCTACTTCTAAATGGTTTTATAAAAAGATATATACAAGTGTAGGAAGAAAAAGATAAAATGATATAACACTTTAATATATTTATGTAGAGATTTTAAATGTAGTTAAATTAAGTAGTTAGCATAATTTCAAGAGGAGGAGGAGGCAAGCTTTTAGGATAGGGAGTATTTGAATCACTTGGAGGGTCTCGGTCATTGGGGGTTAGCTTCCAACCAATCTATATTGTTACTTTTATTCTTTTTTAAGAAGAAAAAAAATTTGAACATGAGAAATAACGAGAGTTGGATAAGTCGGATAAGGGTACTTGACACTATTAGAAAATACAAAAGTAACTATAACACAAAGTTGGGAAGTTGCAGACTTACTATGTGTGTGGGCACCAACATCCTCTATGTTGAGGAGAAGTATGTGAGCCATAACTAGATCCATGTTAGTAATTTCTAGAATGAACACAATGACTACGGCCATGATTTCATTCTTGGCGACGAGGAGGACTTATGTTGGAATTCTTGGGAAATTAGGTGTGTCATACTTGCAAACTTCCTAAGTTCATTTATTTATTATTTAATGTTTTCCCATAAATTATGGTATTATTTATTATTAAATATTTGTTTAGCTGTGCATCCAATATCACTGTGTAAACTATACTGCGATTGTGTATTTTTGCTACTCCTTAATGATTGATTCAAGTGTATTTCCTTGCATAATTATTCATGGCTGTATTGGTAAATTCTGTTAATCAGATCTGAGAATAACTGTTCTAATAAATTATAACTCTGTGAGTAATATCAACTTTATCTTCCAGTTTACTTCTATTGTGTGTGATCAAATCGGGCACATTACATTCGATTTGTTTCTATCAATTCAGCGATTGGTATCTCTCTTTTTTCCTTGAGACATTGTGCCGGTTTAGTAATTGATTTTCTTCATTCTTTTTCTAATTCAATGGGAAATTCTTGCACTTCCACAGATTGGCCGGAAGATTCATCTGTTTCCACACTTTGGGTATCTTCATCACCCTCACCAATAACTAGAGTTAGTCGAGAGCTAAGAAATCTCCAACCAGAAGCATATGATCCCAAGAGAGTGGGACTAGGAATTTGTCAACACAAGTTGAGTCCCTGCTCGTCTGAAATGGGTACGGAGAAGGTGAATGAAATAGCCGAGTTAAAGATGAAGGCATTATGCATCACGGTGAAAAGGCTACGAGATATCACAGTTAACAGTTTGGTGTCAGATATTCAAAAGTTGAACCCACAAATCAAAAATTGGTATGAATACGGTGGTGATTTGTCTGAAGAACTATTGGCCTGGAATTTTGCAATGGATGCTTGTTTTATTCTGGAATTTTTCAGATCGTTATGTGGGCTTTCAGATCACATTGTTGAAGAAGAGATAATGATCGACATTTTCAAGTTGGAAAACCAGATTCCTTTATTTATACTGACAAAGATACTCGAGCTACAATTTGAAACCCCTGAAAAAGCAATTTCTAACTTGGCTGCGATGCTGTGTATGCGCCCTCAGTTTGCAATTTTTCCTTTCTACTTCACGCCCATGGAGTTTGGAATCCTTCAGAAGTTGAAGCAAATATTAAAAAAAAGCCAAGCCATCTGTTGCATTTGTTAAGTAATATCGTGGAGGCTTTCTTACGGCCCTCAAATACCCCTGCGTGTTATACAGGTGTAGATATTTTATACGACTTGATGGACTTCATATCTGCAGTTGTGGATAATGAACAGAAGTACCTAATCAGATTCAAACGTAGCAGAGATGGACGAGTTCGGTTTAAAAGAGGATTGTTCGGTTTAGGTGTACTTTACCTTCCACAAATCTATATTTTAAAAGAAACAGAACCAGTGCTCATGAACTTGGTAGCTTTCGGAGCCCTAAAGAGGAACATAATTAGTGATTTTATAATTTTTATGCAATGCATAATGAAGTTAAACAGTAAAAATGTTACTCTGCTCAGGAAAACAGAAGTTATTATCAGCGAAAGAGACGACGAAGAATTGGTTACTATGTTCACCAACCTCTCCTGTGGAATAAGTGGAGGCTGTGGTCAATTTGAGGATATCCAGAGACAGGTAACAAAACACTGTGAGAGCATATTCAACAAGTCGATGCAATGGTTTACCATTCTACTGCTTGGGTCTGCTTTCATTGGATTCTGCCTACTGTTTTTGTTTGTTGTCGCTGGATTTGTCATCAGAAAGTAGGCTGCCTACTGTTTATTCATGTCATCACAAATAAGTTTTGTTTTGGGAGATATTGTTATCTTAAATTTTAAATACTTTTAGTGAATTTATCATTTCGGAAAAAATGTATTTAAATTAATAATTATGTAAGAAAAGATGAACTATATAGTGTGTTTATGCATAATTGTACACGTACGTTTAATTAGAAAATAAAATAAAATTTAAAATTGTTTGACATTTTTATATTTAATAAGATTTGTAACAAAAATTATATTAGTGTAAATGTGAGATATGTGTAAAATGAATATTAAATTATAATAAGATAAAAAAAATATAGACATTAAATTAAATCACTAGAAAATAAGTTAGAAATTTTAATTATTCAAAAATTATAGTAAATGGATTTGAATTTAATATTATGAAAATTATTAATTTAATAATGTCTAAGGGTGAGTACATGTTATTTGTTTTTTTACTAAAAATGTTAAGAGGATTCAAAAAAGATAAAGAAACAAATCTTCATAAGAAGGGTTTACATAAAAAATAATAATGTTTAAGGAAGTATTAATGCATAAAGCAATTTATACAATTGCAAAAAATAATGAAGAAAAACAATCTTTTGATAAAATATATTTTTGATGTTATTATTGTAAAAAAGTATGAGCAATATGAATATGATAATATATTTCAATTATTTGATATAAATAACAAAATACATAATTATAAATCACTAAATAGTTATTGTAATGGTGATGCAATGTATTTTTTAAAATTGGGGCTGTAACAATCATATGCTATGAAATAAGTTGCCTTTCAAAGTAGATAAATTTATATAATTACAAATAACTTCAAATAGGAGAAAAATGTATTTTTCTTGGGAAAAAGAATTATTTGTATGGAGATGAGAAAAAATTAGAAAAAATGTTTCTAATGTTTATATAACTAATGACATCTCTAAACACGAAATATGCTACCATATTAGTTCATAATGGGCTAGTATTTAATATTAGAATAAATAAATATATCAATTTTGATATTTATTTATCTTTGCATATAGCCTTTTAATCTTTTATGACCCTGATAATGAAAGCTTCATTGTATCTATAATAGTAAAAATGGTATACCATGCCCTTTTTCCACAAATTTTAGATCCCTATAATTGACATAATGATGTCTCATAGCATCATATATGACAACCATTTTCCTATCTTACCTAAATTTGAGCTAAGTGCCGCATTTTGCTATTTGTTGGATTAAGCCCTACATATTAGGTAAGATAGGAAATAATTTTTAACATTTGACACAACTTATTATAATCATCTAAAGTTGAGCTAAGTATCATATTTACATTTATTTTAATATTCACATTTTATTTTAATATTTTCAAGTATAATAATAACTCATTAGTAGATTAATCATGTGTAATTATATTTATTTTCTAGAAGGTTTATATTATTTTAAATTGACATTATTTTCCTTCTAAATTTTTGTGAATTAGACTAATTTTACATTCAACAAGCTTTAGTGTTAGAGTTTATTCCTTCTACGTCAGAGTTTTATATCCATTTTTTCATTATTTATCTTTTATCTCATATTTCATTACTTTTTAGGCCTTATAATATGGTATTCCTCTTATTAGAACCCACACGCCCTTAGTGTGTGCTTAATTACTTCATATATTTTAACTTAGGTTTACAGTTAGATGAGCATCCATTCTATATGTGCTTCTAGGGATCATTTTCCACTTTCCTAAGCTTTACACAATATTAGACTAATTCATATCCACTAGTGTGCTTTACTAGACCCTTAAAGTCTACTATAGAAATTTTGGACCAAAATTTCATGAAGGAGATGTGCTATCCTGATGGTAGTGTCTTGAATACCCATGTAGTTAAAACAGGACAAAAAAAAGGTATGTAGTAGTGCTAGAATTTGTTTTGTCAATGGAAGGAAATTTTTAGAAGGCATGAAGCATGAGCGTATGTGTTATGCATTGATTCCTAGAATGGAAAAGGAAGATAGTGAGAAGGTGCCAGTAGAAGTTTTTGGACTATTGGATGGGTTTCAGGAGATTATTTCGGATAACGTGCCTGAGGGTTTACCACCAATGAGGAAGATCAGTCATCAGATTGACTTGATCCCTGGAGCCAGTTTTCCAAATAAGGTAGCTCACAGAATGACTCCTGCAGAAAATGAGGAGTTGAACAGACAAGTTCAAGAATTGTTGAGAAAGGGTTTGATTCGAGAGAGTCTAAGCCCATGTGCAGTACTTGCAGTACTAGCACCAAAGAAGGACGGGGAGTGGAGGATGTGCATGGAATCCCAGGCCATAAATAAGATAACAATCAAGTACAAATTTCCCCTACCAAGGATGGATGACCTGATGGACTGTTTGAGTGGAGCTCAATACTTCACAAAGATAGATATGAAAAGTGGATATCACCAGATCCGGATTCGTGATGGAGATGAATGGAAGATCTTCTTCAAGACCAAAGAGGGCCTGTACGAGTGTTTAGTCATGCTTTTTGGGCTAACTAATGCACTGAGCACATTCATGTGAGTCATGAATGAGGTACTGAAAGAGTTTCTGGGAAGTTTTGTCATTGTGTATTTAGATGATATTTTGATTTTTAGTAAGAACTTGGATGAGAATTTCATGCATATTCTTAGGGTTTTTGAGAAGTTGAGAGAGGAGAAACTGTTGATAAATTTGAAAAAGTGTAGCTTTGTTAAAAAGGAGTTAGTGTACTTGGGGTTTGTTGTCTCAACAGAGGGTCTAAAGATGGACCTAGAGAAGGTGAATGCTATTCTAGAATGGCCTACCCCAAGAACTGCTACTGAGGTGAGATCTTTCCATGGTTTGGCCAGTTTTTACAAAAATTTCATTAGAAACTTCAGTAGTATTTGTGCACACCTAACTAAAATAATGAGAGGGGATAGAAAAGAGTTCAAGTGGAGCACTAGAGCAACAAAGAGTTTTGATCTGTTGAAGCAGAAGGTGACAGAGAAACCAGTTTTAGCCCTCCCTAATTTCAATAAGGTGTTTTAGGTGGATTGTGATGCCAGTGGTTGCGCCATTGGAGCAATGATGAGCCAAGAAGGTAAGCACATTGCCTATTTTAGTGAAAAGTTAAATGATTCAAAGAGAAAGTACTATGTATATGATTAGGAATTTTATGCAATAGTTCCAGCATTAAAGAAATGGAGACATTATTTGTTACCAAAGGAATTTGTTTTGTTTATTGATCATCAAGCATTACAATATTTGAGTAGTTAGGGAAAATTAAATCAGAGGCATATGAATTGGGTAGAATTTTTGCAGAGTTATACTTTTTTTTTAAAGCATAGGAGTGGAAAGTTGAATAGGGTTGTAGATGCCTTAAGTAGGAGGCAAACATTGTTGACAAAGATGAAAATTGAAGTGGTTGGGTTCAATGAACTCAAGAAATTGTACCCTGAAGATCCTGATTTTGTAGAAACTTGGGAAGCTTGCAAGGAGCCTATTACAGTTGACAGGACGAAGTGGCTATATTTCATAATCTAGGATGGCATGTTGTTTAAGGGAAGCCAATTGTGTATTCCAAGGAGTTCCATGAGGGAGAACCTAATAAAGGAGAAGCACAGTGGAGGAATGACAAGAAATTTTGGCCGGGATAAGACCATTTCCATTATCAGTGAGCATTATTATTGGCCTCAGTTATCACAGGATGTGAAGAAGTTTGTGCAGAGTTGTAGGGTATGTCAAATGGCTAAAGAAGTGAGCCAGAATACTGGGTTGTATTAGCCCTTACCTGTACCAGAGAGGCCATGGGAGGATATAAGTATGGAATCTGTTCTTGGTTTGCCAAGGACACAAAGAGGGAATGATTCAGTATTTGTGGTAGTTGATAGGTTTTTAAAGATGGCACATTTTATTCCATGCTAGAAGACCCATGATGCAGTCCACATTGCTGACTTGTTCTTTAGAGAGGTGGTGAGGCTACATGGTCTACCAAAAAGTATAGTCTCATATCATGACACAAAATTTGTTGGGTACTTTTGGAGGACCTTGTGGAAGAAGTTAAAAACAGAGTTGAAGTTTAGTTCTGCACACCATCCACAAACTGATGGGTAGATTGAAGTTGTGAATAGAAGTCTGGGTAACCTACTAAGATGCTTGGTAGGAGATAAACCTAAGGGACGGGACTTGATCTTGCCCCAAGCAAATTTTTCTTATAACAATTCTGTCAACAGAAGCACTGGTAGATCACCATTCCAGATTGTGTATGGAGGTAGTCCCAGGACCACTCCAGAATTGAGGAAGATGGACCAAGAGAAGAAGACTAGTGCTGAACCTGAAGACTTTGCAGAGCACATCAAGAATATACATGAGAAGGTAAGAGAACATATTAACAAGATGAATATTCAGTATAAGGCTAAGGCATATCAAAAGAGGAGGTATAAGGAGTTTTAGATTGGTGATGAAGTGATGGTCCACTTGAGGAAAGAAAGGTTTCCAGTGGGAACCTATAACAAATTGAAGATGAAGAAGTTCGGTCCCTGTAAAATTATGAAGAGGCATGAATCAGGGAATGCATATGAGGTAGAGTTGCCAAATGGAGTCAACATTTCCCCTATGTTCAATATTTTAGATTTGATAGAGTATCATGAAGGTGGCACAAAGGAAGTACCAACAATGGAATAGTATGGCATTCCAACACCTACTTCAAAGAAGGAGGAGATTGAAGAAATCCTAGATAGCTGTGTGGAAAGGAGTACCAGAAACAAATAGTATGAAGAATATCTGGTGAAATGGAGAGGAAGGCCTATGGAAGATTCATCCTATCTGTCTAAGGCAGATGTTAACCGTTTGGGTTTTCCTCAACCATTTGAGACATGATAGGGCCACTTCTCAAATTACCCTGGGTGTCTGATGTAGGACCATCCAGTGGTGTGAGGGAAATCTTGCATCACCCAAAAATATGCTTTCCATTTATGTTCCCATTGTTTTCTTTTTGTAGATGTTTTTGCATTTCTGGATACCTTTTTCATCGAATAAGAGGTTCCAACTTTCAAAACTGCTTTTCTGCTTTTTTTGCTTAACTGCTATTTTTTAGCAGGCGTGAATTTGAAGACATGAGAAGACATAAATTTATGGGAAGGTTCAGGACGAAAAAATAAACACTTTGGTGAAAGAATCAAGTCAAGATCATTCACGGTTTGAAAGTTATTTAAGTTACATTAGACTAAGGGATGGGAAATTGGGTAAATATAAACTATAAATTGTAAATTATCTTATGAATCCATGGAAAGAAATTGATATGATTTATTTATTTATCTTTGCATATAGCCTTTTTAATCTTTTATGGCCTAGATAATGAAAGATTCATTGTATCTATAATAGTAAAAATGGTATACCATACCCTTTTTCCATAGATTTTAGATCTCTGTAATTGACATATTGATGTCTCATAACATCATATACCACAATCATTTTCCTATCTTACCTAAATTTGAGCTAAGTGTCACATTTTCCAATTTGTTGGATTAAGCCCTACATATTAGGTAAGATAGGAAATAATTTTTAACATATGACACAACTTATTATAATCATCTAAAGTTGAGCTAAGCATCATATTTACATTTATTTTAATATTCACATTTTATTTTAATATTTTCAAGTATAATAATAACTCATTAGTAGATTAATCATGTGTAATTATATTTATTTTCTAGAAGGTTTATATTATTTTAAATTGAAATTATTTTCCTTCTAAATTTTAGTGAATTAGACTAATTTTACATTCAACAAGGTTTAGCGTTGGCGTTTATTCCTTCTACATCACAGTTTTATATCCATTTTTTCATTATTTATCTTTTATCTCATATTTCATTACTTTTTAGGCCTTATAATATGGTATTCCTCTTATTAGAACCCACACGCCCTTAGTGTGTGCTTAATTACTTCATATATTTTAACTTAGGTTTGTAGTTAGATGAGCATCCATTCTCTACGTTCTTCTAGGGATCATTTTACACTTTCCTAAGCTTTACACAATATTAGACTAATTCATATTGACTAGTGTGCTTTACTAGACCCTTAAAGTCTACTATATAAATTTTGGACCAAAATTTCATGAAGCAGATGTGTTATTGGTAGTGTCTTGAATACCCATGTAGTTAAAAATTCCATCTTTCTAAGGTCAAGAAATTTTGATAGCGTTTGAGTTCTAGAGGTCTTCTTCCAACATATTTAGCATATTTCAATCTATAGATATCTTAAGGACACAATTTTAAACTTTTCTTTTTCATTGCTAGTTTCTATTTCTAGTTCTTGACATTAGTTTTCTTAAGTTAAAAGTTTGAAATCTTTAAATGTTTATGTTGAATATTGGTATTATGTTTCAGATTATCTTAAATTAACTAGTTTATATTAAAAGAAATATTAGGTTAAGTTTTAACATTCACACAACAATAACAAGAAGCTAGGGTGACCAATTTTATTCTTTCATTTGGTGAACCTAATAGTCCTACATGCTTTATTTCTATTTTTTCTCATATAAAGAATAAATCATTTTTATAAATATTTTAATTTCTCAACATTTTTTAACCCAATTATATCTTATTCAACACATTCTTTAATCTCAACCCCTCCTTATATTAATAATAACAATCTCTCATCCATTTCTACTTTCTAACCTTTTTCTACCATCTTTAGAAAGCAACCATTTACATTCCAAACTTGTTGTTTGCCTCTCTTGACATTCTCATCTCTCCTTGATACATTTCCACAACTCCACCATACCTTTTCCTCATTTCCCATATGTATTCCCTTTTTACTATCTTTCCCTATTCTTAGCTTTAACTTTCCTTGCCTTACACATCAATCACTAGAAATTTTTTGTCTTAAACCTTGCAACAACATTTTGTGTCCCTTTACTACTTTATTTCCTTCCTCAATAACTAATATTCAATTAATATGTTTTGGTGAATTCTATTATTTCAAATTATTGATCCTTGTAACTATGCTCTTATGTCTATCTCCCTTACCACGATGTTAAAATTTCATAAATTTATTTCAACATGTAAGGTACTTCAATGATCGCTTGGTTCATAGTGTTTTAATTTTTCTTTAACACATAGCCCCTCATTCTCTAATTATTTATTTACTTGTGTGACTAGTGAATTATGTTAAATATGTGTCATTTTTATTATAATAGTAACTAGCAACTAGTTTTTCAAGTGTGATATTTTTATACAAGAACTACTCTCGTATTCATTTGTTACTCCATATTATAGTTTATAATGACTGCAGATTATTAATCAATGTTTCTCCGCTAGGGTAGACTAATAATAATGTTCCATTTGTGGGACATAAAAAAATTTCATGGTTTAGGAGAAAAAATGTAGCACACCTTTGTTCAAAATTTCTTCTTAAGGGAACCTTTGTTTAAATAGGACTACAAAATAAACCTTCAGTGAAGGTAGACCTTTGTATAAAGGTCTTTCAAATTTTTAATTTCTAATATTTTTTATGTTGAGAAAGGGATTTGCATTCAACGATTGAATGAAGGTACCTTAATTCAAAGGTTCTTAGATTTCTATTAATTTTTTTTTTGTTTCAATCTTTGTATTGGATTGAAAAATGAAATGAACATGATAGGAAAATTTATTGGATCATATCTCTTGGAGTAAGCTTTTTAAATATTATAATTTTTTGTCTATTTAATTTAATTATTATACTTATTTTCTATTTCTTAGTAAATGATGGTAAAATAGGGAAATAAAGAGAAATTATAAAAAAAAAATCTACACACAAGTTTATGGTGTGCTTGTTCAACAAAAAAGAGAAGTTAATTAGTGTATATAGAAAAAATAGTTATACATTATGGAATAAAACTATGTCTAAATCATAATCAATCTGAAATTATTGTTTAAAAATATGGGACAAATAATTAGAAAAAATATCTACACACTAGAAATTGGTTTTAATAATCTTTGATTAAGATTGTAATTTAGTCTTTTTTTAACAAAAAGTTGTGTTATGGAATAGATTTTAATTTTACAAAATATAATAAAATATTTGATAAACAAAGTCTCAAATTTCTTGATAAAATTTTGTGAGGTAGAATGTTGACCAATTCCTCAACAACCAAGTTGAGTACATAATAAGTGTTGATTATAGTTTCAAAATTTTATTTAATTTGTGGTAGCCATAAAAATGGTCCATGATAAATATGACTTGCAACAAGATACCTACAAGTTAAGAAAACATTAATTCCATACAAGATAACCTAACAAATTCAATCCAAGTGTTTATGTCATTAAAATTATGTTTAATAGTCACAAGATAAGAAATATAATATATTTATATTTATTATCAAGAGCCATGGATACCCAACACACTAGAATGGATGAAAACAAGAAAGAAATAAACAAGACTCATAATTTCAATCATAACATATAAATTACTATAAAAAAATGAGGCGAAATAGAATTAATGTCCTTTAAAAAATAATTAAATAAAACAATCAATGGAATTTGGGATATTCTTAAATGACCAAGTCAATGTCCTTAAATAAAAAATTTAAGTGCACTTAACAACATAACATTTACTATTTTTTCGTGCAATGGCTAGTGAAGTCACTAACATCACCTAAATTTTAATTTTAGATTACACTAGGAAAACGTTTAAGTCTAAAACTATAAAAGTGACTTTGATATTAAATTCTAGAACTATTGATATGGAAAAAAGTGTTGAATAGATTATCTAGAGATTAAGAATATAAATATAGGTTCATTGATTAAATGTCTGGATGAAGGATTATCATTGTGGGTTGATTATGCTTGATCCATGATGAATCAAAGCATAATTTAGTCACTAAACCTCAATCTCATATAAGATCATTGAAATTGAAAGTCTAAACTAAGCATTTATTGAAACTAAAAAACTACAAAATATGAAAGCAGTTAAATGTCTACTCTAACCCATTTAAAACTTATCCTATTTTGGAATTGGTTTTGTGTTGATATGGAACAATGACCCTTTCCCAATCCTATGATTAGTGAGCTCGTTTCAATCGATTCTATTGAAGAGAATCAATGAAAATGTTGTGTTAAATGGATGAAACATGATTTATGCTAAATTGAACATGATGCAAGCTAAATTAACATGATTTTATGCTAAAAATGATCTAAATATGCAATTTATAAGCTAATCTAAGCTGATTATAAGCTAAAAGATTCAAACCCTAGTTTATAAACAAGCTAAGATGGATGCATGGAATCCATTCATGGATGTTTGAAGCTATTATGCAATTGAAAATGAACTAAAATATGCTAAATGTGAGAAAAGTGTGAGTGAATTCAACAACATAAGCTTGCAATTGATAGATGGATCCATTTGTCTCCAAATTGTGTTCTATTTATAGGAGAGAAAATGAGAAATGGATGGTTGAGATAAAAAAAGATCAATCAATGGTCAAGGATGGAGGAAATAGGAGGAATGGATCATGGATTCTCATCAACGAGTTAGAATGCAAGATGGGACTTAATCAAGGGATCACATTCGTTAGAATTCAAGATTAGACATGCAAACCAGAAAATACCTTCCACAAGAGAAAAACAATTAAAAGAAGAAAAAATTGCATGAAGATGTGCAAATGAATTGTATTTAGGAATTGAGAAATTACAAGGGATAATTTTTTTTATAAAAGCAATGTATGCATAACCCTAAAATGAAACTCTAGTGTACACACTTAATAATTAATAAATAATTAATTATTATTGCACCTAAGTTTAGCTTAAGTAACTAAAGTGATAAGTGACTTAATTAATTAATCAATATGATTGAATTAATTAAGTGAAATAACTTATTAGTCTAACACACCCCCTTAAGACGAACTTAGGAGGTAGCTAAAACACTAAAGAAAAGATGCATGCAAGAAAAGATGGGTCCCAACAACAAGGCCTGATCAGGTGCCGATGTACAAATGCAATGAATGAGAAAGAGGAGAAAACCTAGTGGGATAAAACCACCCCCTCAATGAGATGGCCTATTGCAAAGAAGCACTAAAAGAACACTGTGGAGTAACACTGGAACTTGAATCCAACAAGCAAGGAAAGATACTTCTATTTACTATTGAAACCAGATGAGAATCACTAATTGACTCAAGGAATCATGATAAAGCAACAACATAACTGATGCAAAAAGACATTGGAAAAATAACAAATTGGAACTACCCTAGAATCCATGAAGCAGCAGTAGATTATTGAATAATGTATTATTGAAATGAAGTGCAAAGATTCAAGTTTCACCCTTCCAACTACCAAAACATCCAAGTAATCTTCAAAACACCCATTGATCCAAATGCAGACTAACGATCAACCTAAGATAGATAAAAAAAATTGTAGGGATAGCAACGTAGAGCTCCTCAATACCTTTCCAACACCACAAAGATTGTAAAAATTAGAGATTGTGGAAAAATTTGTGAGTTGAGAAGCCATAAATGAAAATTTGACTTGAAATAGAAAAAAGTGCACCCAAGCTACAAAATATTTGAAAACTAACCACACCATGAGAAAATTGGGCTTTCCAGCTTTCCAACGATATCTTGTTTCAAAAAAATTTCCTTCAAGGTCAAAAGTTATGGAAAAATGAAAAAAAAGGTTGTAAAAGGGAAAATCAGGGTACTTGCAGGCTAAATAGGCACAAAATTCTAGCCCTTAGGTAGTGGTTATTGGTCCTCCATGTGACTGAAACACAAAAAAAATAAAAAAATAATCTCGCCACCAGGCGGGTGGGTTGGGTAGACGTGGCATTGCTCCTGGCGCTACTCATAGAGATAAGCCCTGGTGCTTGCAAGTGACAGGGGGCTGAACCTTGGTGGCTAACAGGGAGCAAGGTTGAGGTGGCCAGAGGTAGAGTCAGCAGGAGTGGATGGCCAGCAGATGGTGAGGGAAGATCTGCCGGCAGGAGATGGCTAGTGGGCCAACCAAGGATTGTTAGATGTATCAAGTCTTGGTATGAAGGTACCCATATTCCGCAAAAAATAAAAACAAACCCCCATAAAATTCCACCATTTAAATTTAATATTCCCCACATAAATTTTTAAATCCCAATTCAAATAAAATGTAGAAAATTTTTATTTTTTTATTTTGCAAATAAATTGTACCTTGTACCTAGTGGGTCGTATGATTTGCTAGGTAAAAAAATTTTCCTCACAAACAACCGATGCTGAAATAGGGCATGTTATATGTCAGTTTTCATCTCTCAAGCTCTCCAGAACTAATGGCAAGGGCCGATCTACCTGAAAATGCACCAAAAGCTCTACAACTCCTAGATCTTGCAAATCTTCAAACCCTCATAAATTTGGCATGAAATGTCAAATTTAGGCAAAACAAAATTTGATCCTAACTTTTTCGACAACCCTAAACTTGAATATGAGCTTATATTTTCACCAACACTTGTCAAAAGTGACCATGCAAGAAAACCCAGATAGAGAGACAACTTCAAGAAGATTTTGTAGCCATAACCAGAAATAGGCTTAAGGCATGAAATCCTAAGGGAACCCTGAACGTACTCTACATTGAAATTATCCAACACTGAAAAGGGGCTGCAAATCAAGGCTTTGATACCATGTTAGAATCCAAGATCAGATATGCAAACCAAAAAATACCTTCCACAAGAGAAAAATAATAAAAAGCAAAGCAATTTGCATGAAGATGTGCAAATGAATTATATTCAGGAATTTAGAAATTGCAAGGGATAAATTTCTTTATAAAAGCAATGTATGCATAACCCTAAAATTAAACCCTAGCATGCACACTTAATAATTAATAAATAATTATTCTTAATCCACCTAAGTTTAGCTTAGGTAACTAATGTGATAAGTGACTTAATTAATTAACCAATATGATTGAATTAATTAAGTGAAATAACTTAGTACTCTAACAAAATTTTTTCCAAACAAACACAGTTTTAACCTATACACGTAGGTCACAAGGTGACTTGCTCAAGAGGTCACAAGCTTAACTTTCTTAATAATCCAAGTGAGATGATTGGAGGAGACAAAATATTCTTTGGAATGTTTTCATGGGTGAGGATAAAGATATTTTGCAAATTAAAAGAAATTTTTAATTGTGTAAAAGGAGATAAGGAATATTCCATGAGAATATTCCCTTTTTGGAGGAAAATTAGTTTAATTTTTTTATTAAACAAGGTTTAATCATATAATTAGGGGTTTAGAAGAATTAAATGGATATTCATTAAATTAAATGATTTAATGGAAGGGGGAAAGGTGAAATGACATTTCATTAAATAACTTAGGGCTATTTAATTAAATAAGATGACTTAGGGAAGTAAAGTAAATAGTATGATTTATTTAATTTAATGAGATGAAATTGTAGTGTGAAAGAGGGGAATTAACCAAATTTGATGCATTAGGTTAATAGATGAAAATGATGCAATTAATTAATTAGCTAGGCTAATTCAATTAATTTAGTGAGAAGAGGATGGATTTGAGATGAAATGATTTTAGTATACATGATTCAAGTGTATGATATCATTCAAGACATTTTTCATTGTCTATATTTTTCCACTCTTTGAAGTGAGGTACCTGATGCTTTGGTTCAAAGACTGATGATCATCAGATTGAAATTGTTACTTAAATAAATAAATAAAAAATCTAAATTTTTAGATGCCCTGGTAGAAAGATAAAGTTGATTCCCTACCCCCTTGAGAAATCAAGCAAAATTTTTGAATTTTTGGTTGATTTCTCGATAAAGGTTAAAAGCTACCCAAGTGGTCCAAAAAGGCTTAAGGATGCAAGAAATATGTGAAAAACATAAAATATGATGCAAAATAAGCTCCAGTTTAGAAAAAATGGTGAAAATGATTATAAACCCTAGCTTGAAGGTTAAATTAGGAAAAAAAACCCTAATTTTATAGCATAAATATGCCAAGAAGGGTCACTTTCAATTCATTTGTGCATTCATACCTTGGAGATTCTTGCTATTTTGAGCTTTGACCCTTTGATGAAATGGAATGACAAGATCTCCCCAAACACTTTTCTGACCAAGTTCGAGAGTATCAACAGATTCAAGGCTCAGAACCATCGTCATGTAACTCAAAACTTGATTTGAAATTTGACTTTTTGAAGCATTTATTATGCTTTAAAGTTTAAAATTTGGTGACATTGCTATATAGCAACATCCATTTGAGAATCGACGACTTCAAATAAATTATAGCGACACACTTCACGATTTAAAATGACGTTTCCAATTTTAAATTGCGACACATGTGTATATAGCGATGCACTTTTAGATTTGAAAATTAGTGTTAGGGTTTCCAAAGTTTAAATCATGAAACATATGTCTATAGCGATGTGATTTGTGATTTGCAATTTGAAATACCTTCGAGTGTTGGAATTTGAAATTTGAAATATAGTGACACTATTGTAAATAGCAACGCTATTGTGTTTTTTGAGCTGAAAGTTTCAAATTGAGTCAACTTTTTTTTTGGATGTTGTACACTTCATGGGTGCAGGAGGTCATTCCACCACTCATGTCACATGAGCACAAGCCCACAGTTTTGGAGAGACTAGGTGATTTGTCCAAGTTGTGCTAGGAGCACCTAGGAGAGATTAGCCTTTGATATATTGTATAGGCATCTGTCATCGGACTAATCTAATGATGATGACTACATTATGTGAGAGATGGCATAGTGAGACATCGTCATTTCACCTTCCTACCAGCGAGGCGACGGTGACCTTGGAGGATATATGTTGGATTATGTGTTTACCGATACACATTAAGCGAGTGATTTTTGATGTCGACGCCAGATACAAATCCTTTCATGAGGTGATGGAGATGGAGACTATCATTCTTCTCACCTCCCAGATTCACCTTAAGTCATATAGAGGTCACGTCCCTACATTTTGATTGATCATTGCAGCCATCACTTCAGGTTTGGTTAAGCCCAGGATAGGGCCTATAATGGCATAGAATGCTCCATAGGAGGACTCTATTTCCATGGGGGCCAGTGATGCTAGCCTCACTATATCATAATACGCATGACTTTTTTTACTATGATGGCAGGGTTATCGGCATAGAGGTGACCTTGCTTCATATTTGGGCATGGTTGCATATTATTGTGCTCTCTTCAATTGTACAAATGGATGACATTGAGCCAGATGATCCCATGGTTTGGAGGTATAGAGGTGCTATATCCCTATGACACACTAGATAGATTGGGTTGCCCTACTGGTAATGGGTACTTGATGAAATGGTAGTGTTTAGATGGTGACCCTAGCTATAGATACCAGGGTGGTATGATGATGCATAATAGTTATTTTTCAATACATAGACCCAGTACATGCAGGGCCATGAGCATATGATCATTGAGATATACCTTCCAGAAAAAGTGGCACAATAGTTCGATGAGTAGCAAGATAGGTCAGATGATGCTTACAAGGCCATTTTCACGAGGCCAACTCAAGAGGTTCCCACTTGGGGACCCACTATTCTAGATCCGGAAGGAGTGGAGGGATTCAAATAGTTGGTGTCTCAACCATGGGCCTATGATCGGGGTTAAGTGGTTGCAAAGACGAAGCCAACTTAGATGCTTGGTTTACACCTCCTTGAAGATTGATAGATCCAGGTATGTGCAGGATCATGATGGGAGAAAAAGTGGCGATATGATGGGTATTTGTATGGTATGTGGCTGATGAATTTTTTTTAATCTAAAATTAATGAAATGGAAAGGGTTTTTAAACGAGATTCTCATCTTTCCACCAATATAAATTATTCTTAACTTTGAATTTAATAAATAATTATTATTCATTTTCTATTTGAATTATGACTAAAGTCCTGATTGATAGGCCGGTTGAAAAAAAATCTATAGCTTTCAAATGGTATCACATTTTTTGAATCTAAAACATGTGTCACATTCTATGCTTCATATACTATAGGATTAAAAAAAAAATGAATTTCATGAAGTTTTGACCAAGTTAAGGTGGTTAGATGCAAGATTTTTTATATTTTTAAAAGTTGTAATAAAAAAATAACAATTAATTATTTACTTGGAAAAAATTAGAAAAAAATACGCATCACATTGGGACATGAGTCCTCTACTTATATCTAAAATATTATAAAAAAATATTATCATTTTATTGTGGTTAGGGTGGTCAAACATACACCCAATTCTTATTTTTTCCCTGAAATTTAAGTAATGTTGCATTGAAATTTAAAATTTTCACCAAATAGATTTTTTTTAAAAAAAAAAAACCTAGTAGTTTAGAAACTACATTCAATTTTCTACAAATTCTATTCTTACATTTTTTTCAAATAATATATAGATAACTTATTCAAATTTTTATGTCAAGTTGCCTAACTCTGATTTTTCTGATTTTTTTGCCACTTAAGGGCCTATTTTTTCCATGATGATCCTACACATACCCATCCAACAAGTATTATTCCATGAGGGAGGCCCAGAGGTATGGGAGTTGGAAAGGATAGAAGCAGAGACTAGGATGGGTAGATTCTAGGGGCTCAACCATTAGGTCAATAGCCTCCTCAACAACCTACTATTCAATAGCATCCCATACAGTAGTAACCTGTACATCAGTAGCCTACGCAACCACCACCACCTGATGTGAGACATATTTAGATTTAGTAGCTACGACAATAGGTGTAGGTTTTGACAGGTGTGCGAGATCAGGCTCGCAAACAAATTTTGGCTATTACTACTAAGTAAGACTAGTCCAAACAATAGGTTGTGGCCATCATAGTAGAGATACCATACGAGATAGTAGGTATAGGCTATGACTATTGAGAGGGACTAGGAGACTAGTTGATGGTAGTAGTTGGAGTCCCTTACAATAGCTACTCAGGGCAAGACCATTTTCATAAGATTGTACAAAGAGGTTGTGACCAAGGAGACATATTATAAAATGCATTATCATTGTGATGTCCCACAAGCACTTCGACAACCTGATTATTCATAGTGGAGTGATGCACAACCCAGGGCTTAGGATCAACCAGAGAGACATGCTAGAGAGGGGAGCAACCATTAGGACTAACTGAATTTTGTATAGACACTTTTTGAGTTTGCTACCCCATTCTTTCACACAGATATACATTCATGGGATTCATTTTTGATGGCCTCATGGATACTATATTTATGATTGATATACCTACACCACTCTACCATGACATTCAATTTTTGATATATATATGATACAGATATAGATTTTCTATGATGTGTTCATCCTATTTTATGCTTATGATTGTATGGATGCATATGATATCAGATGCTTATATTTTATGATGTATGTATGCACTTTACATATGCTAATGCAGTATGTGATGATACATGAGATGTAATGAGATGGATGTAATGTTATATATTCTTTTACATTATCTTTTCATGATATGTCATGGGATGGATGATATGATATAGAGAAGTTATGCTTATGCAAATGATATGGACACATTTATGTTTATGTATTTTCTATGCAATTTTAGGTTGTGATGATTATGCATATGGATGTATGGATGGATAATGCAGATGTTTATGCTTATGATATATGCAACGATTTAAGATGCTTAGAATAACAAATCTATATTATTCATCACAACTTAAATAATAATGATAATGCAAGATGCATGATGTGATATGATCATGAGATGCATGTATGTTGATGATTTGTGGATGCAGGATAGATGCATTGATGATGTTTTTATTGACTATCATGATATTAGGTTAGGGTAAAAGCACAAAGTTGTGTCACACTTCATAAAGGAAACGGCCAATGTTGATCCAATTTTTAAACATGAATCACTAAAAAGTGGAATATATGTTTTGAATTTTGAAATGATGTAAACTAGCAAAATATGTATTTTTTAGTATATTTTATGTTTGTATTTTTTTTAAAAATATTAAAAATTATTTTAAACTAGTTTTTAATAAATTAAAACTATAATTTAGTTGTTGATAAAATGCTGAAAAATGAAGTTGTATGGGACGTCAAACTTTTTATAGTAAATTTTATTTTTTTTCTTTCAAATTTTTTGTGTGTATTTATAACTTGAAATTTGTGTGCATGGATATATTTTTTTCCAATTTTGATAAATATATATTTTTAAATAAATACTAAAATGTGTGTGAATAAAAAAACAACTGTTTTCATCGGACGTCAACTTTCATATTAAATATTTATCTAAAATGAAAAAAAAAATATACCATCTTAAAATAGATTCTTTTATCTAGTGCATCATATTTTTTTCAAATTTTTTTAATAAGTTTTAGTATTTTTCCTTGGCATAGTAATCAACCTCATATTTTGTGTTGAAAACCTACTTTTAGTAAAAATAAAATATAAAATATAAAAAATAATTAAACTACTAAAATAAATATATTTTTGAAAACTACACTTATGGATCTACAAAAGGGTATTTTTATATTTTTTTTAAAATGTTGTTTACATTAGCAAGAGTTATTGAAACTTCAAGTTTTTCAAATAATTTTTTTTTTGGTAAATTGGACTCAAAGTGATGCTCCATACATTTTTAGCCAACAATTTTAGTTGAAAAAGTTGTGGAAGCATATAACTTAGCTAGAATGAATCTTACTAGATCATATGTTTGACCAAAATTGATTTTTAGTTAGAAATACTTAAATTCAGTTGTGCTAATAAGTTGGCTGAAAGTGTGACACAACTTTGTGCTTTTACCCGTTAGTATAGAGAGAAGATAGAAGAAATGAGATGATTGACCATTGATTCTGATGATTGCTTCAAAAGATCCAACAAGTCTATGTTCCACCAAGACTTTATTAGGGATGGTGATGAGAAATGTTGGATGATGAATGCAAGATGATGATTTGCTCATTTTTTAGGATTGGTATTTTTCATTATTCCTTATTGTTTGATATAACACATAGACACGATGCATCAAGGTATTAATAACTAGGATGGTGTTGTATCTAGTGTAATGGACTTTGACTTAGCAAATAGATAGGATAGTTCTTGTTCACATCTTGACATATAGAAACCTTTTTGGTATGTACAAGTTAGAAGCTTAGAATACATTGGACTAAATCATATGCAATAGTCAACAACATAGTCCAAACAACTTCCCCACACACAACTAAGTATGCGCCAATATTATTTTACAAGAGTGTCAATAAGGATAACAAATGAATGATAATGATTGATGGGCCCCATTCCTTTCCCTCTAATTTTTTTTGATAGACATCATTGGAAGGTCCTTAGAATGGGTCATTAAGATAAATCATAAGAAAAGATCAAAGAAAAACTGTTAGTGTTATCTGTATCTCTTTCCTAGTTTATGTTTAACTAAGGTGATGTTTGATACTAATGTCCATCAAAGGAAGGATACATCCTCTGACATGTTTATCAGATGGTTGTTTGATGTTAGGATGATGATGCTAGGATGAGTTGATACAAACTTCACTGACACATTTACCTATGATTTAGACTTTTGATTTTAACAACTAGGTTCACACTTTATGACTTGCTATACTTGGTTTCTACTTGTTTTTCCAAAGGTTGAAGGTGATGATCAATTTATTATGGATGAAATTTTATTGTGGGTGAAAGCGAGATGGGATGGATGGTTTTGGTATTTTGGAAATGTTTTGAGGCTATTTTTGGTCTTTTTTGAAAGTTTATGCATGAATGTTTTTAGTTTTCAAATATTTGAGGCTGTTTAGAGTTTTCTAAAGATATTTGAGACTATTTAGGTATTTTGAATGTTTTCCAATGTTTTTTTGTTTTCAAAATTTCAAATATGGTAATTTTTTATATTTAAATGTTTATCTCTTGGATTTTCTTATTTATGAATGTTTAGGGATTTTTTGAGTTATTTGGATGTTTTGGTATTTTTTCGAGTTTTTACCAAGAACCTAACCTAAAGACCTATCCTATGGGTCTTAGGGGTTGATCAAAGATTATCCTTACCTATGTTATATATGTATAGACCCCATAGTTTGACTAACTTGACTTATTAAGAAGATGAGGAATAGTTGAGAGAAGTTAGTTTATTATCACAAACTCTTAAATGACTGACCTAAAGTGTCTCAGGGGAACATCAATGCTCATAGAAAACATAGTTTGACATGACATTGTTTTTGAATTTTTGACGTTTGACCTTTTTAGGGTTTTTGATGTGTTTTGGATGTTTTGGATTTTTCCTTTACAATTTTATGAATGCTTTTGGATTTTTTGATGAACATTTTACGAATGTCTTTGAGATTTTCAATGAGATTTTATGAATTTTTTTGGTGTTTTCAATGACCATTAAGATATACAAGAACTCTATGTGATCCATAATGATTTTCCTCTAGCATGACATGTTAGACTACTTCAATACAGATAGGAAAAACTAACCTTTGGTATATGCCAAGTAGTTCTAAAGTGATTGCGGTACTTCACAACATCAAGCTATGATAAGGACGTAGATAGGAAATGGATGGATAAGATGAAGGATGTGATGGATGGTGATGCAAAGAATAATAGGATAAAGAGCCAAAGAATAAATGGAGGTGTTTTATTTCACAAGGCACTTGTTTGCCAGGATTTCACCAAGGTACTTGCGTAAAGTGCCACCAAAGTGATTTTCACTAGAGGATGATTGTTTTTTATTTTATTTTTTAATTCTTTTTCTCATTTTTTTAAAATCATTTTTTGATTTTTTTGTATTTTCAGATTTACACCCTTGAAGACTTGGTAGAAATATTTTAAAGATGCAATCTATTTGTTGGTTCCTACAAGGGTTCACCTTTAGGCATTGACAATTGGTATGCTCTCGATTCATTCCTTGCTATGATGACAAAGGGACCCAGCCTATTAGGCTCAAACTTCCCTTGGTTTCCCTAATCTAGAAGGTTCTTCTAATTATGCTTTAGGACAAGACCTCCTACTTGGAAAGATCGGCATTTGATCTTCTTGTCATAGATCCACTTTAGTCAATCTTGATATACTTGCAAATGATTGGGGGTGTCAAGATGGTGCTTGTCTAGGAATTCCAACTCATTCAACCAAGATACTCTATATTCTTCATCTGTGATCAAGTTCTGTAGTGAAACTCATAATGATGGGACCTCAACCTCAATAGGTAGGATAGTTTTGGATTCATAGACTAGGGAAAAAAGAGGTTTCACCTGTTGGCATGTAGATACTAGTTCGATAGGCCTAGAGAGCAAGATTTAGTCATAGATTACAGTCACAACCAGCTTCATTAACCACTTTCTTCAAGATTTTCAAGATGGTTTTGTTCATAGCCTCAACTTGACCATTTCCCTATGGATAATATGGGGTAGAGAATTACTGTTGGATGTTGAATCTTTGATAGAGCTCCTTCACATCCTAGTTCTTAAAAGGGGTTCCATTATCTGAGATGAGAGTTTATGGAATACCATAATGATAGATTAAGTAGTTTAGGATAAATTTGGCAATCTGCTTCCCCATTACATGTAGGTCATGGGAATGGCTTCGACGCACTTAGTAAAGTACTTGGTGGTGGTTATAATAAACTCGTGACCATTGGATGAGGTTGGAGTGATCTTTCCCATGAGTTCAAGTCCCCACTGTGAGAAAGGCTAGGGTGTGATAATGGGTTCCAACTCTTGAGTTGGAGCATGAATCAGATCCCCATGTTGTTGGAATTGGATACACTTATGCACATATTGATGAGCTTCTTTTTTCATGGTTTTCCAATAGTACCCTATCCTAAATAGTTTCTTAGCTAATGTCATACTGCTAGAATGGGACCCACATATGCGACCATGTACCTCCGTTAAAGTAGTCAAGGCTTCCTCTTGTTTAATACATCATAGCAATGTACCATTGATGCTTCAATGGTAAAGGGTATCACCTAGACTCACAAAATGGAATTCCTTTTTAACAAAGGTCTTTCTAAGGTTCAAGGTGATATCAAATGGGAGGGTTTCGCTGCTTAGGTAGCTAAAGATTTCATGATACCATGAAGATCCAAGGTCAACAATGACACATGCAAATTTTGATCTAGGGATCTTGAAAGTTGGTATGAGAAGTTGTTCTACGAAGAATTCACATTAGGGCAGGTGCATGAAGTTGGTCGCACTTTTGTGGCCAAATGGGAAAAAAATGGGGAAACACATAACATGCTCACATTATAACATGAGCACGTTATGTGCTTTTAAAAGAAAAAAAATTGAAATGTGTATCATTTTCTTTTCATTGTTTCTCAGCTCTGCCTGCGGGAAAAAACTCTCATTTCATGCTCGTATTCTAGGAGGAAGGACTTGTGCAAATTTCATCAAGAATAGTTGGATTTTGTCTACAAATATGGTGCCATGATGATGAAGAGATGCATGAGGTAAGTATTGTTTACTATTTGTTTTGAATTTGTTAGTTTGAAATTGATTTTGTTTGTTTTAGGTTAGATTTGATTTTTTTTTTAAAAATCTATAGGAAATCCTGCAAATCCTCAACAAGAAGAGGAGGTAAATCCTCAATAGAAAAATCCTCAACAACATCAACCTCCCCCACCATTCTCTCAATTCCCTCCTGGCACTCAAGAAAATTTTAGGAGTGAAATTAAGAACAATAGAAACCAACTTGAGGATCTTATCAGTAGATTGAGTGATCCAAATGCTTCAACCATAGAAAGAATGCTTCTAGCAAATTCATTGAAAGAAATGTTAAAAAATGTAGATGCAATCACCCAACAAATATCTGGATGGCAAGATAGGAGGCAGACAACTAGGGCATATTATGCAGACAAATTATCATATAAACAAGTAAAAGATTTAAAAATTACTATAGGTGATTTGTGCTCTCTATTCACTGACCCTAAAACAAATCAAAATATTACCGTCAATGCAAAGAGGTTTCCTATTCATTGGTGCCACCACCAAGAGATTAAGAACCATTTTTATGAAAGATGGTATATGGTCTTTGATTACCCACCGTGCAATAATTGTGAAGTCCCCCAATATTTTTCGTAGGAAACTATACAATGATTTTGTATTGAACCAAATCCCAAATTATTTTGATATGAGGGAGTTCTAGGGGAGAGGTGGGAGGTCAGCTCAGGATAGGCTTGGTGCACAGCCAGATCCTACGCGGCAAGGAAGATGACCTCTCACTAGGCCGCCTCGTGAGCAGATTGTGATGCCTGCCATTGCGAAGGAGAGTGTCGACATAGAGACATTGCAGGCGATCACAACTTTGACTCGAAGTGTCATCCATCACACTAGCCCTATTGTACAATGCCATCCAGGGGAGTCTTCAGGTGGCAGCCTTCGAATCCATGTGTGTCAATCTTACAGGGCGACTTGTTCATATGACCCTACCGACACTCAAGAGGGTGCTACATAGGATCCATATACTACTATGTAGCCTAATTTGTATGCATCTACGAGGATTGAGAGGACGACTGACATTTTGCATGATGCATATGGCATTGACACTTAGGTAAAATTTGGCATGTTCATGGAATTTAATTTATTAAATTTTGATTGTGAAATGCAAGATTAACTAATGTAGTTTTATTATTTTAATAAAATTACAGGGTCACAGTGTAGAGACTAGATACACTAGTCATCCACCTACTTATATTTGCAGTACACCTATCGGTGGGGTATATAAAGTTAGTAAACAATTATAAATTTATTACATGTGTTAATAGCATTTTTTTACGAATGGTATTTTAATATGTGATTTTGGATGTTGAACAAGGTACTATTGGAGGTATCGAGGAAACACCTCCGAGTGCCAGTAGATTTGATCAAACGTTCATGGAGGTAATATAGAATTTAAAGAGAACTTAAGTAATGAATTCTAAGTTTAATAGATTTGCATAGTTTATAGTCATATTGTTGACCTTACGTTGCATTACATGGATCATTCAAAATCAAAGAATTATTTCAAATTCGATAACTAATAATCAAAAATATATCTGTTTAATACTTGTACTCAAAATTTTGTTCATTAGATCTCATACATTATAAGTCATCACATGGATCGCTATTGTAACTTCTTTGTGATTGAATAATTTGTTGTTTTATTTTTAGATGTTGGTGACAAAAACACTGCCGCACGTTACGAAGGCAATGGATATTGGTGTTTCCTCCACCATACAATCCTCGATGGATCTGATAGGGGAGGTATGAGGCAAATTACTAAATTTCAATTTACATTCATTTTTATAGATGAACTAGTTCTAGTGAAAAATCAAACCATTATTGATTCATAGTTTAATTCCTATTTGGATGGTTTATACAGGGCTTGATCACACCTAAGCATCAGCGTGCAAATATTTCCATCGAGGAGAGTGATCATGAGATGGCTGTAAGTGATTATTTTGTTAAATATATTAATTTTTATAATCAAATTTCTATATACTAATGTCTTTACTTCTTATTGTAATAGTTGAAACTTCACCAGAAGCTAAACACTAGGAGTAGCAAGAGCACTCCTCAAGCACAACAAAAATGGGTGACAGACTTATTGCCATCAGATCGCCCAACAAAGGGAAAGAAAATTGTATTTGAACCAGAGCATGGAGAGAAATGAATTTTGAATGCACATAACCCTTTGTTGTATGCCTACATGGCAATTTTGTACATATTTTGTATTGGATATATTTGACATTTAATTCTTATATGGAATTCTCGTAAGCCTATATGACTATTTTGTAACTATATTTTATACTTATATCGACATATATTGATGTATGCGTACATGACTATTTGCTTAATACAAATCTTTTTATCGATGGTGTCCATATTTGCAAATTATAAATTCATGGTTCAATAGATATGAGTTACGTGTATTCAAGTGTATACTTTACAACTTACGCACATATATTTTTTGACTTGTGTGAACATCGAAAAGTGTGAAAATTTATGTGTTTGGAAGTCAAATGTAAGCCAATTTTTCAATTCTCAGTTCTTGCATACTCGATCTTATGGACTTATTCCTTCCTAGCACATATTGTGAATATTTCTGATTTGGTGTAGAAGACAAATTCCTCATTTTTGAACCACTTATAACAAAGAGATTCACAATAAGAATTTAGCATTGGAACACTACCCCATAATTCTCTTGTCTAGACCATAAAGGATTGAAAATTCTGAATTTGATGCAATGATAGTCTTGAGATGAGAATTTATATAACCATGGCTATTTTGAAACTTCACATCTAATACTACATCAACAAGAACTTAAGAAGTGTTGCATAAGAGTGTTAGGTTTGATAGGACTTCTCTTCCCTAAGGGAGGAGAGCCCGCATCTTGAACTTTGAACAAAATTTTAAGAAGCAAAAATTTTACCTAAAAGCTTCAAACCTAGATGACATATTTGGCTAAGTCTATCTTGAAAATTATCAATGCATTCAAACTCTAAAGTAGATTCTCCCTGAAAATCAAACTTTACCCTTTTTCCCAAGGAAAGAAATTGCAACAAGTTACATGTGATTTATCTTATTTCTTTCTCACAGTTCCTAGTCAATCATTCATGGCTCAAGATAGTTCCATTCCAAGGCAAGGACACCCAAAAAATCACTGAGATTCTTCTACGATCTGGAAGAAAAAGGTTTTGGCTCTTTCACAATGTAAATAATTATGTAACACTATTTTATTATTTTCCTTCCACATAGAAAAAAGTTCACACTTTTCAGATTGATCAATGATCAATAATGGTTGATTGTAAACACTTGACATTTTTATGTTTGAACTTTAATTTATAATTTTGGATCATGACATTCGAGTAGATCACTAATATTTTAATATTTCACTATGAAAGTGGTGGTGTATTTTTGCTATGTTATTTGACTATTAATATGGTGGTGTATTCTGAACTTGATTACTGCTGCAAATATGTATATATTTTTGATTTTTATATGTTTTTGTATGACCGAACCCAAAATGAACCTAACCCCCAAAAAAAATTCTAAATTAACTGGGTTCTCGAACCCAATCCGAACCCAAAACTGAACCGGTAAGTTAGTAAAAAATAGATTTTTGTATTTTATATTCATAACGCTGATTACATTGCATTGCACATCTTTCAAACTCCAAAGCATTGCTTCACATTTCATAACTAATAACTAGATGCTAATAGATGACAAATTTTCAATTACAATATAGTTTTTACAAAGTCGACTCCTAAAGCGTTGTTATGTAAATTACTCACATTGCATAACAAATAACGGCAGGAGTAGTCAGCCAATTGCATTTGGTTGTCATGCATTCCCATGAGACCACATTTCTTTGAGGTTTTCAAACAAATACCGCCTTTGTTCATGCTACCACATTTTCATACATGTCTACTAAAGCATTTTGTCAAATAGTTCAAGTAAGCTGTCTGTTGCTATGGCTGAAAGCCTGGCAAGTCAACGCTTTCATGGATGCTTGGAAAAAATCTATCAAAAGCATAATAGTAAGCAATATCATAGACAAGGCAGTGAACTCTTTGAAAAAATGCCTCAAAGAAATGAGGTCTCATGACTTGATGGAATGCCATGACAATCAAATGCTTTTGATTGTCATGGCATTCCATCGCCATGTGACCTCATTTCTTTGAGGCATTTTTTCAAAGAGTTCACTGCCTTGTCTATGCTAACACATTTTCCATACATGTCTATCAAGATGAAGCTAAACAGCTCATTTCCCATGCTACTATGGCTAAAATCCTGGAAGCTGTGTGCTTTCTCTAAAACAAGCTATAGACGAAAAAATCTATCATAGCATAATAGTAAGCAATAGCATAGACTAAGGAATGAACTGCTTGGAAAAAATGCCTAAAGAAATGTGGTCTCATATTAGGATGCTGGCGATGCTACTGTCAGGATTTTCATATACTCACCTACCATGAGACCACACATTTCTTAGAGGAATTTTTTTCAAACAGCTTTGTTTCCTTTTCTATGCCATCACATTTATCATATACATGGTTACCACATTTTATCAAATAGTTCACTTTTGTTGGTATGGATAAAAAAAACCTAAAATAGGTAATTTCCGTAAAAGCCATGGATGCTTGTGGAAAAATCTACCAAAAGCATTACCAATAAACAATAGCATAGAAAGCAAATAAACTATTTGAAAAAGCCTCAAAGAAATGTGGTCTCATCGGTGATGGAATGCCAAGGACAATCCATAGCACTTCTCTTGTCATGAAAGATTATCACATCCCCATCACCATGAGACCTCATTTCTTTGAAGCAATTTTTCAAAGAGTTCACCGCCTTGTCTATGCTACCACATTTTCATACATGTCTATCAAAGCATTTAGCCAAACAGTTCATTGCCTTGTTGCTATGGCTAAAAGCCTAAAACAGGTGTTTTCGAACAAGCTATAGATGCTTAGAAAAAATCTATCATAGCATAATAGTAAGCAATAGCATAGACAAGGGAATGAACTGTTTGAAAAAAATGCCTCAAAGAAATGTGGTCTCATGGTGGTGGAATGCCATGATGGTGCAGGAGCACCCAAGCTCCTTGAGGATCATTTGGAGAGTTAGGAGATGGCAGGGGTCTTGAAGGCCTATAAACCTTTCCAGAGCATCAATTATAGCATTTTGAAGCCTATAATGGCATTTGGCATGGATGAGTGTAATAGGAAGATCAAAAGTCCTAAGGGTCCTGATAAGGACCACAGGACCAAATTGACTTGTAAATGGAACAATGATGTTCTAGGAGTTTAAATAGGTATATGATGTTTTAATTAGGTTAAATAAGGTTGAATGATGATATTTAATAGTTTTGGAAGCTTTATATTTAATAGGAGTTAATAAATTACAATGTTGGAAATTCAAATTTTTGAAATCCAACTTTGGGTGGAAAAGTGAGTTTTAGGAGTTTTAATCACAATAATGTAATAAAATAAATTATAATCAGTTGGGACAGTTGTAGGATGAGTCTATAAGCCTGGAGAAATCATTTTTATGGAGGGTTGGATGATATTGCAAGTGTTGTACGGACTGCTACAGAAAATCAATAAAAACTTCAATCTTTTTGCATTTTCTTGAGTTTTTTTGATGAATCTCTGATTCCTTTTGGTGTCATGTTCATTTGGATGGTTTAAGAACTTGTATTTACATTAATTTAACCTTTTGAATGACCTTAATAACATTGGGAATCAGTTTATTGTGTTATATTGCTGACTGTCCTCAAAAAGTACATATTTTTCACTAGTTTTGAGAGTCTTCATGAATAAATGATCCATTTCATGGGAGAGTGTGACTGAAAACTTGTGAAATGGATCATATCTAACTTTTATTATACAAATATAATAATTTATTGTGCAAGAAAGAGTGATTCTTGGGTGTACATCGAGTTTTAGCAAGGAAAAGGGCATGAAAATGGTGCCTAAAGTGTAGCAGCAGGAAATCTACCTTAATAAGGGGTATATTTCTAAGTTGAAGGTGTTTATATATGTTGATTTATTGGTGAAAAGTCCAAGAGAAGGTTCTGGAAGTGTTGTGAAAGCTAATTTTCAAGAGGCCCTAGTTTTGGAGCAATTTATTGAGGGTTTTGTGATTTAGGGTGTTGAGGGTGTCAAATAAGACTAATACCTTGAAAATATTTGGTTTGGGAACATTTTAAAACACTGTTGAAATTTTCATAGTCAGGGGATAAGTTTAGAGAGGGGTTGCTTTGAAAAAGTGGGCTAATTAGGCCTTAAATTTGAGGAAACAATAGATTTTGGTAGGTTTGATCCAGAACAAGTGCCATAAATGATTTGATATGTTGTGTATCATCATGAATCACATCTGAATCATTCATTGTATTAAGGATTCCTTTGGGGAAGTTGAGTGAAAAGTCAAAAAACCATCGCTAGAAGCCTAGTCAAGGTGCAAAAAGTGAGTTTTGTCTAAGACAGAGGTTTGGGGCTTTGAAACCATTCAAGAGAAGTTTTTTTTAGTTCCTTGATATTAATCCAAGGGTTTGGGTCCATTAGGAAATCATCTAAGTTATAAGTGCACTATTGAGGCTTATCTCCATCAGGGTGCCTGGAAGAGTGTTTGAGATTGCATCATTGTTATCCTTGAAACTTTGAGTTTTGACTAATGTCCCATTCCCTCTGCATCACATGACAAGAAAATTATTGTGGATTTTCATGGCATTCCATCACTAGGAGACCACATTTCTTTGAGGTATTTTTTCAAATAGTTTGTTGCCTTCTTTATGCTAGTACATTTATCATACATGTTTACCAACACATTATATCAAACAGTTCGCTTCCTTGTTGCTATGGCTAAAAGTCTAAAATAGGTACTTCCAAAAAAGCTATGGATGCTTGGAAAAAATTTATCAAAGCATACTAATAAGCAATAGCATAGAAAAGGCAGCAAGCTGTTTAAAAAAAAGCCTCAAAGAAATGTGGTCTCAATGGTGATGGAATGCCATGACAATCCACAACAATTTTCTTGTCATGGCATTCATCATGCCATTCCATCACCATGAGACCACATTTCTTTGAGCCATTTTTTCAAAGAGTTCATTGCCTTGTCTATGCTCTTATGAATAGAATTTATTGAATTTCAAGATGCTCTTATAATGTCTACGTCATAGGTGGTCATGATAAGGTTAAATTTAAATGAATAACTTGAAATTTCCTCATCAAGCTTCACACACACTTTCTTAATGGCTTAAAATTATAATTGAGATTTTTCAAGATCATCAAAATAAGGATGTTGCATTTCTTTTCTGCTTGAGATTCTCTTGGATGGCTCATAAATCTGCATTTTATGCAAGGGGACACCAATCAATGTTTTCTTGGTTACATACAGATACACAAAGTAAAATAAGATGATAGCATTGGCATCAACAAAACTGACGTGGATACAAGTATAAATTAATAAGAACCATTGTGTGTATACTTACAAATTAATCCAATGAACCATCTGGGTCTACTCTACTCTTTACTGTGTCAAGTATTGCCTCATGGTTAGACTCACAGACCTTCCGCAAGGTCTTGTTCAAAGGTCTACCCCCATATTTTCTCAAATGAACATTGGATGCCACGACAAGGTTTGATTAATGAAGAATCTTACGATGCATGTCAAATTCCTCAAACAACCAATGTTTAACACTCTTATGTGGGTACCTTCTTAGCCACGTTCCAGTAACAACAACTGAGCATGTAGGGTATTCAATGTTTTCTCCATCTATAATTGGGGCTTCCAATTTCTTTTTTGCCTCAACACAATGACACAAGTAATAGTTTGTACCTCTTCGTTGTCTTCATCTGCAATAACTGCATAAACATGCCTTGCATTTATATCTCAATATCTCTTGAAATTAGTCAACATTATGAATACAGTACAAAGTAAGATAACAATATGGAATTTCAAATACTAAGCAAGTAGATATATTACCTGGTTGAACTAGATCTGATACATGGTCAAAGTCGACCGATGATTCCATCCATGTTAGTTCCAATGCCATCAAGGGTGATACGTGTGAAGTGGGCTAAGATAACTTGTCAACCATTTGTCAACCCACTCCCCTAACTCACAATCATTCCAGGATTGCATTGTACATGAAGAACAAAAGCATGCCATCTTACGTGTATCGATACTCCATGAACCTGCATTTGAGCTAAGGAAAGAGTGCAACTCACTCGATCCTATTAGTGTACAACAATCCTCATATGGTGCAATGTTAGTATCATCCATCAACCAAAAACATCTATGAACTAAAGACGTACCTTCATTACCTAGACCCATCAAACCATTACACCACTCGACGATTGACCTTGCATCTATCAATTGTGCACTATCTTTATACTTTAACTCTTCTCATGCTAATGCTCTTTTCATGCATGCTCCTACACCGTCATGCTCTCCCTTTCCATGTTCAGCCTCACAAAAGTTCCACATATGTTGAACATGTGTAGTGAGATGCATCGTGCACAACTAGTAGAGCATGTGTGCGTTCTTGAACTATGCTGCATAGTTATCTGACCAAATTATATGCCGATCATATGATATGCCCCTCCGAGTCAAATGATTGTAGAACATCTAGATGCAATTTTGCACGAACTCTGGAGAATGCATTCGATCATCACTAATATAAAAGTGATACTCCCTCAATACCTTCCTTTCATCCTCTGTACTTTCAGCTACATGTATGAATGCTATGTGCACAAATATCGAAACCTATGTGGAGTTGTAATACTATGACTGCACCTCATGCTGTGGCTATGGAGTGTAGTTCTCTGCAAAGTCAACCATTGATACTATGCTACCAATTGGAAAGGTGTCCTTGCATAGCTTGAACTGTGTGTCCAACCATCGGGCTATATGGGTATGCCTTGCATACTCATACACTAGATTCTCACAAAACATGGACATGAACTAATACACTGGAATCTTCTGAATAACCAACTCACACCTTTTTACTTCAGACCCATCTTTTGTAGCATATGCCACTATTTTATACTTCCTGAACCCTACTAGTTTTTGTCCCGCCTCATATGTGCTTTCCATATGTTGACATACTAGCATTCGTTGCAAGCCACCGCAACGCTCGCTGAACCATCCAAGCATGCTGTCCTATAGAATATTTGGCCATCCTCTATTTCACATAAAAAAAATTTATAAGAACTTTCTTGAAGATTTTGGTGGGGCTTCTATGCCACAATCCTGCAAAACATCATTAGTATGCAAATGTAAACATATAGAACGATAAACATCATAATGGTTAGAGAATTCAATATGTAGTTTACGGCAACAAGTAGTGCGTGTGTGATTTATCTTGACATAAAAAGGTTTAATTATTTCAAAAAATATTTGAGAAATACTAATTTGAGGATAAGAATTTTGAAATTTATGAAAAAATTGGGTTTGAGTCGTATCCAAAAAATGCTTTGGATGTAGCTCATGGTTTCAACTACCGATTCTCCTTCTTACGACATCCCTTTGATTCAAAGATGGCCTTGTATTATTCTTCCAATAATCTTCAATTAGTGTTCTCAATGCTTCAACAACTTTTTTATCTTTGTGTGGTAGTCTCCTCAAGAATGGCCATAATTCATTTGAATCGGTGCCCTCGATTCTTTGTTGCCTTTGAATGGTGTTTGATAAAGTTTTTCTAATAATTCCCAACTTTTCACTTGTCTTTTTAATGAGGTGAGATCTCTTTGTTTGATAGCTTACCAAAGTCGATGTAATGACACGTCGGGTGACATTACTATCCTTTGAGCATGAGGTCTTACCCACACTGTCATAAGAATTCATTAGATTCTTCACAATAGTTTTTTCACTTGATGCATTCAATGTTCTCAACCCAAGAGTCTTCATGATGTTTATGTACTTTAAACCCCACATCATTTGAACAAATAGTTGAAATCTTATAGTCTCATTTAGCCTTTCAAAGAACATTTTCCAAATCTTATCAGCATATCTTCTACAAGTGCGTTCTGGAATCTTACCTTCCATGTGTTAGGGTTAGAAATGGTAGATATCTAACAATTAAATGTAGATCTATATAATAAACAAAGATAATTTAACGTGGTTCACCCGATTTGGGCTACATCCACCAAACCGGAGCCATCCAATACTTTTATTATCCAGTGTAAAACCTATTACAATCTTGCGAATAATCGTGTTTTTCATCATACTAAAAATACCCATCCGAACCCCTTTTATCAAGCTTAGAAGCTTCTAGATTTTTTGGGTTCTACAAAATCAAATTTTTCCTTTTTCATTGATTTTTCCCTTTTTCGGTGATCATGCGAAAAAGTAGGAAGAAAATTTTTCTTTGGGGCTGCCGCCCCCCAAACCCTTGCTCGGGGCCCAGCCCGGCCTTGGACCCCGGCAAGGATAGGGGCTGGGGTGTACAGTATACCATGGGCTATACAGTATAGCATGATCAGTCACCACATACCAACACCATGTGCTACAAAATATCCTCATCAATATTAATCAAAAACTTTAGCTTTCTACACAAAATTCTAGGTGGTGTTATCTTAGGTACATACATCTCAACATTAGCAATTTCATCAATATTTAATTGAGGTGGGCTAGATTGCATACCTTCGATCGATGGTGGAATAGAAGACATGCCTTGAGGTTCACATGGGGATGATGGCATACCTTGTTCCTCAACTCCGAGTGATGATGTACTCTCAAATTTAGATGTGGTGGATGGTGTCCAACCATACTCACTTGTGGTAGATGGTGTCCCTCCATATTCTCTTGTGCTTAATGGTGTCCCTTCGTATTCACTTGTGGAGATTGTGTGTCTCCAACTATGGTATCTACATCTCCCCTAGCACGCCTCTTTCACATTCGTGCCCTTTGTGCTACCAATTTCTTTTGTCTTTTTGATAGTTGAGGTTCCTCTTCAACTGGGTTGTTTTCATCAATCGTTCCCAATTTATGCTTTTCATGAAATTCCCTCATCAATTTTTTCTCTTTATCTTTGATGGCTTGGCGTTGATAATCTATTAGTTTTTTCCTTTTAACAGTTCGTTTCATCGGCATGATGAATAATTTTACCTGTGCAAAAAGTGCTAAGTCAATGAAAGCTTTGGAAGCATACATAAAGAAAGTCAATGAAAGCTGGTTTGTATAACTGTTTGACAAAATAACTCAATGATAGCTTTGGAAGCATACACAAAGAAAATGAATTGTTAAATTTAACAAAATGCCTCAAAGAGATGTGGTTTAAAAATGTAATAGGAAAGTGTATCGAATTGTGTGATTTAAAATGTCCATTGACAACGTAAGGTTGTAACATGACAAACTGGTGCAGGAGCACCTAGCTCATGAAATTCCTTCAAAAGGCTAATTTGTTCAATTTGTAATGTTCAAGTAAATATGATGAGTGAAGGTCATTAAATGATGAATTTCAATGTATTTTCACCATGAAATAGGTCACTATGTGATATTATTGAAAAGTTTCTTTTTATAACAAAAGTTGTCAATTATTGTAAAAATGCAAAATTGCACAAAAGCAGGAAGGTGAAGAGTATTTTTTGTGTAAGGGCAAGGATGGATTGATGAAGATGAAGAAGCAGTTATTTCAACTGATTTAGACACCTTTAAAAAGAATTGTAAGCTTGAGAAAGGAAGATCTTCTATCCCAAAAATCCATAAAAATTAATAAAAAAACCTTTGCTCAGTTATATTGGAAACCTTTTCTATTCTTGTTTTCAGGTTGCATAGTGATTCAAGCATGTTCTAAGATTTGATTCTTGTCAGGGAAAGAGACTTCTTTCATTCTTGTAAGTTGTAGGAATTGTAATTCAAATAATCAATCTAATTTGAACTTAGTTTCCTAAGTCTCGGTCTGTGGTTTCCTTAGAATTCTTTAGAGAGTCTAAAAAGTGATTCTTAGCCATTCCACCGACGTAGGGCTAGTAGGTCAGTGGAATGGATCATATTTAGTGTCTTTTCAATGTGAATATGTGTGTGGTAGGGGTAAATAGAAATAAGAAGTCAGGATACTGTTGCATGAACAAAATTTTGAATTTTCTCATTCAAAAAAATGGTATTTTCAAGTAGGGTTTGAGGAAACAACATGTAGAGGAGCTTAGAAATGATTTAAAAATAATTTTTAGACATAATGAAGCATGTTTCAATTGTTGGGTAGAGTAGTAGAGGTTTTGCAAATGTTTCATTAAAGAAACCCTCATGGTTGGTGTGTTTTCACCCTATAATCAAATGTTTACTGATTTTGTGTATTGATGGGCGTTTCCCATCTTGAAACTTGTTTATTTGTGAGTTTCTACACATGGCCTAAGATTGTTTTCAGGTTTTTTGGATTAGTGAGTAGTTTTATGATGAATTGCTTTGATAAATTGACCTATTTAAGGGCTTTTACCAGTAGACAACATGTTGGTTCTACTCTATTTTGTGAAATAAGTGTATAAAATTTTATAGTATATTGAAAAGGATCAAAATAGGCCCAAGAATCTGTATTTGGATTGTGTAAATGCATTATGATAGAAAAGGAATCACCCAATTAGATGGAATGTTGCCCTCCTAGAGATATTTGGCATTGTTTGCTAAAAACAGAGAATATGTTGAAACAGCGAAAGGAATGTTGTTAAGTCCTTGGGAGCAGTCTCATTTGTGATGCCACAGTTGTGTCTATGCTTGGTAATGTTTTGAAGGTAGATTGTGAAAGATTTGATGATTTGGGAATATTTTTCCAATATATGGCAATGGTTTCTTGAATGAAAAGTAGTCAGATTGTGTCTATACTGATATATTGGAATATTACAATCAAAACATGATGAAATTGGTATCTTAAAGGTCTGGTGACAGTGTTAAACTAATGCTGCTTGTTGTTGTTACAAATGGTGTTTAAGTGAAGATAAGATGATGGATGTGTTGATTTGAGAAAAGATATCTTAAATGGTTGGATGATGTTTGATTACAGGTCTAAGGAACAGAGGTGTTTGATTGTTTTGCCTTGGGTAAGTTGATTTGATGAGTGATTGTTGTATTGTTTATGACAAGAACAAAGTTGAAAGTTGATTCTGAAAATGGTTTGCTATATGGAGATGGTGAATTGGCTACTGATAGCCTTATAACTTGAAATGAAATAAATGGATTTTGGTTGAATGAAAAGTAGTTTAGGATGAATTTGACAAAGTTTGTATAAATTGATCTTTTACTCTTTATTGATTTGGGAAGGAAGTTCCCTAAAGAAATGATGTTGTTGAGTGGCTTGGCAATCTCATATTGCATCACAAACAAACAATTTGATCAAAATGGAATAAGCTAAACAATAAAAATGAAAGCAAGCCATAATAGAATGAAAGAAAATGTACAAATATTTCACATACCTAAAAAAGTAAAGTTTCAAATAGAGGATTTCTACCCAATTATGAAGCCTTTGCTTCTTCCTTCCTCAAACTCCTCAAAAATTTGACTTCTTCAAAAGCTTGTTCCCCTCCAAATTTCAATTGTCTATCAATTATCACTATAATTCAAACTTGAATTGATATTATATGCCTCTCAACGTGAAAACTCTGCTATTTCATTCAAAGGTGATGGAATCTCAAAATCATGCATGCACACTTCACTCAATCATCAAAAAGCTACTTTTTGTCGAAGCATGCACAAAACCTGGAGAATATACAAAATGTGGGCCGACATCACGGGTATATTGTGATTTTTTACCATTTTAGTGATAACGCGAGCGCGTTATTTAATCCTAAATGAACATATCTCTACTGGTTAATAACACGCTCGTGTTATGATAACCATGTCAAGCTGTGTTGGCATATCGGTGAGACACTGTCCGTGTCTCCCCGATGCCAACACAGTCAGCATTCGATGTCGCCAAGAGTCCTTACAATCGACAAGAGGTTGTATCAAGTTCACCCATTGCATTGACTTCAATTTTCCCTTCAGAAAGACTATTTCTCTTGTCAGGACCTCACGCTAATCCTTCATGTTAATCCGTGTGCATCCACCAGTTGGCGAGACTCATCGCTTTCACCAGAACTTCATACCGAGGTTCAAAAGTCACATAGACAATAGAACTTACATTGGCGAGAATATCGTCTTTCACCAAGAGATCATACCGAGCTTCAAAGACTTTCTCTGAAGTGATTCAGCAGTCGGCAAGACTTTCGTTCATCGCTGAGACTTCACACTGAGACCCCTTTACTTACATTGAGCACCGAACGGTCAGCAAGACTTCACACATCGGTAAGAATTCCTACCGAGCCATTGCATGTTACTTCGAGGACACCAAGAAAATCCTATCGGTGAGACATACCACTCTTTACTGAGAGTTCTTACTGAGTTCTCCAAGTTACCCCGAGACCACAGTTTGCCAAGAGTTATACCGAAGACCCCTCATCATCGACGAGACTCTCCATCGGCCGTTGAGACTTCATACCGAGGTCATTGTGTCACCATGAAGACTCCAAGATTTCCCCCATTGGCGAGACCTTTCTTCATCACTGAGGCTTCTTCCCGAACTAAGCCTTCCGGCCAAGGGTCTCCCTGATAAATGATATGTATCACCTATCCGCCAGAGATCTCCACGCAGTAAGAGAACATACCGAACACAACATGTCACACCAAAAACTCCAATGTGTAACTATTCGGCAAGACTTCTGCAAGGTCACAATGACCTATACAAAACATAAGGTTACAAATCTACTCATCGGCTAGACATAGAATATGGCACACCGACTTGGCTCCAATAGAGGTTTCAGCCTGTGGGATTCAAACATATTTTTCCAACATAGGAGGGAAAGGGTTGAGAGAGAGAGAGAGGGAGAGGGTGTAGGAGGGAGAGGGGGTACGTGGGAGAGGGTTGAGAGAGAGAGAGAGACCTAATAGAGGGAGAGGGGGTAGGAGGGGG
>VDFB02353493.1:161050575-161355747 GCA_007258455.2 Sequoia sempervirens | reverse complement strand
AAATCAAACATTCATTAAAAAAATTATCAAAAAAATTGTGCATCAACTAGATACTATTAGCTAACTTTTGATAGTAGCGATTTTAAAAATACTACAAAAAATTTCACCATGCTCAGGTCGTACAAGAGTTGCTATGTTATGTTTTTTTGACAAAAATAGCACCAATTTTTGTACGTACCTCTTTTGAACCCCTTAATCTCAACCATTTTCAAAATAAATTAGTAGTTTATAAATTAGACTCGGAGCACTTCGATCCTTGTTTTTGTTCCATCTCAAAATTTTGAGTGTAACTATCCTCAATTTCATGTCCAAGGTCAGTATTTCCTAATTTAAAAAAAAAAGTGGCCACTTAAGCTCCCTTTTTGGGAACCATCTTGGTGCACTTACCCATTAGAGGATGTTGTTTGGCATGTCTAGTAGTGATTCGATTGTTTCCATGGTGTCTACTGGTCTATTATTTATGCAAGGAATCTACTCAAAATTTATGTCTATATAAAAAGGTCTTTGTGATTTTCTAGTATCCTTTTGTAAGGAGTAAGCTTTTCATCCTTAGTTTGATAGTTATCATTGAATTGGTCGATAATGAGCTATGAGTCTCATAAACTTTCATTTCTTGTATCTACCACTGAACTACTATCCTTAGACCTATGATTAGGGCTTCATACTCAACAATGTTGTTAGTACATGGGAATGATAGCCGATATGAATTTGGGATGCAATCACATTGAGGGGTGATGAAAATAATTCCAACTTCTGATCCATGCTAGGTGAACGATCCATCAAAGTACATCTTCCACTGAGCTGTGAGATTGATAAGGAAAATTGATTCCTCAAGGAATTCAGATATCAGAGGGTTCTCAGCATAGATGGGTGCTTCTGCTAGTTGGTCTACAATTACTTGTCTTTTGATTTCCTTGGGATCTACATACTCTATGTCAATCTCTATTAAGACCATCACCCATTTGGCCATTTGTCCTCTAAGAGTTGCTTTGGATAACAGGTATTTTAATGGATTGATCTTGGAAATATGTTTGATTTGATGTGATAGCATGTAATTCCTAAAGTGAGAAAAAACTACTGCTAGGTGTGGAGGTGAAAATATGCAAATGGTTAAAACTCTAAACATGAAATTAGCATGGTTAGTGTTTTTAAATAGAACAAACCTCCAACATCCCTATGAAATAATACACCATGCTTCAAAATGCAAACAAATGAAAAAGATGATAAAAGCATATAAAAACATGAAGTATACCTATTCCATAGTGGATTGGTGCCACTTTGATATGAAAAGTGGCCCTTTCCTAACCCTTGACAAGCCAATTATGAAGATGCAATTCTATGACAATGAAGTGGACAAAATCAGCTCTCAATGTGAAGAGAGTAACTTTGCATGAAGATTGTGGATGATCAAAATGAAGGATAGCCTCTCCATTTATAGAAGATTTTGATGAAAGAAGAGGCCAAAGGGATGAATGTGGGACAAAAACTCAACCAATAGGAAGGAGCCACTTGTCACCATGTGAATGGGCCAAGGATGTGCATGTTTTGATGAATGTACCAATAAATGACATTAGGTGGCCTTTTCAAATTTGAAATTTGTCTTGTTGGAGAGAGAAGAAAGGGTCTTCAATGCCAAGTGGGGGACATGCAAGAGGGGAGTTAATGCTATGTTGGAAGGGACAAGTCATTTGAGAGGGGGATTAGAAATGGGGGAATATTCCACTTTTATGTTGTGTTGATTAGAAGATTTAATAAATCAATTAAATGATTTTTTTGTGCAAGTGGGAAAAGCTAGAGGATGTGACATGCATTAGATTAACATTAATAATGATTTGATTAAGTTAAGAGGAGGTTAGGTGATTTGACCCATTTGATTTAGTTTTATGGATTAAAATAAATCAAAAGGAGATAGAAAATAATTTAGACTTAGTTAAAGAAATATTTTGATTTATTTAGCTAAAGGGGATGATGTTAGTGGTAAAGATGGATTAAATAACATCGATTTATTTAATTAAAGATGAAATCTAGGATTAAATAAATAAAATGATTTATTTAATCCAAATAGGATAATGATTTAAATATGTTTTTTTGATTAACATAGGAATTAAGATGAATTAGCTAAATGGTTAATAGAGGGATGATTAACATTTTTCCCCTCTTTGAAGCAATGCACTTGCTACGTTGGTTCAAATAATAAACTTACTACAATCAAAATTCATTTTTTTAAAAATTTTTTTGGATGCCCCAACAGAAAGTACATTAGTACATTGCCTCCTTGAGAGATCGAGTGAAAAGATTCAATTTGAGGGTTGATCTCATGACAAAGAGGTTCAAGATGGACATATGGATGGTTGTCATGATGATGCAAATGAGATGGTCTTTTAAGATGCTTAGAATAACCAATCTATATTATCCTAAACAACTTAAATGATGATATAATGTGATGATGCCTATATGATTATGCAATGGATGTTTTATACAAATGTATGATTTTATACAAATGTGATGGGTGGTTAGATTAGATTAGCTTAGATGATGATTAGTTGATTTTGAGCCATTTGACTTGAATATTTTGATTTATTTAAATCAAGAGGGAGAAATATGAATTTTAAGATTTAATTAAAGGATGATGCAAAATAAAGGTTAATGAGGAATATGAATCTAGGAAATGATTTATAAAAGATGAAATGTTAGGATTTGATTGATTTATTTAAATGAGGTAAGGATGAAGTGAATTTATTTAATTGAAGGATGAAATGTTAGATCTGATTAAATGAAGGTTATTAGTGGATTGAAATGTATGAATATTTTGTGTGTCTACACATACATATCTCCCTAGATCACCTTTCATGATCCAAATGATCCATCATCATCATCATTCCGTGCAACACCCCAAACCTCTCTCCCCATAACCTTGCAAGGAGAGGATGACATGTTTGGACCAAGGGGAATTTTTGACACTACACCATTTCCTCAAGAGGTTACACCCCCCACATTTCCACCACTCCCACTATTGCCATCAATATCCACATCACCTATTGGTTTAGGACTTCCCCCTTTACCAAACACTGATCAACAAAATGAGATCAACCCACCAAGCATCAATCATAGCATCATTCCAAATACTTCCACCTTTCCATTAATAGCATAAAAATAGATGGAAACCATCCCGATAACACAAAACACCACCATCGCATCATCAACCACCCCCTTAACATCCCAAAACATGGTCTCTCAAGGACCAACCACATTGATCGCACGATCTACCACTGAAACCACAATCATCAACATGATAGTGCCTCTGATCACCACAACAAGGACCATTCCAAATTCACCTCCACCACCACCACCACCAAACTCAAAAAAATCAAGCCAATACAGTATTGTGTTGCAAACAACTTAGCAAGTTGTGTATCAAAAGGCAATCTGACAAGTACAAAAACAACAAGCTATGCAACTAGCTGCTCAGTAAGCCGCACAAGCTGCTCAAGCTCCCCAAGTAACACAACAAGCACAACAAGCACAATAGGCTACACAAGCCCAAGCCTTATTGCAATAACAACAACAAGCCGCTGAAGTAGCGCAAGAAGCATAAGCTGTATAGATTGTACAAGCTACTGCTCAAGCACGAGATCAAGCTCAGGCCCAAGCTAAAGCTACAAAAGCTCAAGCTCAAGCACACGCTCAAGCACAAGCACAAGCACAATATCAAACAACACAACATCAAGCATATTAGCAAGCACTGAAACAATATCAAGAACATGAGGAAGTAGCTCAATTAACAACTCAACAACAAGCATTGTTGGCTCAACAACAATAACAAGCTCAACAACAGGCCTTAATAGCACAACAACAATAGGACAAACAACTAGCATTGTTGGTACAACAAAATTACATGCATATTTGACATAGCATCATATGTAAACATCATCCATTAACATACCAATCAATCCACCCATCCCACCAAAAAATCGAACCACCTCATAACACTTACATCCCACCCCTTGATCCACAAAATGATGTGACAACACAAATCAGGTTGCTCTCACAACAAGTGCTCGACCTTCAATCAGGGTGAACCATGAAAAAACCCAACAACTTGTGTCCTTATTTGTTCGACAGGAGCCTTGTGATGAAACCATTCCCAAAAGGATTTGAGATCCCCAAATTTGACAAATACCATGGGACATGAAACCTTGAAGATCACATTAGGGAATTATAGGTTCATTGCATGGAAGTCGTGTATGATGATACCCATCTGATGCAGCTATTTCCTATAATTTTGGCTAGCCACACCATGGAATGGTTCTCTTTCCTACTTACAAGCATCAAGACATTCCAATAAATCATAGATGCATTCATCAAAAACTACGCATGCAATATTGCCATGGATGTCAGTCTAGAGGAACTATCAACTCTAAAACAAGGTAAGAATGAATCATTTGCTTCATTCCTATAAATGATGGTGATCCAAGGCTAATCAAAGAAAATGGTTCATGCCCAAGGAACAACAAGTGTGCACTATCATATCCAACCTTGACGACCTCTTGGCATTCCATCTCAAAGTCCAAGGGATCACAACATATGACCAATTGATTTCCAAGGAACTCAACATCAAATGAGCCCTTATGACACAACCTGGAGGATCAACTTCATATCTTGAATAGTAGGAAAATTACCCATCCACTAGTTACAATGACAAACCTCACACATGGGCAAGAAATAATTTTTTTACCAACGATGGTGTCGTCAATGCCAAAGTTGTCATAAATGACCCTCAGTAAAACACACCCACACCATAACAAAAAATCCAAAACCATCATCAAAACAAGCATCAAGAAAACACAACATAATAGCCAAAGAATCAAATGATCAAAAACATCAACGATCAAAGGGGACCGCCCCAACGAAACAAGAATTCCACCAAGTGAAAGTACACTACTCTTGGGGAATCACTTGAAGTCATAATGAAGAAACTAATATATAAAAAACCTCATCAAGGCTCCCACCTATGAGAATTACCAAGAAATAGATGTGAAACCTCCTTGGTACAATGAAAATCAGCTCTATGATTTCCACAAAATCAAAGGGAACACCACTAGCAAGTGCGTGAGGTTAAAGAACCTAGTCCAATACCTCATTAATCAAAGAATCATAAATTTGGAACAACCAACATGGAATCAGAACCTCAAAATATACATGAATCCAATGCTTAACCATAACAATAAAGGGAACAATAACATTGAAAAGGGAAAGGTACCTTCAAGAATGCGAATCATGTGTACAACTATGTCGTTGCATCCCTGGATGACTACTGCACTACCATCACCATCAAAGGAGACCATGTCGACTCTGGAGTCACCACAAGAGGTGGAAAAGTTACCATCACAGGGTCATCTCAACCAAATAGAGCACCTACAGCCACCCCCAAATCTGTTCCTAATGGTTACACTATCATTGATCATCTAAAAAGAACCCTAGCACAAATCTTCATCATGGAGTTATTATAAATCTCATCCACCCACAAGAAAATCCTTAAGGAAGCATTGGCTTCTTCAACTATCCCCATAGATCTTGATGTGGAACAATTCCAAGCTATGGTCAGAAACATCACCACTCCAAACCTCCTTACGTTCTCCAATGAATACTTTCTCGCTCAACCATCTCACAACTGTGCACTCCATTTAGAGGTCCTAGTGTATAAAACTAAAGTCAAGTGAGTCTTGGTGGATGGAGGTGCAAGTTTGAACATTTGTTCCCTCAAGCTCATTAAAAATTGAAAATCTTAGAGGATTCCATCGACAAAGGAAAATCTATTACAATCAAAGCATATTATGATCAAGAAAGAGTGTCTCAAGGCATAATCCAAATCCCTATTCATGTGGGGCTAGCTATCATGGAAACTACATGCTAGGTCCTGGACATCGACTTGCCTTATAAAAGTCTCCTAGGATGTCCATGTATCCATGCAATGCAAGTAGTAGCATCAACTTTTCATCAATGTGTCAAATTCACATATGAAGGAAAAGAGGTCACCATCCATGGAGATCTTGAACCATTCTCCTATTGCAAGAACCTTGAGGAAAAAAACTACAAAATCCCTCAAGTGCCTAAAAATGATGAAGGTCCATCAACATTGTACATTGATCCAACCACTCTCACTTTCACTTCTGTGATAGAGACACTCGCCACTCCCACCATCCCCACCATCTCTGATATCAAAGTCATCATCGAGGACAATGGTTTCAGAAACTATACGATTCCCAAAAATTATTTTGTGGTAGGAGAGTTACCACAATCTCCCAGATCATGAGGACATCCACAATCAAATGAAGCCTCTAGATCTCAAACATCCCCTGAAGAATATCCAAAATTTAGAAGTTGGGATGATCTCAGCCTAGAAGTCATAGAGGAGGACCCATCTCATCTCCTATACTAAGATAATAGACTAGCAACCAATCTACCAATGGATGACAGAAGCAAAGGTTTGCAAATGATGCTCACAATGGGCTATGACAAAAACCAAAGACTTGGGAAAAATGAAAATGAGATTATAATATCTATCATTCTGGAGACACGAATGAGAAATATTGGCCTTGGATGTACCCCTCCGAGTATAACCATATGTGGTTAAATTCCTCCAATTAGAAAGGTTAATAACCCTCCTTAGCAATCTGCAACCAAACTTCACTTACCTATATCTACAGGTCGAGTCATAGACAACTCCACATTTGACATAACTGAAATTTTTAGTAGTAGTGATGACGAGGATCCCATAACCAACCTACCCATGCTCTTTGAGGATACCACCCTTCTCATGATTAGCACCTTATCCTATGAGTCTAAAAATCAAAACCATGAAATATGTCTAGTCTACCCGCAACTCATTGATTATGACCGGCGAGTACCACCAATTCTTGACACATTAAAAAATGATGAGGCACTTTTAGAATTCATGGGACTGTGGGATCATATTCTGTGTGGTGATCATAAAGTAGGATTCATCATCGAGATGGATAACCATGTATACTATGGGGAAATGATTGAATCCCTCAGTCGCAAAAGTGAAAAATTGAGAATAATCTCTAGGTCCTTGAGTGAAAACCACACTATGGCACTCTCTGACCCGAAAAAAGTAAAAAGAAAGGACACATCCAACATTGAAAACCTCTTCGAGGCACCTAAGGATGGGGGATTCAATCTTCCTTTCAGAGCTCTTCATTAGGAAAAATCAACAGTCCTAGCAGAAAAATGCAATCCAGTTAATCTAGGAATAGAGGAGACCCCACACATCACATTTTATGTAGATTCATTACTATCAGTGGAACAAGAGCTCCTAGTAGCCTTCTTAAGAGAAAGAAAAGATAATTTTGCATGGAGCTATGCTAACATGCCAGGGCTCAATCCAAAAATTGTGGTTCATCACCTAGGAGTATACTCTAAAGCAAAGCTCATTAGACAAAAGCTCAGGAAAATGCACCCTTAAATTGCCTTGCTAGTCAAAATGGAATTTAAGAAGCTACTGAATGCAGAATTAATTCAACCAATAGACTATCCAGAATGGGTGTCAAACTTAGTTCCTGTCTTAAAACCTGATTGGGGCATCAAAATCTGCATAGATTTCAGGGACCTAAACAAACCATGTCCAAAAGAGGATTTCCCATTGCCCAACATTGACATGATTGTAGACATGATGAAAGGACACAAAATGATTTCCCTGATGGATGGTTTCTTGGGATACAACTAGATAATGATTTCTAAAGAATACCAACACAAAATAGCCTTCACTTTTCCATGGGGGACTTACTGCTGGAATATGATGCCATTCAGTTTGAAGAGTGTAGGAGCAACATACCAAAGAGCCATGACATTAATCTTCCATGACATGATCCATAAAAATGTTGAAGATTATGTCAATGAAATACTAGCCAAATACAGAAAGAGGAAGGATCACATAGCAACCTTAAGTTCCATTTTTAATAGGCTGGAGGAATACAAGGTTCGATTAAATCCAAAGAAATGTATCTTTGGTGTACAGTCAAGAAAGTTGCTAGGATACATAGTGTCAATGAAAGTTATTGAGGTAGATCCTACCAAGGTAAAAGCAATCCTTGAGATGGAGGCACCCAAAACATTGAAACAATTGAGAGGCCTCTAGGGCAGGCTTCAATCCATCTAAAGGTTCATAGCACAACTTGAAGATAAACATAATCCATACTCTCACCTACTTCACAAGGGAGTAGCGTACAAGTGGGATGACAAGTGTGAGGAAGCCTTGAATAAGATCAAAGAATATCTACTTACACCATTGGTCTTCATGCCACTAATCCCAAGAAAGCCATTAATTCTCTATGTGTTAGCAACAACAATAGCCCTTGGTGCTCTTCTAGCTCAGCACGATGAAAATGGGACAGAAAGGGCCATATATTACATCAGCCACACAATGGTTGGGAATGAGTTAAATTAATCATTCATTGAGAAAGCATGTCTAGTAATAGTGTTTGCATCATAAAAATTAGACACTACATGTTGGCACACAAAGTCAAACTCATTGCCAAAATTGATCCCCTCAAGTACTTACTATCAAAGGAAATGCTCTCTGGAAGGATGGCTAAATGGGTTATGATATTATTATAGTATGACATTGAATATGTGGAATGCAAAGCAATCAAAGGTCAAGTAATCATAGATCAACTTGTAGAATCACCAATCTATTCAGAGAATCCACTCATCTTAGAGTTTTGAGATGAATCAATTTTCAATCTCAACATATCTGACCACTGGAAACTCTACTTTGATAACTCATACATGCAACATGGATTAGGAGTCAGTGTCTTCTTTATCACCCCACAGGGGGACTGTATACCTAGATCATATAAATTTCCATTCCCATGCACCAACAACATTGTATAATACGAGGCATTAACCATAGGTCTCAGAATAGTAGTGCAATGGCACATCATGCCCTCAAACTATATGGAGACTCCTAGTTGATAATAAACTAAGTGAACAGTGAGTACCAGACTAAGGATGATAAGCTCAATCCATACAAGAAACTAGTGGAGACTCTCAAGGAATCCTTTATCGAGATCATATTTGAGTAGATTCCTACAGAAAAGAATAGAGTAGTAGATGCCATGGCAATGATTGGATCCCTATTGGACATCCCTCACAATGTCCTAAACTATGAATTCTTGGTAGAGAAACATCTTGTGCCTGGATTCGAGGTACTAGAATCAAAATTCGTGTGTGAAATCATTGGTCCGAGTGATCCTTGGTACCATTATGTTTACACCTACCTACAAATAGGAGTCCTCCTTGCCAACCTACCTTCCACCTTAAAATGAACCTTTGTTAAAAAAATCATCTTGGTTTGTCATCCTAGGAAATACCCTTTACCATAGGAGCATAGAAGGAACCCTATTATGTTGTTTAAATGTTGAGGAGGCATTGATCACTTTAACTAAAGTACATAACAACATCTGTGGTTCACACTCGAGTGGAATGACCCTGGCCAAGACATTTCTAAGGATGGGGTATTATTGGCCTACAATGGAAAGGGAGGCACATGACTATGTCAAAAGGTACCTACACTGTCCGCAACATGGGGACCTCATCCATGCTTTAGCTCAAGAGCTCCATCCTATTGTTACACCATGGCCCTTCTCATAGTGGGGGCTCGATCTCATTGGAAAAATAACTCCCACCTCATCCAATAGCCACAAATTCATCATAACTACCACCGAATACTTTACCAAATGGTTGGAAGCCATACCCATGACATGTATAACTAGGAAGTAGATATCAAAGTTCATCCTAAACTATCCCATTTTCTGCTACGGTGTCCCACAAGCCATTATCTTAGATAATGGGACACCATTCAATAATCAAGATATCCATGAATTATGTGAAAAATTCAAAATCCAACATCGCTTCTCCACCCCATACTATCCCCAATGCAATGGCCAAGAGAAAACCACAAATAAAACTATTTTAAAGATCCTCAAGAAAAAATTCAATGATGTAGGTCATGACTGGCATTTGCAGCTCAATCCTATGCTCTAGGCCTATTGAACCAGCATCTGCACACCCACCGATGCCACCCCCTTCTCCCTGCTCTATGGATTAGAAGGAGTAATCCCCATTGAGATCGAGCTCTCTTCATTAAGAATATCATTGCAAAACTTGATAACAGATGAGAAATATCAGGTATTAAGACTAAATGAGCTGGAGTTACTGGATGAATGATAGATAGAGGCACTAAATCACCTATAGGTATATCAAAACTGGCTTAAGCAGAGTTACAACAAGAAAATCGAAAGTAAAACATTCCAAGTTGGAGAATTGCTGCTAAAAGAAAATCAGAAGAACATCCTAAACCCAAATAGCAAAGGAAAATTTGAACCCAACTAGTTGGGACCATTTGTTATCATAGCAAGCTATAAGTTAGGGGCATATCAGTTATCAACACCTGAAGGGGAACCTCTATAGGAGCCCATGAACAACTCCCATCTCAAAAAAAATTATGCCTAATCTTACAAGGTATAGAACCAAAAAATAAAAATAAAAAGAAAATGTCCTGAAAAAATGGTTACATTGGTGAAAACTTGGAAAACAGGTGTCTTGGTGACAAAAAAAAAATCAAAAAGGAAATAAATCCAAAAAAAATAGAAAAAGAATAAAAAACAGTAAAGAAAAAAACATCGTCTAGTGAAAACCACTTCAGTGGCACTTTGGGAAAGTACCTTGGTGAAAACCTAGCAAATAGGTCCCTTAAGTAAATAAGAACCTTCCATCGACCATGATCTTTACGGCTCGTTCAACATCACCATCCATCTATCAAGCTTCTATCACCCATCGCATTCCATATTTCCATCCATCACCCATCTGTATCTCCATCATAGCTTGGGCTTGTGTTCGTATCATGATCCCTCCTAGTACTACTCGGCCCATCCTCAAGGTCAGTTTGTCTTTCCTTTATTAGAGTAGTCTATTGCATCACGTTGGGGGCATGTTCTCATCGAATAAGATTTGTGTATATTCTTGAATTCCTTAAAATAGAAAATCCCAAAATATCAGAAAATCCAAAAATACGAAAAACATCCAAATCATATCAAAATCCAAAAACAAGTCAAAAAGTCAAAAATGTCTTATCGAACTATAGGTCTCTGAGCCTTGAATGTAGGCAAGGTTGATCTATGATCATCCCCCAAGATAATTAGGTCAGTCCTTTAGGAGTCCATCATAATAAACTTACATCTCATCATGTATATCTTCATCTATAAATCGGTCAAGTCGTCAGTCAAACTATGTGGTCTCTGTGCATGTAACATAGGCAAGGCTAATATGTTGATTAGCCCCTAAGACCCTTAGGATAGATCCTTAGGTTAGTCTCTTGGTAAAAATCTCAGAAAACCCCAAAACATTTAAAAAACTAAAAAAAAAAACCATTTGAAAAATCTCAAAAAATACCAAAAAATAGCCTCAAAAAAATTTCAAAAACTCCAAAATATTTGAAAAAATCCATCCATCCCATTTCTCTTTTACCCACAATAAACATGACTCATAATAAATGATTGTAATCCTCAACCTTTGGTAAAATAGTCAAAAACAAGTCTAGTAGGTTAAACGTGAAAACTCAAAATGTCAAGTCTTAGGTCTAGGTCAGTATAGAAACAAGTTAGTCAACTCTTTGTATCAATATCCTATCATCCAATCAGTCCCAAATCAATCATCTAATAACATCATGTCCTAGGATGTATCCTTCCTACAATGGGCATTATTTATCAGAAATAACACTTTGGATAAACGAAATGACATGTCACCATCCACTAACATGTCCTAGGATGTATCCTTCCTACAATGGGAATTATCTTTTGCCAATAGTTTCAGTTCTTATCCTTTAAAATCATTTCCTTTTGGTTAGCGGTATTGAAGAGCATTAGCTTGTTTGTTTACTTTATCTTTGTCTTTTGAATTATCTCTTTGCGCTCATTCTAATAACCTCTCGATGATGTCCAAACAAAAGGATTTAGAGATATAGGAATGGGGCAATGATCATTATCTTTTTATCTATTGTGCTTGTTGGATGTTCTTGTAATACAAGCTTGGTCATATGTGCTTTATTTGGGCGTAGCGAGGCTGTTTTAGGTATCTTATTGACCACATAGGAAGGCTTTCTTTTCTATGTTTTGGTCCACGATGTTTGAAATATCTAAACTATATTTTAAATAAGGTCTCATATGTCAGGTGTTAATAGGAGTACTCCTATCTGATTGTCGATTCAAAGTCCATCACACTAGGTACAACACCAGCCTGGTTCTTTATACCTTGATGCATTGTGCCTATGTGTGTAATCAAACATAAGGTAAGTGGCCCTTTTAAAATCCCAATTATTGATAAGAAAATCATGCATTTCTCATCATCATCCCTCATAAATTTGGCTTGTTGGATCCTCTTGTCATCATTTCATTTCTCATTTCTTCTTTTCTGAACTAACACCATGCCAGGATAGTTAATCATCATCGCCAATGCATCCATCTTGCATCCACAAACCATCAACATAATGCATATGACATCATATCATATAAGAAACACCAATCATCTCACATGCATGTCCATCATCATAATATAGATATGTTATTCTAAGCATCTCATAAATATAACAATTGCATAAAACATCCATTGCATAATCATATAGGCATCATCACATCATATCATCATTTAAGTTGTTTAGGATAATATAGATTGGTTATTCTAAGCATCTTAAAACCATCTCATTTGCATCATCATCACAACCATCCATACGTCCATTTTGAACCTCTTTATTGTGAGATCGAACCTCAAATCAAATCTTTTTGCTCAATCTCTTGAGGGGGAAGTGTACTAGTGTGCTTCTTTCTGCTAGGGCATCTAGAAAAAAATCAGAAATTTTTTGAAGTTTGATTGCGGTAAGTTTATTCTTTGAACCAACGCAGCAAGTACATTGCTTCAAAGAGGAGAAAAATGTAGACATGCAAAATTAGCATCATGCATTTAACTAATTCATATTCATCCATTCATCAAATAAATCAAGTTCATTAAATTCAATCTCTAAAGTCCCCCATTTAAATTAAATAAATCCATCTTTAATAATCCACTTTAGCTAAATAAATCAAATATTTATTTAAATAAATCTTTATCATTTTCCATCTCCTTTTTTATTTAGTTTAATCCATAAATCTAAAGAAAAATGTCAAATCACCTATTCTTCACCTAAGTTAACTAAGTCAGGATTAAATCTAATCTTAATGCAAGTTCCATCCTCTAGCTTTTCCAACTTGCACAAATAAATGATTTTAATTAATTTATTAAATCTTCATTTTCTATCAACATGGCATAATAGAGAATATTCTCTCAAATTTGAATTCAAATCAAATTGATTTGTCCCTTCCAACATAGCATTAATTCTCCTCTTACATGTCCCCCACTAGGCATTTAATACCCCTTCTTCTCCCTCCAACAAGCCAAATTTGATATTTGAAAAGGCCACCTAATGTCATTTATTGGCACATTCACCAAAACTTAGACATCCTCCATCCACTCACATTTGGACAAGTGGAACCTTTCCATTGGTTGATTGTTAGTCCCACATTCACCCATTTTTCATGTCTCTCCATCATTCTCTCCTATAAATAGAGAACTCATCCTTTGCATTTGATCATCCATAATTCATGCAAAGTTACTCTATTCACATTGACAGATAATTTTTTCCACTTCATCTTCAAGGAATTTTATCATTGAGCTTGTCAAGGGTTGGGAAAGGGTCACTTTTCACAACAAAGTGGCACCAATCCACTATGGGATATGTATGCATTGTGCTTCTTTGATATTTTCAATTAGTTTATTTTTTCATTTTGTTTATGAAGTATGGTGTATTATGTCATAGGAGTATTTTGTAGATTTGCAAGAACTAACCCATGTTATGGAGTTTAAGCTTTCTCTAGGTTTGTAGATGCTCACAATTTCTGCCTAAGGTGTTGGTCACATTTCTTTTGTCAAGCCTAGTTCAAAGGAAGAACCCTGTCCTAGCGAAGAAATTGTTGTTACACCTTGTTTAGATACTAATAGAATTTTAGTTTGGAGCGTATTCAAGTGTTCCTAAATTTCTATAAGTATGTCGACAAAGTGTAACAACAATTTGTTTACTTGCACTAGGTACTTCGTTTGGACTACATTCCTCACTTTGAACGTTGTTTGTAACTAATTTCACATACATACATGTCCACATATAAACTTTTTTTGGGTAATATTTCAAATCACAGCAAAACACTTAAGAATCTTAGGAAAATGACACATGAGCAGAAACCCCAAAATTTCATAATTTAAAATAATGAAAACAATCCTTTTAATAAGAATATTAAAATAATTTGTTACAAGGAGCTTCAAAAAGATGAGGGAAAAAGAGTATAATGAAACATATTCATACAAGACAAGCAATCTATGTAATAGTTGGCCTGTCAAATCTAAATTCAAGTTGCATTATGTGGCACTTAGTATTATAGAAAAACATGGAAGTTGTAAAAGAACCCAGTGGTGACTTGGCCCAGTTTTTTTATAGTGACATGGAGCTTCGTAATTATGTGGGTTGGAAGTGGTGGAGTTGGTGGCCTTGATATGTGGAAGATTAATGGTGAGTGTTTGCTCACATGAGGGTTAATGCATCATGTCGTTGTTGTATGCGTATATGTATATGTATACGCATATGTATGTATATGTATATGTATATGTATATATATATGTATATATATATGTATATATATTTATACACACATATATATATTTATATTTACACACACACACACATACATACATACTTACATACACACATACATACATACACACACACATACATATATATAAACATACAATGTGAACTGTATGTGAATATACATGCTTTGAAACATAGAAATATACATATACACATATATATATTCAAGACAAATAGCACCACACCGCAATGGATCTTTCGATAATGCAAGTCAATTAATATATTTTCTAGTACATTTTAGACTATACTTTCTCACACTGCAACACCCATTTAAAATGACTTAGAGATTCCAGAGAACAATTTAATTTTAACATAAAAAATAAATAAATCATTTATGCAAGACACCCATGTAAAATGACTTACAGATTGCGGAGAACAAGAGTTTTAAAAGCCGCCAACCTGCTATGAAATTGACCACATAGCTAAAGTTGATGATTTTTACAATAGTCTGCTATGAAATAAACACCACAATTTCTATTTCGATAATACAACTTAAATAAAGTATTCTTCCCACACTACAACACTCAATATTACATTTACTTCATCCACCCCCAACATACAACGACATAATATATTAACACCCTCATGACATATATATAAATTCATGTTACATTGTCAAATGAGCCACAATGATCTTTGTCTATATATATATATATATATATATATATTCCTATATGTATATTTTGAAATATGGATCAAGGAATTCAATACACACACACACACACACACACACATATATATATCTCTACCAAGGAATTCAATACAATTTCACATTTTGACTATAATATTCAATACCCAATAAGTGTTAAAAATGACAAATGTTTGAAAACCCACATTAAATAGAAATTTAAAATCTGGAAAATAAAATAGGAAAACTAGGATAATAAAGAGTTTGCTATGGGGAATTGAAGAAAATAATATCATGAAGACCAGTTTGTTATGGGGAACTTCAAAAAGTTGAGAAAAAAATGGAAATAAAAAAAGTTCTATTACAAAACCACTTAACAATAACATGAATATGACAAATGTTTGAAAACCCACATTAAGTATAACTTTAAAATATGGGGAATAAAAGAGGCAAACTGCGATAATGAACAGTTTTCTATGGAGAACTGGAAAAAAGAATACCATGAAGAACAGTTTCTTATGGGGAACTTAAAACAATACAAAAAAAAGTATATCAAGAAACATATTCATACAAGAGACATAACATGTTCCATGCAAACAAAATAAGCATGACAAATAACAGCTATTTATAATGACCTTCCAAAGAAATAGATAAATTGTAAAAGATTTATTACAATAACACTTAACAACTTTCATACTAACCTTTTGCATATATATATATATATATATGCAATCACTCCTATGCTAATTTGTATTAGCTTGGAGTAAAAAATAGTTTCATGGCTTTTAAGTGTTATTCTAATAACTCTTTTATCTATCCAACTTTATATTTTTAGCTAATAGGCTATTTGTTTGGAGTTTCCACTGGGATTTTCATCAGTCCAATCGTGAATAGGATTTTTCATCATGGAAATACTGCCAAAGATGCATAAAGATAACTACAAACAATAAATGGATCATGAAAAAATTAATAACCCTAACCATAGTTTTGATGAAAGAAAGAAGATTTACCCCCAATAAATGCATCCATACAAAGCCATAATGTATTTCAAGTCTCCAAAATGGTTATAATAGTAAAGATATAAACATATAACAAGGAACAATAAGCAGAGAGTGAAACACATGAACAATAAATTACTCATTTATGCAAAATACCCATGTAAAATGATTTACAGATTCCAGAGCACAATAACTATAAACAATAAACGAAACCCAAAAAAATTATTAACCCTAACCATTATTTTTTGTGAAAGAAACAAGATTTAATTGTAATAAATCCATCCATATAGAGCCATAATCTCTTTGAACTCTCCAAAATGGGTATAACAACAAAGATGCAAACATAGAACAAGGAACAATAAGTAAAGAGCGAAATACACAAATAACACATTGATCATTTACACAAAATACCCATGTAAAATGACTTATAGATTCTAGAGCACAACAGTCTTAAAACCCTCCAATTTGGTATAAAATCGAGCCGAAGGTGATGATTTTAACAATAGTTTGCTATCAAACCAACACCACAATGGATCTTTCAACAATGCAACTTAATCAATATAATTTCTTTCACATTTTGCAGCACATCACTGTTAAAACCCTCCAACTTGCTATTAAAAGGAAGAATGAGTAGAGAATGAAATACATGAACAATTTAAATTAATCATTTATGCAAAATACCCATGTAAAATGACTTACAGATTCTGTAGCAGAACGGTTTTAAAACCTTCCAATTTGGTAAAAAATAGAGTTGAAGGCGATGATTTTAACAAGAGTTTGCTATCAAACCAACACCATAATGGCTCTTTCGATAATACAACTTAACCAAAGTATACTTTCCCACACTGCAACATTGAATATTGTATTTACTTCATCCACCATCATCATACAACAATGATAGGATGCATTAATCATCTCCCAAGAAAACACTTAACATTCAGCTTTCGCGTACCAAGGCCACCAGCTCCACCACCACCAACCCATGTAAATACAAAGCTCCACTTGCCATGAAAAAACCTGCTCAAGTAGCCACTAGCCAACACATCCCCGATGTCGAAAAATCCAATTCACAGCTAGGTTGATGAAAATCCTAGCGAAAACTTCAAACAAAATAGCCTATTGGCTAATTATTTTATATTAGGAAGTTGTTTTCCCTTTTTTTTTAATAATATATTAATAGTTATATTTAAATATAACAATAAAAATTTAATAAGAAAATTAACTTATAATTAGGGTGGGTTGATATATAATTTAAAGTTATTTTATTAACATAATAATTAGGGTTGACTTATTACAAATAAGTGTAATGAAACAATTAGCCTAGTTTATAGATTATACTTCACATTCACAAAATAGGTAATAATAATTAATGGAGGTTAGGATTTCAACTTGGATAAAGAATTAGAGTTGGCATTAAGACTCAATTAGTATTATACTTAAGATTAGGGCTTTCACAGTAAGAATTAGAGTTGGCATTAGGATCAATTAGTATTATACTTGAGATTAGGGTTTTCACGGTAAGAATTAGGAACTGGGTATCAACCACCGGAATATGAAGCTTAGATTTGAAAATCGGGTGTTATCAATTATGGAACAAATTGTCAATGAGGTACACAGAGCACCTTCTAAATTTTTTCTTATTTTCTTCAATTTTTTCCATTTTCTTGTTACTGTCAATAGTTTGGACTAAGATTTGTGAAGACAATTTTTTATACATGTATAATATTTATCGTAGTGTGACAGGGATTAGGGCATTTATGTTAGGTTTGATGCCAAATAAATTATGAATAATGACGCATGTTTATAAATATACTAACAAAAATTGAGGAAGATCTAAGTTCTATTTCAAATAAACTCAGAATAATGGTATTATGTTATTTGTCATGTAACAAATGTTTGGATGTCATGTAACTCATGCTATTAGATTGATAAATTCATTTTGCATACTTCCAAGTCATTTTTGTGATATATAAATGATCTTTGTATGTATGGAATTAATTCTTAGATTAATAGATTAAAATTTCTTAGAAGACTCGATCTGAGTGTTTGCCAATGTATAGTTGCTTTCTGGGCTCAAGTATTTAGACTTACATGAACAATCTAAATTGTATTCGTGCAGATATTGTGTTTTTTTACAAGGTTATTTTGGAGTCCGTTTTTAAAGTTTTAACAAATCAAAGACACTTTAAACATCCGTGCCAATGGCTAATCTATTTTTATTTTGGGCAATTTGAATTGTTTCTTGGGGCAGGGGATATTGACATGTTATTTTTAAGTGTATTAGTATTTAGATTTTGGTAATAGATTTGTGTTATTTTTATAGATAAAAATGTTTTGATTTTCAAGCCAAAATCATTTTTGAGAAAGAAGTACAATTGATTTACTTTCATAAGTAGGCAATTTTAGCAAATTATATTTATAGCCATTCGGGTTTGGCTTCTAAACAATTGCCTAGATGTTTTGGGATGCAACTCCTGAACTCACAGTCCATTGTGAATGGGAGATGTAGTCTGTTTGTTCCACAAATGGTTGATTTCTTTGAATCAACTATTTATAGTCAAACATGCCAGTGCTATAAATAGATGTTTGTGGATGTATCTTCCAAATGGGTGGTCACTTGTCAATAGGAATGGATCTGATTTTCTTTCTTTAACATTGTGATTTTTACAATAATATTTATAGTCATAGAGATGCATTTATTATAAACAATTTCCGAATGAAATTTATTAAAACTCTAAATTTATTTTGGTTATGTTTTTTTTTAATTGAAAACTAAAGAGACAGACATCTGTGCAAGAATTTTATAATAACATCATCCCATTTGATTGTTTATTTAATTATTTCCTAATCTTCTTTTGCTTGGTTTTGAACTACCTTTTTGTTTTGATTTTGAAGTCCATAATTGTTAACCATTACCCTACAGTAACCAAGTGTATGTGAGTAATATTTGAAACATGTTCATCAATATTACACTTGTTTCATCTTACTGTTTAACCATGGCCCATTGGATGGTTGTAATTTTTAAGTTATACCTTTTTGCATTAATATTTCTTGTAAAATTTCAAAAATAGCAATACCCCTTTAGGCCATTATTTTGAGTTGACAGCTAAATGGGTTAGGGTAATATCTCTTTTTGTGTATGTGGTGTTGATATTATTGGGTTTTTACCATTGACTCTCTCTGGAAGTCAGTGAAAATCCCAAGTCACTAGGACCACCTGGCCTCTGGTGGTTGGTGAATCATCCTTTGAACCATTCAAAAATATTTGTAGGAATTCTTAATTCACATTTACAAACTATTCTATTTGTGATTTATTCTTGAGCTTGCCATGAAAACAGACATATCACTCTTTATCATAATTAAAAAGTAGTAGTAACACTTTGTGCTATATTATTGTTTTGTACAATTTCAAAAGAAATCAATAAAATTTAATTTTGTCAGAATTTGGCATCATTCTAGACTATAATTAGTCTAAAATTAACTAAATACAAAGGAAGGTAGGGGTCACACTGTAGCTTCAGTCCCTGCCTAAAACTACAAACAAATTGACTATTGCATGATACTCAACTGGGATTAGTGGTATAAAGAGACTAGAACGTGTTAAGATTACATATGTGAATAGTGCAAGTATATGCATGGAACCAAAGAACATTCTATCAGTACAGACATCTCATCACCCAATATAGGAAAACAACCACATCTGAGTGATGAACCTCTAGCACGTCCCAAAAACTTAAGAAAGCTAAACTAGCTCTGGTGTCCCTCTACTTGTTTTGTTTGTCTAAATGTAGGCACTACATTTGGAGACAAATCTGGTGGCCTTGATAAATTAAGAACTTTGACTATGTAAGGCGTGTTAATTTGTTGATAGTAAAAACCCCTTTGCCTGATGAATTCTTCTCTAACGGTAGACCTGACTCCATCAACTCCAACAAGAAAATTGTACTGGGTAGGTTCCTCATTTCTGCTGCCAAATGTCACAGTATGGGAATCAAAGTCTACCCAAACACAGGGCTTCTCAAAGTGAATCTATCAAAGACATAGAAGCCTTGTCACCCAAACCTTCTACAAGTTGCAGAGAGTCCATTGTTCCCCAAAAAATAATCATTTGATATTAGATAGATAAGTTATTTGAAATAGTGAGATACTATAATCTATTATGTTCAAAACTTCACCTAGAGAATGATAATCATTACCGCCAACTAACTGTGGATATTGCAATGTTCCTCAACTGAGAAATAAGAGTACCAGCTACTGTTCTTTGATTTATTAGGAGGGATGGTTTGTTAGGATTATGCTTCAAGGGAATGCTTCTGGAGCTAGTATGGATTACAAACTAAGAGGTAGGAACACCTTTTTCCTGCATTGCTTCCCATAGGTTATCTACATGATTGATTGCATCACAACTTCTAGCACTTAAACCCACACAATATTGCCTCGTTTTATACCTGAAATTATTACCAAGAATATTCAACTCTTTGGTCTATCAAAAATTTGTGTATATACTCAACATTATTAAAATACAAACTTTCATAAGTGTTATGCCTTGCATAACCACCCCATTTTATTTTATTTTGGAACAAAATGGGTCCCCTTTTCTGTTGTTTTCATCATTTTTGGTTGTTTAGTTGGGTCTTAGGAGTTCTTTTTTTTCCCTCCTAAGTCTATCTTTTGTTCTGTTAGAACTAGGTTCGGAACCAAATTTGAACATTGAACTCTTTCAAAGTTTCAGGTTTGGTTTCCATCCTGACTCTGACTCTGCCTTTTCTTGTTTTTTCTCCTTCGTTGGTTGTTTTCGACCAACACTTGGGTTGGTTCATTCTCCTGTTTGTTGGTTTGTTTCCTTTTGTTTTTTTTTTCTCTCGTGGGAGCAAGACCAGGATTGGAACTCACAATGAAAGTTTTAAATTTCCATTATGCATTCCCGTTCCGACTCTGTCTCCATTCTTTTTCTTTCTCGTTGTTTGGTTGGGACTAGATCCGGATCCGAAATGGAACTTTGATTTTTGTGAAGTTCCATTTTTGTTTTGTCTCTACTCCCATCTCTGTTTTTTCATTTTTTGTTTCCTTTGGCTTTATTTTTCTGCCTTAGGCATTTTTTGTTTTGTTCTAGTGGATGCAGAACCAGTTCTAAAAATGAACTTTGGAATTCCTTCTAAGTTTTGGTTTTAGTTTCGTTCCTAGTTCCAGTTCCACCACTTTGTGCTCATTCTTTTTGTTCTGGTAGGCACAGGACGTGAAACGAAACTGAACTTCAAAACTTTTTCTAAAGTTCTAGTTCTGGTTCCGTTCTGGTCCCGGTTCCATCGGTTTTGTTTGTTTGTTTTTCCTTTGTCCTTTATTTTTGGTCAAGGGGTGTTTTCTCCCCTTCTTTTTCTTCTTTTTCATCTTTTTCCTCGTTGTCTCTTTGTATTTTTCAGAGGCGGGATCGGGATGGAATTTGAACCTGAAACTATGAAAAGTTTTAGTGTTGGATTTGGTTTCGTTCCCACTCCCATTGTAGTTTGCCCGGGATCAGTTTCTGCTCTGATCCTGTTTGCATTTTTTTCCATCTTTGTTCCTTGTGTTTAGTCTCTTTTGTGGGGCCAGGTTCGGGATGGATTTGGGATTTGGAGTTGTTACCAATTTCACTTTCCTCATATGATTTCAACTTCACTTCTGCCCTGCTGCAGTCCCCGGGTACTTTACTTTTACGGATGTGGAGCCAGAATGTGGGTTGAACTTGGAAATGTTGGTTATTTCCATGTTTTTTTCCCATTCTGACTCTAGTATCGGTTTTGATTTCATTCTAGTTCCCATCCCACTGGTATTAAAGGAAGGTAGGTTTCTAGTTCGGATTTGGTTCTGCCTCTGCCAGAGTTGAGTTTCTTTTTGCTAAGAATAATTGAATGAAAGATATGTGAAAGGTGGGATGATGATGATATTTTCTATGCTTTAGAAGACTAATGAAGGCATTTTTTCACAAGATTAAAGCATGATAAGGGCATATGATGTCACTTCTCAAGGAATTCAACTTGTGAAGGTTCCAGATTTAGAGGAAAGCGTAAAAAAGGGAATGTCACGAGTCTTAATGACGGACGGTGCGTTCGCTGGCATGAGTAGGTGGGCATGAATGGAAATATCCCTGGAGCATTCAAAGCCACTCTATCAAGCAGTTTTTGAGGTCGAGGACGAAACATGTGAAGTCTTAATGGTAGACTTGAAGGTTGCGATTTGATGATGATGGTTGAAAAAGATCTAGAAACCATGCTAGAGGGAGATCTTTTGCCGACGCCAGTAGAAGGCACACATTTAATGCATCGTGGACTTTTTTTTCAAACTCCTTTGTCACCGACTCTTCTAAAACCAACATTTTGCAAACCCTAAAAATAGGGGGAGACTCATTTTGAGAGGTTTTGTATATATGGTACTTTTGCCTCTTTGTAAAAGAGAGACAAATAGATTTTCTTAGGATAGATAAGGGAGAGACCTTTTCTTTTTAGTAGCAATAGAGTTAGTTTGGAGATACGAGACAAAAGCAAGATATTTTTCTTCTTTGTAATCGAGATTTTCTCGGTTAGGGTTAGCAAGTTAGGGTTAGAAGGTAGAAAAACTCAAGAGCAGAAAGTAGAGTTAGATGTTTTTTTTAGTTCAGTAGGAGGAAGTAATGTATCTTCCAGATTTTTCTTAGTATAGATGGAGATAATTCAAAGACATGGGTTTTCTGTACACTAGTGATCTCGCCAGATTTGTAAATGTTGTTTATCTGTTTCACTAACAGTAGAAGCAACTAGATTTAAATCTACTTCATATTGTGCTCCAGAATGGTATTTATCTTGGGTTAATTATTTGATTTCTAAAGCTTTCAAGGAATGAAGTTTTATCTTATGTTTTTTTAAAATGAGGATTTGTAATCTATTGTTAAATTTTTCACTGTGGATGAATGAAACTTAGTATTAATTACAAGTTAACTTTATTCTATAGTTTTCATTTAGGAATTCCTTGGAAGGTAACAAGTCTGATTAGTTGGATAAATCAACATTCTCTTCAGTTTAAAATCTTTGATCTATCTTTTTCTATTTCTTTAAAACCACTGGTTAAAGTAGGTTTAAATACATGTTTGATCTTATAACAATCCAGAAGCTCAAAACCAGTAGGCCCCTTGAACATTATAGCCATATTGACCACTTCATGAAACAACAACGTTGTGAACCAACATCAAAGACCTTGTGAGCTGATCAATTTGATTATTGATTGTCTTTTTTAGGAGAGGTGATATATTTCACTTTTATCTTACCTGCATGTTGTGGGTCAACTTGGCACCATCAACGGATCTGGTGCTTGAAGGAGGGCCAAGAGAAAACTGGATAATGTTGGGTTTTTCTCACCGGAGAGGTCTCATAGAGTTCTTCGATCAACTAACAACCCACCACCTTTATTAGAGCTCAAGACCCCAACAGGACACAAGATTCACAAGACTGGGGCAACCATTATACCATCCTTGCCAGCTCCACTCACTCCACCAGGATTTTCACCAATACCCCAGTGGATACCTGTCAATCCACCACCAAATCCATTTCAAGTGCCATTACACTTGGTTCAACCCATTCAATAGCTGGCTCAACCCCCACCACTGCCACCAATGACATTTTTTATGAATAATCCCTATCCATTGGAGACTATTCCTAGAGGCTTTCATGATATTCCTAAGAATCATGAGAGATTTTTTCCCAAATACATTCATGGAAAATCAAGGAGTGCTAAAGAGCACATACAAGATTTTAAGGAAACTTGTACTAGAGCCCATATAGCTCACCATGATTAGTATGTAGGTTGTTCCCTTATTCCTTAGGGGATATGGCATACAACTGGTACCTAAATCTTCCACAAAGTTCTATTCTAAGCTGGATAGACCTGAAGAATGCTTTCATCAATTAGTTCATAGTTTATGTGGATCAAGCCATTTTGTTCCACCAATTTGCGACCATTAGGAAGGAGCCATGTGAATCCCTAACCTTGTTTAATACTAGGTTTTAACGAATGTATAGGAGACTGCAAGACCCCTATCTAGTTGCTAAGAATAGTGCCATTCAGGCATATTTTAGAGTTATAGACCCTTTTCTTGGCCTGTTCCTACCAAGGACTTATCAGCCAACATATATTGATTCCTTGTCTAAAGTTTATCATCTTGCCATCAAGCTGCAACAACAAACTAGCTCTCAACAAGGAAAATTGGGAGGAGGTTTTCCTTCAATGGGGTATTAGATGCCTAACCCAACCCATTTATTCAATAATGTCCCAGGGATGTCTCCTTCCCATTATGGACCTATATCTAAGTTGCAGACTCAATCTCCTATTCCATTCTTCGCCAATGGAGCTCTTGAGTTTTCTCAACAATCATAAGCTTATCACAGTCCACATGGTCATCATAACCAAGCTGGAATACCAAATCCTGTCGGTCAACCACCTATTGCTAAGAGTGCTGAGAGTGAAAAGATAGTTCAACTCGCAAATGAGGTAGAGACCTTAAAGAAAGCTCTGTCTCAAGTCACAAATGATATGGCTAAGCTTAAACTGAACCCCTCTCAGAACCAAGGTAATTCCCTAGTAATAACAATCAGAGTAATTATCCGAGCAACTACAATCATAGCCAGAGGAATTATCAAGGCCAAAACTCCCCTAACCAAGGCTATCAAAATCAGAATAGAGGATATAACTAGAGGCCTAACAACAACAAAAAATGGAATAGAGGGCCAAATAATGGTGGATTTCCTCACAATTATCAGGCTAATGAGGACAGGTCACATGTTGCGAATGTGGATGACCTCAATTTTATGACTAACTAGTGCAGGTTGCATGATACAACAACTCATTACGAGGTAAATTACCCTAAAATGGAGAAGGTCGTGAAGATGGCATAGGAAGATGCCAAAACGTTCCAAGGGAATTCAAACAAAGGAGGTGACTCACTATATACATCTATGACTTATTACCTCTTTGAAGAAGCACTTCCATTTCCCAACCAAAAAGAAAATGGAGTAGAAGATGTGTATGATGCTCAAGCCTTCCAAACCAAGGGAGGCCATTTCCTTAGAAATCAGAATAGAGGGCCATTCACGACCTCTATCCCTCATAATAATATGGTCTCGCCAAATCAGAATGCGGATAATAATCCACCACCACCAAAGGGACCATCAGATTCTCAGAACAAATGTAATTCATCTTCAATTCCTAAATATCAGTTTAGGAATGATTCAAAATTTTATTTCATTACAAAAATACAGAGGAAAAAGACTTCAATGTCTTTCTTTGATATTTTGAAATGGTGCCTAGCTCAAAATGAAATCCTGGTGAAAGCCTTGGGGGAAGTAGACATGTCAAAAGGAAGAGAAAAGGAAACTCTTGCTAATGAGATGAATGCAACTCTCTATAAAGGTAAGACTAGTACTCCACCTTTCTTGCTATGTTTGAGAATTTTTGGAAAGAATTTACATAACTATCTGTTGGATTCTGGGGCATCAGGGAATGTCATGCCCTTTTCCATTTGTAGGAAGCTAGATCTAAGCCCACTCCAGAAAAATAAAAAGGTTATCCAGTTAGAAAAAATATAGGTTAATGTGGTAGGAGAGCTAAAAAATATCCATGTATAGATTGGATATGATCCAAGGATCTAAATTTATGTGGATATCCAAGTTGTAGATATCCTAGAAACCTATGGGATGCTCTTAAGCAAAAACCTGATGAAAATTCTAGGTGGATATGTGTCTTTGGATTTCTCATACATGTGTTTGCCTTGGAAAGGGATAGCAAGCTAGATTAGAATTGAAAGTGAGCCCAAAATCAAACACATGATTACTAAGTATGACTTCCCCAATGAAGTAGCCTATTTCAAAACTGAGATAGGATTTTATAAGCAGGAGGAGATCATGACTTTTTCAGTACTTGATTCTGATGACTCACCCCTCTCAGAGAAAAATGATCCAATGTTTACTGTTAATCAGCAAGTCCTACTAATGAAATTACAACAGGATAGGCTGGTACTAGGAGAGGAAGTTGATATGTGGAATCTCCTACTTCCTAACTGGTGTAGGGTTCATTACCAGAATCATTCTGAGTTAACTTTCCAACCTTGTGTAGATATCTTGAAACATGTCTCCTTGGTAGAAGAAACTGGTGAATGTCAACCCCAAGCTTCGATCAATGAGTTTTCATTTCAAGAAAAGGATGCAACCATCTTTACAAAATCCAGCTCTGCTCAGAGAGAATCATCTTCTCAACTTGAGCAGACTTAGGTTTTGTGTTCTGAATTACAACTAGGGACTGAGGAATATTAGTCTTTGCCAAATATACCTACCTCGGAAAAAAATCTTCAATTCAGGAAAATCTTCTGATGAATTATGCCCTCAGTTACTTGCAAATACTGATGATCAGCACCAGTTCAAGCTGCCATATACTTCTGCCAAGTAAAAGACTGTAGGCCAGAAAAAGAAAGAGATCCCAACCCTAGATCAATAATGGATTCTGAAATTTGATGGCTCCAAGTCCAAATCAGGAAATGGAGTAGGGGTGGAATTAATCAATCCAAAGGGGAAGACTTACTTTGCTTCCTATAGGCTACAGTTTGGTTGCACAAACAATGTGGTAGAGTACGAAGCATTTGCTAGGGGCTTAATGTTTTCCTATCAAAAGAAGGTCACATCTCTTATGGTGATGGGGGATTCTGAAGTCATTATCAAACAGGTTTGCAGCCAATATACTTGCCATAACAAAAGATTGGTTGCTTATAGAAATAGGGTTTAGAATCTGATCGAGGACTTTGACACTTTCAGAATTACTTTGATTCCTACAGAGCAAAATCAGATTGCAGATTCTTTGGAAATTACTACTAGTGCTTTGGAGCCTATGCAAGACTCCAAATTGAAAAGATTTTTAGTTGAGCTAGTTTCAATCCCAGCAGTCCTTGATAATGTTTGGAATTTTCAAGTCTTTGAGGATGACCAACACATGCTATCCTTCTTGGAAAGTTCAGATGTCTTTGAAGGATAGATTATAGATGAATCAAATAAAGATCAGGGAGAATGGGACCCTAAAGGTTGTGATACCAAAGGAGTAATGAATTTAAAGAGTAACAACATCCCTAAGGGGATGGTAACCTTTGAAAGGATATTTTATTCTAATCCTCGAGCTCGGGAGAGAGTGCCATGAAGGAGGGAAGTACGAATCTATTAATTTGGCTAATTCGAGTCCCAAAAGAGATGTCCTTATAGGTAAGACCTACCCCAAGGAGATCAGAAATGAGATAATTAAGGCATTAAAAGAAGATATTGTGGAAATTTCTTGTAGCTATGAAGATTTGAAGACTTTTGACACCTCTGTGATCACACACACAATACCGCTGAAACAAAAAGCCAAGCCCTTTCGTCAAAAGCAACGCCCGGTCAATGCTTTGATCAAACCATTGATACAGAAGGAAGTGGAAAAAATCTTATCAGCAAGAATCATCTTCAAGAGAGCTAAGATTAAGGCATTCAGAATCTCAGATCTGGTATTGCTATGGGACAAGGCTAAGGAGAAAAAGGGTGATCACCAGAAATTTGACAGACTCTGGTTAGGTTTGTATCAAGTGGCCGAGATCTTGGGTGAGAATGCTTTTCATTTGAGCACCTTGACAGGAGAACCAGTTCCATTTCTAGTCAATGGGCAATTTCTCAAGCATTACTTCAGATCGTAAAGGTTTGAGTTTCTGAATTTATTGTATATATGTATTTTGTGTAATTATTGGTTCTTTGCTTCTTTTGGTTGTTTTTTTGTTGTTTCTTTCTTTCTTTTTGTTTCTTTGTTGTCTTGGTGTATTTTTTGTTCTTGTTTTCTTCTTTGGCGATTCTCTTTTCTTTCCATCTTAAAACATTGGGGTTGTTATTCAAAGAATACTATTGGCACTAGGAGAGAAATTGGTTTAGGCATTTTTAGGCATATTTGTTGAAAGATTTTGTTCTAAAACTCATGCCTTATGGTCATTTTAGCATGAGTCTGAAGGCTATTAGGAGTAAGGTGTATTGTAGATAACCTCTTGAACTATCATTGAAATCTATCACAAAATAGATAAAACATCCAACTATAAAGTGCCTATCTCAAGGTAATTATATCTTCGATTTTAGTGAAAAATCTATTTCCCCAAGACTGTCATTGGATCCACTGTAGTTCTCAACCCACATTTCAGACGATTAAAGTCTTTGTATTGAGAAGGTTTTCAAAAAGAATTTTCACAAGTAAGGCCTGTAAAAGAGTTAAAAAAAGAAAAAGAAAAAAAGAGAAGCACTAAAATAAAGGCCAACTCAATACTAAGTGGGTAATTCAAGTATCTCTATCAGGGCTATGGATGCTTGATTGGTAGTAGAGAAATGCTTTGAGAGAACTAGAGGTATCTTTTTTGGGGCTATGGACACTTGACTGGCAGCAGAGCAATGCCAAGGATTCTATTGCACGACAGTCAAAGGACTCAACCCATGTAGCTTGGATCGTAGATATAGTTGCTTAGGTGTGGAGAAAGCTAAAACAAAGAAGGATGCACCATAAGCATGCACACACTCAGATTCAAGCAGTAGTTTATGTTGGTCCTACATTTGAGATTCTAGCTCAACTTTACTTAAATATTCTGATCACACTTAAGTTAACATGTCTCATAAGTTATAAGTTTTGGGGTGATTAAATTCTTCAATATCTTAAAAATGGGTAAACCATTTTTCCTAGTTGAGTCACCATTTGTTATGCCTTGCATAACCACCCCATTTTATTTTATTTTGGAACAAAATGGGTCCCCCTTTTCTGTTATTTTCATTATTTTTGGTTGTTTAGTTGGGTCTTAGGAGTTCTTTTGTTTTCCTCCTAAGTTTGTATTTTTTTCTATCAGAACTAAGTCTGGAACCAAATCTAAACATTGAATTCATTCAAAGTTTTAGGTTCAGTTTCCATCCCGAATTCGACTCCACCTTTTCTTTTTGTTTCTCCTTCGTTGGTTTTTTTAGACTAACACTTGGGTTGGTTTATTCTCCTGTTTGTTGGTTTTTTTCCTTGTGCTTTATTTTTTTGCTCTTGCAGGAGTGGGACCATGATTGGAACTCACATCGAAAGTTTTAAATTTCCATTATGCGTTCTCATTTTGACTCTGTTTTCATTCTTTTTCTTCCTTGTTGTTTGGTTGGGACCAAATCCGGATCTGAAATGGAACTTCAAATTTTGTGAAGTTCCATTTTGGTTTTGTCTCCACTCCTATATTTATTTTTCATTTTTTGTTTTTTTCCTTAGGAATTTTTTGTTTTGTTCTGGTGAACGTGGAACCGGTTCCGAAACTAAACTTTGGAATTCCTTCTAGTTTTGGTTTTAGTTTCATTCCCAGTTCCGGTTCCACCACTTTGTGCTCATTCTTTTTGTTCTGGCAGGCGTGGGAAGTGGAATGAAAATGAACTTTAGAACTTTTTCTAAAGTTCTAGTTCTTGTTTCGTTCCAGTCCCAGTTCTGCCAGTCTTGTTTGTTTGTTTTGCCTTTGTTCTTTGTTTTTGGTTGTGGGGTTTTTTCTCCCCTTCTTTTTCTTCTTTCTCATATTTTTCCTCATTGTCTCTTTGTATGTTGTTGGAGGCAGGGTTGGGATGGAATCTAAACCTGAAACTTGGAAAATTTTTAGTGTCGGATTTGGTTATGTTCCCACTCCCATTGTGGTTTTCCTAGGATTAATTTTTGCTCTAATCCCATTTGTGTTTGTTTTCGTGTTTGTTCCTTGTGTTTGGTCTCTTTTGTGGGGCTAGGTTTGGGATGGATTTTAGATTTGGAGTTGTTACCAATTTCATTTTCCTCATCTGATTTCGACTCTGCTCCCACCCTGCTGCAGTCCCCAGGTACTTTCCTTTTGCGGATGTGAAGCCAGAATGTGGGTTGAACTTGGAAATGTTGGTTATTTCCATGTTTTGTTCTCGTTCTGACTCTGGTCCCAGTTTTGATTTCATTCTAGTTCCCATCCCACCAGTATTAAAGGAAAGTAGGTTTCTAGTTCATATTTGGTTCTGCCTCCACCAGAGTTGAGTTTCTTTTTGCTAGGAATAATTGAATGAAAGATTTCTAAGCCAAATGGGACTAAGTTGCCAGGCTGGGAAATTTAGTCGTTGTTCAAGGAAACTATCTAGCATAGGAATCTACCAAATGGGTATCCAAAAATACAAAAATCACTCTTTAGGCTTTGGGGTGGGACAAAATTTCCAAAGGTGGTGACTTTATCAACCTGTAGATTTCAGGAATCTCAGGACAAGATCCTGTAGCTTCAAGTCTACACTTGCTTTTTTGATGTGGGTCCAGATTCAAAACATCGTAAAACAACCTGTAGAGTATCTCCAAGCTTCAACTTGGGTTATGCTGACTTGAATAGCTTTGATTGAATGAAGACACCTTTTTCTCACTTTATCCTTTAAAAAATCTACCTACAAAATCTACAAACACACACGCAAAGGGGGAAAAATGGTTGAGGGTTATTGTATAGGGGTTCTCCTTAGTCAAACCCTAGATAATGAAATGAAATGTAAAGAGAATGATAAATAGATAACATGAAATGCCATAAACTTAACAAACCCTTATTGATGAAATATGAAGATATGCAATGTAGTGGTCCAATGGATGAATTGATTATGCTTTTAGTGCTTGAATTATTGAAAGATTGAATGCTTAATGAGTGCAAGAGATTATGAGATTTTAGGAGATGTAAAATGATGGTAAAAACCCTTATTTATAATTTATTTTACTAATTTTCCCAAAAAATAACACATCATAGGTTGACCTTAAGGGTTAGAGGACAAAATCCTGCCAGAATTTTAAAATTATTTTGATTTTTGAGATAAGTAGGACTAAGTCACCCCACTTGGTGACTTAGTCCACTTAGGAAATTTTAAGTGGATGTCAAGAATTATGAGGCATTAAATGTTGTTTAACGGGAATATCCTCAAAAAAACACTTACCAAGGACCAAAAAGTGTATCAAACGGTCATTTAAACATGAGAAAGGGTTGTATTAGTGAGGACAAGTATAAAAAAGTGTAAAATTGGGTTACAACACTTTACAACACCTTAAAATAAGACTTGGTAAATGATAAAAAGGAATTATTATTATCAATTAGGATAAGAAGAGTCTAGAAAAGTGTATAAATGTGTTACAACACTTCACAATGCCTTTACAAGACATCCTAGAAGTCTTGATGATTCATAAGAGTCCAAGACCTAATGTCACATTATAACATTATATCTAGGAAAAATCAAGCCAAAATCCACTAGGAGGGCCTATACATGAGAAAAAGTAGAAGGGTTACTTTTTCTCTATCCATATTTAGCCACCACTTTAGTGAGAGGATGAACTTGCTTCAAAATCACACTAAAGTAGCTAATCATGTAACCAAGAAAGGGACAAATTCACTAATTCTTAGTAAGATGAGACATCAATAATCAAGAGGGATGATGAAGCCCCTAGGATTACAAAACATGGGAATCCAATCATGAGTACAAAGGAACACTCATGATGATGAGAAAGGAAAAAATAAAGCTTCGATCATTTGTCCAACTTGTTGTGGATTAGATCTAGGCTAATTGTTTAAAAATAGAAGGAATGTGTACTCAATCTAGGGTGACAGAACTTATGGAAGTCCATCGGGTGAAAAAGCCCAAGCATACTCACTCTAAGGCCATAGAATGTTTGGTCATCCACAAGGTGATAAATCTATAAAAGGGTGGATATGGGGAAATTCATGCCTTAGAATGGGATTCCCACTCAACCATATGAAAGTTAAGCCTCTTGATAACTTTAATAAGGTTCCACAAGGACAATGTCGGTTCATGCTTCGTGAGACAAGCAAAGTTTTGATGCTTATAAATCTTGAACAAATTCAAAGGTACCATAGGTATGCAAGCTACGTTATCTAAGGTGGCCATGTAAAATTTAAAATTTAAAATGTAAAATATGTTCAAAGGAGTCTCATTTAGTTCATGGGAGGTCTACAACTTAGGGAGCATTGCGTCTAATGTCCCTAAGAGAGGACAATCAAAGAATAGAAAATTCACAACTTAGGGGATGCAGTGCATCACATTAGGCTACTAAGAGGAATGTAGCATGCTATGATAGATCACACTTATGACAGACACTACACCCAATGTCATCCACAAAGTGACAAACACATCGTGAGAAGTAACAAGGACACACTAAGAATGAAGAAAAAAGAAAATTCAAAATGAATAGTGCCAATGTATGCCCCCACTTTAAAGGAATTTCTACACACCATTATGTCAGCAATTACTTTAAAGTAACAAATGAAAAAGGCAAAAAGAAAGACATGAGAGCCAACTCGAAAAGTCCCTTTGCCAAGTCATACATTTTCAAGTAAGGTTGCATCATGTGCAAGGAAAACAGAAAGAAAGAGGGTTTCCCCAAAAGGAAAAAACCAAACACATAAGGGATCTATGGATTTGGGAACAATATGTTTGTTGCTGCAATTTTCTTATGAAAGAGCTCAGAATTGTCATCATTCCCTGAAAACATAGAATGAGAAGAATGAAACAAAGAGAGTGAAAATAAAATAAAATGAAATTCTGGTTTGGGTCAAGATGGAAGAGACATAGGGTTTCTTAACACTTTGCATCATCCCCAAAAGGAAAACACAAAACAAAGTGAAAAAAAGAGAAAAGTAAAAGGAGAAAGGAAGAAGAAAGACTTTTGGGTCAACATGAAGGAGGGATTTTTTTCTTAATGCCTTGGGTCATCCCCAAAAGGAAAACACCAGAAAAGAAAATTGACAATGGACAAGGGACCTTTTGGTTCAACATGTAAGAGACATAGGGCATCTCAATGCTTTGCATCATCCCCAAAAGGAAAACACAAAACAAAAAGTGAAAAGAAAAAACGTGATGCATGTTATATAGAAGAATGAAGGTACGAATAGAAGTGTACAAAGAGAAAGAGAACATAAAACACATGTATTAAAAGGGAACAAGATACACATACAATCAAAGAAAGGAACAAGTACTATTAATGCAAATGCAAGTCATGCATCAAAAAAATATTCAACATACCAATCTCAATAGGGGTAAGTAGAAGGTGAATAACATAGTGAAGGGATATGGACAAATGCATCACTAGGACAAGACTAACAACTACTTGCCCCTACTATGTGCAAGGAAAGAGTGAGCTAAGGTAGGTGGTGGGGGAGGACATGCAATAGTGAGAATGGAAAATCTACAACTATTGCATGTGAAGGAATGCAAAGGTGTAGTAGGGGATTATAGGATAACACTCAGTATCATCAAAGTGATACTTATTCAGTATTTCCTTTAATGTCTGGTATTCTTCACTGTGGTGTCCAAGAACGCGATGATATTTTCAATATGGTACATTTGAATCTTTAGGGAATATGACTAACCCATTGGAAGGTGGTAATAATATAAGACCTCTATTTAAAAGCATTTGGCATTTCCTTTCACATTCAAGTGGTGGATGGAGATGAAACTTTAGTTTTTTCAACTTATAAGGTCATTTTCGTTTACTAGATTCACCCTTTTCATGAGTGGAAGGGGGGAGAGGACCCATGGGGATCCTTGTATCCTTGTTGTTAGTAGCATTGAAGGATTGTTCATGAGGAAGAAGAATATTCAAGTTAGGAGGGGATTGATAGCCTATCCCTTGTGTGTTTTCTTCAATGGGATCTTTCTCAAAAAGTTGATGGATTTCATGTCACAACCTTGCTTTCTTAAAATAGCAAAACCTTTGCATATGTTTCCTCAAGGTTGATAGGGGTATTAGTGACTTTAGTAGTATATGATGGTAGAAAAAATGCTTGTGAAGAAGAAATAGGTCAACCTTGATGAGGGAACTTAAGTCCTTCATTGGTTTCAAGATGTAGGAATCCAAACATATTAGGAGGAGATATATTAGGGAGGTCTTGAGACTTCATGGATGGATAAAATGCTTTGTTGGCTTCAAGGTTGTAAAATCATTCATTAAAGAACTCATTCATGTTAACATCATCTTCTCCTATGATTTCAACATCATGAGGAGGACAATCATGAGAAGTTGAATGAGCATGAGGAAGCTTAAGGTCATTAAGATCATAGCTAAATGCACAATTGGACATGTCAACTAAAGATTTAAGGATTGCAAAATTTTACCAAAAAAAAAGCCATGATGCAAATGGATTTAGCAGAATAATTGCAAGGAAATAAATAATACTGTAATTCTAGAAATGGTGAGAGAGATGCAAGTATAGAAAGCTAAAATGTAGAAAATTCTAAAAAAATGCTAGAAATTACAATGCAATTTGTGTAGAAGCAATAAGTCACCCAGTGTGGCAATTTAGTCCAAGTGATAATTTTTTTAAGATTTTTCAAAATTTTTGAATGCAATTTGATGTCTTTTAGATGAAAAAATGCAACTACAGTATCAAAATGCAGATTTTTTTTTTGTTTTTAATGTAAAAATGATGCAAAAATGCAAGCTATTTAAGCTTTCCACTAATGCAATTTGTAAAACCCTAGGATGCAATTTTAAAAATGCAATAGGTAATGCAATGCAAATGCAAATGAAACCTAGGATGCACTTGAAAATCAAAACAAAATATGTTCAAAAAGTAGGTTCACCAAAATGTAAACAAATATTTTGGTAACCCTATTAGACACTTACCCTTTTAGGGTTTTTCACCTAAAAGGGAAGTAATAAGGTTAAAAATCTAGTGATTTTTAAACTCAAGACTAATGTAAATGATATTAATTATGTCTAATTAAGATGTACTAATGTACTAATCTAAAATAGAATTATTTAATGATGCTAAACCTAAGAAATACGAAGTGATGGAAAAAACACTATGATATGCAAAAAGAATAGATAAATGTAATAGATGACAAAATAAAGATGCAAGAAAGAAAATTATGCTTTGGAATGTGATAAAGAGTTGACTGGAGATTATAGAGACTTCTAAAATTCTATTAATTATCATTTTTAAGCCAAATGGGACTAATTTGCTAGGATGGGAGATTTAGTCCTGTTCAGGGAAACTGTCCGGAACAAGAATTTTCCAAATGGGTATCCAAAAGTGAAAAAATCACTTAATCCACCTATATATTTCATAAATCTTGGTGCATGATCCTATACCTTTAGGTTTGCACTTGCTTTTCTCATGTGGTTCTGAATCTAAATCTTTAGAAAATGACCTATAGAGTATCTCTAAGCTTCAATTTGGGTTATGTTGACCAGAATAGCTTAGATTGATTGAAGACACCTTTTTCTCACTTTATCCTTTGACAAATTTTCCTACAAAATCTACAAAATTACATGTAAAGGGGGAAAAATAGTTGAGCGTTATAGTATATGTGTTTGGCTTGGTCAAACCCCACTTTGGTAATCAAACCCTAGATAATGAAATGATATGTAATGAGAATGATAAATAGATAACATGCAATGTCATAAACTTACCAAACCCTTGTTGATGAAATATGAAGATATACAATGAAGTGCTCGAATGGATGACTTGATTATGCTTAGAGTGCTTGAATGCTTGAGAGATTGCATGCTTAATGAGTGCAATATATTATGAGATTGTAGGAGATGTAAAAGGAGGGGAAAAACCCTTATTTATACTGGATTTTACTAATTTTCTCAAAAATAACACATCACAAGCTGACCTTAGGGGTTAGAGGATAAAATCCTACTAGAATTTTAAAATTATTTTGATTTTTTAGCCAAGTGGGACTAAGTCGCCCCTATTGGTGACTTAGTCCACTTAGGAAATTTCAAGTGGATGTCAGGAATACAAGGCATTAAATATTTTTTAGCAGGAATATCCTCAAAAAAACACTTAAGGGGGCCTGAAAAGTGTATTAGAGGGTCATTTTAAACATGAGAAAGGGTTGAATTAGTGAGGACAAGTCTAGAAAAGTGTGAAAGTGGGTTACAACACTTTACAACACCTTAAAATAAGATTTGGTAAATGATAAATGGAATTATTATAATGAATTATGATAAGAAGAGTCTAGAAAAGTGTAGAAATGTGTTACAACACTTCACAACACTTTTACAAGACATCCTAGATGTCTTAATGATTCACAAGATTCCAAGACCTAATGTCACATTATAAGATTAAATCTAGGCAAAATCAAGCCAAAATCTACTAGTAGAGCCTAAGCAAGAGAAAAAGTAGAAGGGTTACTTTTTCCATCTCCACGCTTTGAATAGAATCATGGTAACTTAGCTTGCATCATGTTTAATTTTAGCATAAACTAGGTTTTCATTCATCAATCATAATGGTTTTATCGATTCTCTTCTATAGAATCAATTGATACAAGCTCACTAATCATGAGATTAGGAAAGGGTTGTCTTTCACATCAATACAACACCAATTTCAAAACAAGATAAGTTTCAAATGGGTTAGAGTAGGAGTTTAACTATTCTTTTAGTTTGTAACTTTAGTTTCAATTAAAATGCTTAGTTTAATCTTTTCAATTTGAATGATCTTGTTTGGTAGATGTAGGTTTAATTGGGAATATTGTAAGTTTCAATTCATCACGAGTTAAGCATAATTGACCCTCACCAATGATTCCTCATCTCACATTTTGGTGCTAGAAGGAGGTCAAACTAGTAATCTAACCATTTTTTAGCTTGAATTCCATTTTATGTTGTTTTGCAAGATTTGGTGATGTCCAAAATTCAAACAAGAACACTTTTCAAATGGCATCACCATATACTGATGCCATCATAATTGGAAAACTGATGCCAAATTAATGCTCCAATGTTGATTTAAATCTATTAACACATATTTAATCTAGAGGTATCAAAAATATCAAACAGTGATGCGCCCAAGTTAAAATTGCAATGCCCACTAATTTCAAACTGCAATAGTACTGAGAGAAGCAATGTTGGACCAAATCTTGATGTTATGGTTCTCATTGTTTTTCCTACAAAAGGACACCTATTTTCATCAGAGAGATGGCCATACTTCAAATTGCAACGCTATTGTGTTGAGTGATGTTATACAAGGGTAGGAAATTTTATGCTTATTTATTTGACATGTGATTTAATTTCTTGGATTTATCTAACCATTGATGTGCTTCTGATTTTTTTGTAGTTGTTAGACTAACAAGGTTTTTTAGAATTAAAGACATGGAGCTAAAGTGAAGAAATTATTTTCTATCTTGAAATCTATAATTGTAACAAGTGTTTAACACTTTGGGGAAATTATAACCCAACATTCACGCTTTATTCTTTATGCTATAGGATAACTAATTTTCCATTGGGCTTAAAAATTACAATCTTAGGACCAACTAAATTTCAATTAAGCTTAAAAATCATTTTCAAAGTTAGCTAAAATTGAACTCTCGTCGTTGCTTTTTGTGTTTAAAAAGAACGTGAAAATTTGGTTTAAATTGAACCATCATCTTATCATAATTTTTTAGGCTTAAAATTGAACAAGACAACTTCATATTTCATTTGGTACTTAAAAAAAACTCATCATTGCTTTGAAGGGTTAAAATTTACAACTATTTGCTTTGTTTTGTGATTTTCAACACTGTTAGTGAATGTGTATTCAATTCTCTCATGCTATTTGGAAATCTTGAGAAAAAAAAAATTCCTTAATACTTTGCAAAATTACCTACATCTTTCATGTGTATTCTAACCAAACCCTTTGCAAGGGTGAGGAAAAGGCATAGTGCATGTTCTCTTTTTGTTCGTGCAAGCAAAGTAGATCAAACTATTGATGTACTTGTTTTCTATTGTTTATCTTTAGAGGTCTTTCCTTTGTGGGGAAACACACTCACCTCAAGGGAATGACCCAAGTGGTAACAAGCTAAAGCCAAGCTCTTTCGAGTCACTATATAAAAATGTGTCTATGATGAAAATAATAAACAACAGGTGTGGATGTGTCATACCAACAAGTGCCACCCTTAGTATCCTTGTGATACACTAAAATATCTTCATAGGAAGAGACTGGGAGGTCTCAAGATTCTCCATAATCAAGTGGGATAATCTTTCCATGTGTATGATCACCTTGAATGAAATCCCTTATTAAAATCCTTTGTTTAGAAAGTGAAAATCCTAAAATACTTTTTGGTGCAAGAACGACCATTTTGAAGCTACCCCACATTCTTACTATTTAATTGTAGAGATAAAAAAATCCTTTTCATCTCTGTATTTTAAGGATTTTGAGATTTGGTGGTCTTGAGAAGTGTGTGTCATGGAGGGGAGGAAGTGTCTCCAAATCTCTAACTATTCGCATTGTCGAGTGTTTAGAGAAATCCAAGTGGGGACTCAACAAGTATAGCCATTTCTAACCTAGGATTGTAAATGATTGTGAGTCAGCTTGACACATTGCTTGGTTCCAAAATGATACAAAACAAACATTCACTATCTATATCTCAAAAATTTCAAACACTTTCGTCTAAATATGAAAATCTCTTGAAATTATCCTTGATATTACTACTTATCCTAAGGATTTATCCTTAGAGATTTCTAAATATATTGAATTATATCTCAAACCCATATTTTCCAAAGACAACATAGGTAATTGTGGCTTTAACTTCATGATTTTCATGAAATGGACATTGTGAAAGTTATGATGTTTTTGACATAAAAATTTAGTTTCAAAACATAATGAAGACAAGTGTTTATGGTAAAATCAACTCATTAAGCAAGATAAACTAATAAATGAACCCCACATGACTATTTGGAGACCAATTTCTCCCATTGAACAACTTGATCTTTTAGGTTCTATCATTCAACCAAACTTTGAACTCATTAATAAAGAATAAATTGATCTTATTAGAGGTTTGAGAAGCTTCACTTTTGAAACAAAAGAAACAAACACCCAATGGAGAAACACAACAACCATTTTAGACAAAGAAGAGGAATGAGATGATATTTAGGTTGGAAGGCCCACATTACCACCACCCATGTGGCAATAAATATCTTCCTTTCTTCCACAAACTTAAACTATTTCTAGATGATCTCATGAAAATTCGAGATCCCAAAAATAAGGTCTACAAGTCCTCATTTCAGACTTAGGCATCTTAGTCCAAAAACTCTCAAGAAAAATCTTTGGGCACTTCATGAAACTAGGACTAGGTTTTTATATAAATTCTACAAACGTGCTTCAAGATACAACCTAAAATTGTATTCCTTCTATTATTGTCAAAATCCTAGTCTTTTCAAACATTTGCAATTTCTCACATAAATATGATCTTGAACTTCCCTAAATGACCCATCACACAATAAAAAATCCATAGGGAAGGTCTCCATCTCGTCATTGAAAATGTAGGCATCATAGTTCATAATTTAGTAGAAAGTGGCCCAAAATACTTTATCACTTTTGTTACACCTTGATGAGAAACTTTTATTCTCGAGCTAGGAGGTCTCAAACAAGTTTAAAAATTCTCATCCATCCTCTTATCTAAGTCAATATTGGGTCTTTTGGATTTGAAATTTTTAGAGGTCTAGCATCATTTTCAATACCATGGTCTTATCAAAGGTTCACCTTAAGTCAATATTGGGTCAAACATCTCATCCATCCCCTTTCATCCAAAATTTCATCCTTAACCATTGCAAAAAATTTTAATACACCAACACTTTGTGACTTAAACTCTCTTAAAACCAATACCTAATGTTTCTATTTTGTATGTGAAATGTATCCTTTTCCATGCACTTAGAGAATTTAGTTATAATCCTTTGAATAGTTAATCTTGAAGGTCACGAGTCTACCCTAAAGATTTACAAGTTCATCAACATCCTTTATCCCAACATCAAAAATTCAAACTTACATAAAAAGTATTGTCCCAAAGTTTTTTGCAAAGTTCACTCTCCAATTCACCCATCTTTTCATCCCCAACTATCACGATTACTCCCAAAATACTTGTAGCGTCCCTTTTACTTAGATTTGAATCAACTAGAGAGTTCAAACATCACAAATCACAACTCAACTCTCCCAAAGCTAACACTAAATTTATTGTAAAGAAGAGATCACAACACAAGAGAATCATGGAGAAAATAAAAGTTACATTTACCTCAAGTGATCCAAATCATTTAGAGTTTGATCCCAAAAGCCAAGTTACCCCATCACAATGACTAGAATCACCATCTGGACCATACAATATTGAAGATGTCACAAACAATCCATTTGAAATCACTAGAGAAGAAATCATAGAATTTCAAGCCTTTGAAAATGTATCCCCTATTTACCCAACATTTGTTGCAAAAAATATGAAACAAGGCTTCACAACTCCATCACTAGGGCTAAATCAAACATCTTTTCCTATCCTTCCAACTATTCTTGCTAGATACTTTGGTCACACTTCACTATTTCATAGCAACACTCTTCCAAGTACCCTTGAGACTAATCCCCCACCTACAACAACTACTATCTACCTCATCCACTATCAATACATCCCAAATATATGGGACAGGGAAATATTTTTAATCAATGGAATCAAGGTCCTAGTGTGTCATTTCCATCACAAAACTCTATGACACCATCCTCATCTTTTATCATCGTCCCCTTCACCATACAAAATCAAATAGGATCTCAAACATACATTCATCCACCACCAAACTCTATCTTACAAGGAATTTTCAACCAAGGGAATCTCCAAACTTTCATCACCAATCTGTTACCCACTCAAAACATCAATATCCATAATCTTCCCTCGATGTCCCAACAACCACCTGATCACATATTGCAAGTGCATGCCTTAGCCTTACAACAAGCACAACATGCCTATCAACAATTCATTCAACAACAACAACAACAACACCAAGTAGTAGTGCAACAAGCAACCTTAGCACAACAACAACATTAACAAAAAAAAGTATCCCTAGCATTGAAACAAGTAGCCTTAGCACAACAACATCAACAACAATAAGTAGCCTTAGAAACACAACAATCAGCCTTAGCACAATAACAACATCAACAATAAAAAGTAGCCTTAGCAATACAACAAGAATCATAACATCAATATCAATCCCATCACGAAGCTTTAATAGAATAGCAACAAAAGTAGGCCCAACAACAATCCCTAGTGGTGCAACAAGAGCAACAAGCTAAATAGTGAGCCTTACTAACTCAATAGTATTCTCAACAATAGGGTTCTTATTATAATCCTCAATTGAACATCCTCAATCTGAATGCGTTAGGAACATATACATCAATACCCTAATCACCTTCACCAAATCTTGCACCACCATACACACTATACAACTCATTTGTCATCCCACCATATGTTCCTCCACCAAATCTGCAAGATGATCTATCATCGCAATTAAGGGCATTATCATAGGAAATTTAGGACCTTCTCATGGGAGAAGAAAAGAATCCCCATACACAAAACTTGTTTCCATAACCATTCAATCAAAGCATCACAATGGTACCATTTCCTCCTAGCTTTGAAATTATAAAATTTGATAAATAAAAAGGGAGAGGAAGTCCTTTGGACCATATCAAAAAATTTAATGTCATGTGCATGGAGGTAGCCTATAATGATTCATAATTGATGTGTCTCTTTCCTCAAAGTTTAACAAGTCCTGCTATGGATTGGTTTTTTCATCTACCTCCTGGTATCAAAACTTTTCAAGAAATTACTGATAAATTCATCGATTACTTCTTCAATCTTGACATGGACATTAGTTTAGAGGAATTGTATACTCTTAGACAAAACAAAGGGGAAAATTTTACTAATTTCCTACAACAGTGATCACAAAGAGCTAGCCAAAGTGAATGGCCTCTTCCCAATGAACAAAAAGTGGGAATCATCACAACAAATTTAGACCCATATCTATCCTTCCACTTGAAAATACAGTGCATCACATCATACAATGAGCTTGTTCCTAGACCCCTTAACATTGAGAGAGCACTAATATCATAGGGAAATACTCAAGCTTACAAAGACAACCATCTATCACGTAGTTCAAATGACAAGCCTCATGTCTGGGATAAAAACATGAATGTGACAAATGATGGTGTGGTAGATGCTAAGGTTATCTTATGTGCTCCTAGACCCAAGAACAATCAAGTTGATATCATCCAACCATTGGTGCAACAAATGACACCCCCTAAAAAAAATAGATTAGCAACACTGGCATGCAACAATGGCCAACCCCTAACATGAACACTTATCCTAAATGCAGGTACAAATAGCTATATGAACCTATCAAGACTATCATAAAAAATTTGGTAGAGACAAACCTAATCACACTTCCCAACTTTGAAAACTAATAGGAACCACAAGATAAGCCATCTTGGTATAATGACAAGGACCTTTGTGAATTTCACAAAATCAGAGGACACAAAACAATAAACTATATGAGGCTCAAAAAGATCATCCAATACCTCATAGAAAATGACATCATATCTATTGAGGTACCATCTACGAATCAGGATCTTAGGATATACACGAACCCTATGCTAGATCATAACAAAGAAAACAATAGTGGGAAAGCTGAAGATTAGACAAATTTTTTGCATACCTATTCCAATATAGTTGCTTATTATGATAGCATCATCACTATCATCACCATCAAATGGAATAGTGTGAAGTGTGGAGTCACTACATGACATGGTAAAGTCACCATCCAAGGAGTCCCACACAATCTATGGCACAACCTACTCAACTAGCAACAAGTACTGACAAGTATAGTCTCTTAGAACAACTCAAAAATACCCTTCCTCAAATATCAATTCTAGAACTATTGATACTATCACCTACACATAGGGAAATCTTAGAGAAAACCTTAATAGATTCATCAGTTCCCAAGGATATTGATACCGATCAGTTTTGAGCGATGGTAGGCTATATTGCAAGTCATATTCTTACCTTCTCCAAAAAAGATCTACCATCACAGTCATCTCATAACCATGCTTTACACCTTGAGGTTGTCATTCATAAGAATAAGGTCAAAAGAGTCTTAGTAGATGGAGGTGTGGGATTGAACATTTTTTCCCATCAGCTAATCAAAAACTTGGCCTATTTAGAGGATACTATTGAAAGGACAAAAAGTGTACCACTATCAGAGCATATGATGACCAAGAGCAGATATCACAAGGTATAATTTTTCTTCTAATTAAAGTAGGCCATTTCATTTTAGAAATCATATGTCAAGTGTTGGACCTTGATCTTCCCTATAAGATACAGCTTGGTCAAGCCTGGATCCATGCTCTAAAATTTGTAGCCTCAACTTATCATCAATGTGTGAAGTTTCCTTTTGAAGGTAGAGAGATTACTATCTATGGAGATCCTAAGCTTTTTTACTACTACAAAAGCCTTGAAGCCAAGTTCAATAAAATCCCCCAAATATCTAAAAGTGACGAAGGTCCTACCTACACCTTCCACCTCATTTTTTGATCCATCATCCCTTGCATCTACTTTTGAAACAAAGGAACTTGTGGTACAAAACATAGCTAGCATTAAATCAGTGATTCAACATGATGGTTGTGGGAACTACAAGCTAATAAAGAACACCTTTGTCCTAGGAGAGCTATCTACTTCACCTCAATCTCATGGGAAACCTATAGCTAATAGAAAAGAACCTAAAATTATTAAGATGGAAACTACTACCCTCACCAAGTGGGGGGATTTGAATCAAGAATATATCAATGAGGATGATATCTTTAAAATTCTCTATCAAGATGAATGACCTATCCCATCTCTCCCTATGGAAGATAACAAAAAAGTCTTGCAACTCATGAAAGGAATGGATATAACAAGAATGAGAAGTTGTGACAAAATGACAATGGTTTATTAGAATCCATCATTCCTAAGAAACGACTAAAGAATCTTGGCCTAGGTTGTACTACTAGCAAGGTCACACTTATCGAAAATGGTATTTTTTCTAAATGAGCTAAGGCTTCCTCTTGGTCACCTCCATCGCACGATACAACCTTAGATTAATTCCCCATTGATGTTGATGTCCTATTTGAAAATAACACTCTCTTCATGATATCCATAACATCATTTTCTTTGAGCAATCAATCAATGGGAATATGCCTAGTCTACCCACAACTTGTTGACATGGACCAATAATGACCACCAATTCTTGGTTTATTTGCAAACAATGACACAATCTCAAAATTCATGGGACTTTGTGATAACTTACCATGGGTAGATCATAAAGTAGGTTTTGAAATAGAGCTAGATACAGAGGCATAATATGGGGAGATAATGAATCCTTTAGTCACAAAATTAATAAATTACAACCTACATGTAGACCTCTAAGTGAAAACCATGCTGTGGCATTTTCTGATCCGAAAAAAGTAAAAGCAAAGGATGCATCCAATGGTGAAAACCTCTCTGAGGTGCCCAAGGATGAGGGATTCAATCTCACCCCTAGTGTAATGTATCCAAAAAATTCATCACTACTAGCAAAGAAGGCAACAATAGTCAATGTGGGTACCAAAGAATCACCTAAGATCGCCTTTTTTGCTTAATTATTGTTAGATAAATAAAAAAAGAACCTAGTAGCTTTCTTGAAAGAACATAGAATCAAATTTGCATGGTCAAACACATATTTTCCAAGCGTCAATCCAAAAGTGGTTACACATCACTTAGTAGTCTATCCTCAAGCTAAGCCTGTTAATAAAAAATTAAGAAAGATGCATCCTCATACATAACTCTTGGTTAAATTGGAGTTGTAAAAGCTTCTTGATGTTTGATTCATCTAACTGATAAATTATCCTAGGGTGGTTTCCCACCTGGTACCAGTCTCAAAACCCATTGGGGGTATTAGAATATGTACTAACTTCAGAGATTTAAACAAGGCATGTTCAAAGGATGATTTCCCTCTTCCCAATATTGACCTCATTCTAGACTTAATACTTGGGCATGGAATGTTGTCACTCATGGATGGTTTTTCAAGCTACAACATAATCACTAAAGAGGATCAACATAAAACTACATTCACTTGTCCATTGGGAACCTATTGTTTGAATGCAATGCCATTTGGGTTAAAGAATGCAAGTGTAACCTATCAAATGGCCATGAACCTTATCTTTCATGACATGATCAAAAAAATAGTTGAAGACCATGTGGATGATATTTTTGCAAAATCAAAGAAAATAAGTGAGCACATACCAAGCTTAGGTCCCATCTTTGATAGGATGGAAGAATACAAAGTAAGAATAAATTCAAAAAAGTGTGTCTTTGCGGTCACATTAGGGAAAATCCTTGGCTTCATCATCTCATAGAGAGGGATATAAATTGATCCAACAAAGGTAAATGCCATCTTAGACATGGAACCAACACAAACACTAAATCACATGAGATGATTACAAGGAAGTTTGCAGTCCAGTAGGAGATTCATAGCACAACTATTAGATAAGATACACCCATTCTTACAGCTTCTCCACAAAGGGATAGCTAACAAGTGGGATGAGAATTATGATAAAGCTTTCCAACATATCAAATATTATCTACTGACACCTCCAGTACTCATACCACCCATACCAAACAAACCACTTATTATGTATATCACAACACTAGCAACACTAGGAGCTCTTTTAGCTCAACATGATGAAAATGGAAAAGAAAGGGCTACCTAATACATAATAGAACCTTGGTAGGCTATGAGATTAACTATTCACCCATTGAGAAAGAATGCCTAGTAGTAGTTTTTTCTTCACAAAATTTTAGGAATTATATGTTGTCACATCAAAGCAAACTCATTTCAAATATTGATCCAGTCAAGTACTTGTTATACAAAGCAACTCTCATAGGAAGAATGGCTAAATGGGTGATGATCCTGATAGAATTTGACATAGAGTACGTAGAGCACAAGGCAATCAAAGGACAAGTGGTTATAAACCAACTAGTAGAAGCACCCATCTATGTTGAGAACTCTCTGATATATGAATTCCCTGATGAATCAATATTCCTTATCAGTCTAACTCAGTGGAAGATGTACTTTGACAGATCATTCACCCAACACGGATTAGGAGAAAGCATTATATTCATCACCCCTCAAGGTGATTGCATCCCAAATTGTTATAGGATATCATTCCCTTGCACTAACAACATTGCTGAGTATGAAGCCCTAATCACAAGTTTGAGGATTGTGGTTCAGTGGCAGATACAAGAGATGAAAGTCTACGAAGACTCACAAATGGTTATTAACCAAGTCAATGATGAATATCAAACAAAAGATGACAATCTCACTCCTTACAAGTAGATGGTGGAGACTCTCAAGGATATTTTTATAGAAATAACTTTTGAGTAGATTCCTCTTATGAACAACAGAGTAGAAAACACCATGGAAATAATCAAATCAGTACTATACATGTTGAACAACATCTTCCAATGTGAATTCTTAGTAGAAAAACTTCTCGTACTAACTTTCAAAATCCCAAAATCAAAATTCATGTGTGTCATTGTTGGTTCTAGATCCCCATGGTATCATAACATATTTATCTACCTAAGCAGAGGAACCTTCCCATCTGACATCACCTCAAACCTAAAAAATACCTTTGTTAATAAGGCATCTCGATTTGTAATCCTAGGTGATACCCTTTATCACCAAAGCATTGAAGAGACATTACTACGATGTATTAACCAAGAGAAAGCCTTGAATAATTTAACAAAAGTAGACAATGGAATATGTGGGTCTCACTCTAGTAGTATGACTTTAGCTAAGAAACTATTGAGGACAACGTACTACTAGCCAACCATGGAAAAGGAAGCTAATCAATATGTGTAGAAGTGTGTCTAGTGTCAATAACATGGAGATTTGATTATGCTCTATCTCAAGAATTACAACCCATGATCACTCCCTGTCCTTTTTCACAATGGGGCTTGACATCATAGGTAGAATCACCCCAACCTCATCCAAGGCCACAAGTTTATCATAACCACCACTAAGTACTTTACTAAGTGGGTTCAATCCATTCCTATGACCTGTATAACAAGAAAACAAAAAAGAAATTTTATCCTAAATTACCTTGTCTATCATTATGGTATTCCATAAACTCTAATTTTAGATAATGGAACAACTTTTAAAAATTAGGATGTAAAAGAGTTGTGCCAAAAATTTAATATCCAACATTAATGCTCTACCTTGTACTATCCCCAAGGTGATGGTCAAGTAGAAGCTACAAAAAAAAAATCCTAGTCATGACTGCCATTTGCAACTAAATACCGCTCTTTGGGCATATCAAACCAATATTTTCACACCAAAAAGTGCAACCCCTTTCTCCTTAGTCTTCGGATTTGAAGCTATCCTACCTATTGAGGTTGAGCTCCCATCATTATGAGTGTCACTATAGAATCTAATCATTGATGAAGAATACAAATTATCTCACCTGAATGAGCTAGAATTCCTAGATGAGTGTCATCTTAATACCCTTAGTCACTTGTAAGTATATCAAAATTGACTGAAACAAAGCTATAACAAGAGAATCAAATGTTGGTTATTTCAAGTAGGGGACCTTGTCATAAAATAGAATCAGAACCTTCTAGATCAAGACAACGAAGGGAAGTTTGAACCTAACTTGTTAGGCCCTTTCATCATCATAACAAGTTATGGATCAGGAGCATATCAACTATCAACGCCTATAGGTGAACCCTTCCAAGAGCCAACCAACAACTTGCATCTTAAAAAATATGATGCCTAATCTTGAAGGCTGTAAAGTTATAAAATAAAAATAAAAATCAAAAAATGATCAAAATTTGAAAAAATGAGAAAAGGATTGAAAAAGGAAAAATAATAGTCCTCTAGTACTTTAGTGGCAGTTTGTGCTAGTACCTTGGTGAAAACCTGGAAAATAGGTGCCTTGTGTAAATAAATCACCTCCATATATTATTTGTATCTTTGGTCCTATCATTCTTTGCACTACCATTCATCACCTATATGCATCCTTATCATAGCTTGACATTGTGAAGTATTGCGATCCCTTTAGTACTACCTCACATAATCCAAAGGTCAGTTTGTCCTACCTTTATCGAAGTATTCTAGAATTTTCATGTTTTGGGCACTTGATCAAGAATCAAATTGGGTTCTTATATATCTTAGGGTCATTGGAAATATATTATAAAATTCTAAAAAAATTGCAAAATCATGTATAGCTAAAATCCAAAAACATGTAGAAAATTGTAAAGGAAAAATCCAAAAAACATAGTCCCCTTGTCGAACTATGTTGTCTCTGAGCTTGAATTTAGGAAATTCCATCATTGATGTGCCCTCGAAACATCGTAAGTCAGTCCTTTAGGAGTCCATCATAATAAACTGACTCTTTATCACTATTCATATCTTCCTTGTAAATTGATCTAGTCAGTTGAACTACGTGGTCTCTATATGTATAACATTGGCAAGGATTATCTTTGATCAACACCTGAGGCCCCAAGTATAGGTATTTAGGTTAGGTTCTTTATCATAAAACTCTAGAAAATCCCATAACATCCAAATAACTCTAGAAATTCCAAAAACATCCAAATAACTCTAAAAAATCGATAACCATCCAAATATCTCAAAATAAACAAAAAAATTTGAAAATGGAAAATCCAAAAGCATTAGGGAAAAAAAACCTAAAAATCCTCAAATATCTTTAGAAAACCCTAAACAACCTCATAAAACCAAAAATCCAAAAACATCCGCATAAACTTTCAAAAAGATAAAAAATGGCCTTAAAATATTTCAAAATACCAAAAATGTTGAAACATTCTAAAAAATTCAAAACCATCCATCCCTTCTCAATTTCACCTGCAATAAACCTTCACCCATAATAAATTAATCATCACCTTCAACCTTTGGTGAAACAAATAGAAATCAAGTATAGCGAGTCATAAAGTGAGAACTAGAATGTCAAAATCTAATGTCTACATCATAGGTAAATGCACTAGTGAAGTTTATATCAGTGAATCATCTTTGCATCATCATCCCAACATAAAACAACCATCTAATAAACATTTCCTAGGATGTATCATTCTTGTGATGGAAATTAGTATCAGTTATCACTTTAGCTAAACTTAAAACAGGCAAGAGATATAGATAAAACTAACAGTTTGTCTTCAATCTTTTCTTATGATTTATCTTAAATGACCCATTTTGAGGACCTCTCAATTATTTTTATTAAAACTATTTAGAGAGAAAGGAATGGGGCATCAATCATTATTATTCATTTGTTGTGCTTGTGGGTACTCTTGTAAAATAATCTTGGCGCATACTTGCTTAGTTGTGTGTGGGAAGGTTGTTTGGGAAATATTGTTGAGTATTGTGTATGTTTGGTCTTGTGTACTCTAAGCTTCTAAATTACATTTCAACAAGGTTTCCATAAGTCAACATGTGAATAAGAACTATCCTATCTACTTTTCAAGTCAAAGTCCATTACACTAGATACAACACCATCCTAGTTATCAATAACTTGATGCATTGTGTCTATGTGTTATATCAAACAATATGGAAAAATGAAAACTCCTAATCCCAAAGTCTGAGCACCTCATCATCCTGCATTTCATCCTCATTTTTCAATGTCTCATCATAATCTCTAATAAAGTCTCGATGGGTCATGGACTTGCTGGATCTTTTGAAGAAAATTAGATGAATCAATGATCATTCATTCTTTATTCTTTTATCTTCTTTCCACACTAACCTGGTATCATGAGAGTCAACAAAAATATATTAAATGTATCCATCCTACATCCACAAACCATCAGCATACATGCATCTCATAATCATAGCATAATCATAAAGCATCCATCTCATAGCCTATATCATGTCATACATTTTGCATTATCATTGGAGTTGTGATGAATAATATAGATTTGTTATTCTAAGCATCTTAAATTGTTTCATATCATAAGAATTTTCATCCATAAAATTTTCATATCATAATCATTCATCCATAACATATCAAGAAAAGATAATGAAAAATAATATAACATTGCATCCATATCATATCCATCCATACATAAAATAAAGTGAACACATCACATCATATAGAATCATCTATATTTGTATCATATATATATCAAAAAAGGAATGTCATTGTACAAAATTTGGATCAGTGTATGTATATCAATGATAAGTACAATATCCATGAGACTATTAAAAAAGATATATTTGTGATAAAGAATGAGGTGACAAATCAAAATTTTTCTATACAAAAAAGTAGGCCCTAATGGCTGCTACCCTCTCCAACCTACCTCTTAGGTTGATCCTTTGCTCGTAGTCATGCATCACTCCATTATGAAAAAATAGGTTTCCTTAATGTCACTGGTATATCATGATGATAATTTTTCCTATAATATGTAGTCTCCATAACTACCTCTGTATATAACCATGTTGAAATTGTCCAACCATGAGTGGCCGCCATCATAGTCTCAATCTGCTAGCACCGAGAAACCTCCTTTTATCTCTTATTGGTAATGACTTGTACCCAATGTAATTCCTAATCTCTCTTGACCATGATGACAACAACCTACTTCCAAGCCTAGCCTTGCTCAGTAGTAATAACCAAAACATACCGATGCATCTGATCTTGCTCACCGCTCAATGTCTGCACTTGCTACTACAATTGTTGAATCTATGCATCTCTGGCATTTGGTGGTGGCGGTGGTTATGCTCACTATGGTTGTACCTATGGCTATTCCTATGGATAAATCAAAGGCTATTGTATAGCTGGTAAAACCCCTAGAACCTAACCATCCTAGCCATCGTGGCTACCCTTGCCTCCACGTCTCCCTTGGGGAGGAGCACTCGCTAGATTTGGAATTTTTTGTGTAGATACAAAACACACATCATATGTTGGTGTTTTCTATGCAATTTCCTATCCATGATCAAAATCCCAGGGATGAGCCACCAACTATCTAAAGATCTCGACTACCTTGAGAGCTAGAATTTTCAATCCCGACGTGGTAACCTCTCTAGCTGACCTTGCAAAAATGGCCATGTACCAATCATATAGCCTATCCTAGACTTCTCCAAGTTGTTGAGCTACTCTATTTGGTAAATATTGTTCAATAATAGTATGTTCATGACCCTACATGTATTAGGTCTACCTAGAAAAGTATAGCTATTGTACATCATTGAACCTAGGTAGTATCTAAAGCCATGGGCAGTAGCAAAAAATTGTCATATCATAGATTACCCATCTCCAATATAAGATCCCAATCTATCTAGTGTGCCTCAGTGTGATCACACCCTTGTATTTCCAAATGATGAGATCATCTAGCTCCACATCCACCATCTAAACAATAGGTTAGAGCACATTGATATGCTTTTGTGCCCAAATATGTAGCAGAGTCACCCCTACACCAATGGCCCTCCCATAATAATATACAAAATCATGCAAATCATGGTATGAGGAGGCCAAATATCATAGGCCCCCACACAAAGAGTGTCCTGCTGAACAACATCCTATGCCATGCCAAACCCCATCCTAGGCTAAATCCTCCATTGTGTCTATCTAGGGCAGCCAAACCCAAGATGATGGCTGTGATAATCTATCTAAAGGTTGACATGTGACCTTTGTATGACTCCAAGTCAATCTGTGATGTGGATAGAACAATTTGATCAATCTCCATGACCTCAAGCCAGGCATCAAATCCAATTTCAACATAATAAATCAAATGATCATTATGAATCAACAAACAAAGTATACATCAAACATTCTCTAGGGTCACTATCACCTCGCCTATCATAAGGTGGAAGGACGAGGTCTCATCGTGCCATATCTTGCATAGAGTAGTTATCATGGCTAAGTGTGTTTGATTATAGGTGCATATGCGACATACCAAAGGTTCATCTTTCCCAGGTGATCCCGATGCAACCCTATCAAATCACTTGGTCTCAAAAAAATGGTGTACCTGTGCTCCCATGACATCAGTTGTGGGAATACCTCTTGTACCCACAAAGCGCACGGCATTAGGAAATTAAGGAAATTTGAGTCAATTTTAAATTTACAGCTCATAAATCAAAAGAGTGTCGATGTTTTCAATAGTGTCACAGTATTTAAATTTAAGATTGTGATGCTCAAATAATTTGAAATTACAAATCATAACATTTGTCACCAGATGCGCGTGCATCACATTTTAAACATTGGCCTACCCTAACCCTAGTTTATAAATTGGTTGAAGCATTGCTATATACGCATGCGTCACCATTTAAAATTAGAAGCCTTAATTTTAAATCAGGACTAGCATTTCCACATACATGTGCATCACTATAACTCATTTTAGCATCACCAATTTCAATTTGGGCATTGCTATGTAGTGATGCCTCCAAATTTTGAACTTTAAAGTGTAATAAATGCATCAAAAAGTTAAATTTCAAATAAAGTTTGGAATTGCATACCAATGGTCCTATGCTTGGAAGCTTCTGGAACTCTCAAACTTGATTGAAAATGTGCCTAGGAAGCTCTTAGCATGCCATTTCTTTGGAGGGTCAAAGCTCAAAATAGAAAGAATCTCTTAAGAGTGAATGCACAAATGAGTTGAAAGTGATCCTTCTTGGCTTATTTAAGCTAGAAAATTAGGGTTTTTGCTCTAACTTAACCTTCAAGATATGGTTTATCATTATTTACATCAATTTTTCCAAATTGGACCTAAGTTTGCATCTTTTTTTTTGCATTTTTGGCATAATTCTTGCATTCTAGATCCTTTCTGGACACTTGGGGCAGCTTTTAACCTTTATCTATAAATCAACCCAAAATTCAAATTTTTTGCCCAATTTCTTGAGGGGGCAGAGAATCAACTTTATCCTTTAGTAGTGGGGCATCTAAAAAATTAGATTTATTTATTTATTTAGGTAGTATTTTTTATCCAAAAAGTATTATTCTTTAAACCAAAGTAGCGAGTATCTCACTTCAAAGAGGGGAGAAATGTAGACATTGGAAAATGTCCTAAGCAGTATCATACACTCAAAATGGATTTACTAACATCATTTCCTCTCAAACCCATGCTCTTTTCACTTAATTAATTTAATTAGCCTAGCTAATTAAGTAATTGCATCATTTTCATCCATTAGGCTAATTAATTTAATCAATTTAATTCACTCCCCTTCACACTAACATTTCATCTCCTTAAATTAGATACACCAAATATTTATTTTAATCTCCTATGTCATCTTAAAAAATTAAATAACCCTAATATTATTTAATTAAATATCATTTCACCCTTTCCCCATTCATTAAATAAATTAATTTAATGAATATCACTTTAAATCTTCTAATCCCCTAATTGCATGACTAAACCTTTTTAAATTAGCAATTAAACTAACTTTTCCTCAAAAAGCGAACATTCCCATGGAATATTCCTTATCCCCTTAGTTCACAATTAAATTTTTCTTTTAGTTTGCAAAATGCCTATTTCCTCACCCCTTGGGAATATTCCAAAAGAATATTTTCATTCCTCCATCATTTGAAAAAGGGATATTTTCACTTAGCTTCTTGAGCAAGTTTTAACCTTTAATATTTTGAACAATTCACCTTTGACCTATATGAGTGGGTCAAAAGTGTGTTTGTTTGAAGCAATTGTGAGCCCTTGATCAAAATCTCATCATGCATTATCTTTCATTGATGAGAATCCATGATCCATGCCTCTAATATCTTTCATATTGTATTGTTGATTGATCTTTTTTATCTCAACCCTCCATTTCTCATTTTATCTATTATAAATAGGTAACTATTTGGAAACAAATGGATCAATCTTTCAATTGCAAACTCATGTTGTTGAATTTACTTGCAACTATTCTCATATTTTACTCAATTTTAGCTTGTTTTAGTTTATTTCTAATTGTATAATAGCTTAGATCATCCATTAATGGCTTCCATGCATCCATCTTAGTTTATATGTGAATTAGTGTTTTCATCTTTTAGCTTAGAATTAGCTTAAATTAGCTTAGATTTTGCATAATTAGATCATTTTTATCATATAATCATGGTAACTTTTCTTTCATCATGTTTAATTTTATCATAAACTAGGTTTTCATACACCATTCACAATGGTTTCATCGATTCTCTTCCATATAATCAACTGAAATAGGCTCACTAATCACGAGATTTGGAAAGGGTCATTGTTTAACATCAACATGACAGCAATTCCAAAATAGGATAAGTTTCAATTGAGTTGGAGTAAAAGTTTAACTACTCTTGTAGTTTGTAACTTTAGTTGCAATTAAAATTCTTAGTTTAATCATTTCAATTTGAATGTGTATACAAAGATTTTGGCACCCTAAGGCTTTCTTGCACTTCTAGGATTTTTCACTTAAATGGAGAAAGAAGGGCCAAAATGGGCAATGGATACACTCAAAGATAATGCAAGAATGGATGAAATATGTTTAGATCTAATTTTTTAAATGCAATAAACCAAAAAAGTAAATGAATTACTAATACAAAACCTAAGAAATGCAAGTTGTTTGAAAATAGATTGTGATATGAAAAGTGACCTAAGAGTGCAAGTAAAAAATAAAAATAATAAAAATAATTGGAGAGGTGAACCTAGAAGTTTAAATTTGATGTGGAGAAGCTTTGGAATCCTGCAGAGTTGCCTAGAAATGTTGACTAGGACACTAAAGCCAAGTTGGGCGACTTAGTCCTATTTCAAGGAGATTCTGCTAGAATTGTTTTCTATGAAAAAGGGTATCGAAAAATATAAAAGTCACTTTTATGCCTGGGAGTGGGACTAATCCACCAAAGATGGCAACTTAGCCCACCTAGGATTCTCAAAATTTTTGGGGCAGGAATTTGTAGCTATTAGTCTACACTTCTCTTCTTGACAGGTGCCTGGTTTAGATTCTATAGAAATCTGGTTGAAAGGGATCCCCAAGCTTCAATTAGGGCTTTGTTGACATGAATGACTTTGATGAGTTGTTGACCACCTTTTATCACCTTTCTCTTTGACAAATATATAGACAAGACCTACAAAAAACACATGCAAAGAGGGGGAAAAGGGTTAAGGATTAGATTATAGGGGTTTGCCTTGGTCATACCCTAGTTTGGTTGAAAATGAAATGAAATAAAGAGGATCATGAAAAATACCATGCAATGTCATAAAATCACCAAACTTTTGATGTTGAAGTTTAGAGATGTGTTAATGTTTGCTCCAAGATGTTTGATAATTTCCTAGGATGCTTGAATGCTTGAATTGTATAATGCTTTAATGAATGAGTGAAGACTTGGATGAATGGGAGTTAAAATGAGAGAAAAACCCTTTATTTACACTTGATTATACAAAAATTCTAGAGAATAACACATCATAGGCTGACCTCAAGGGTAAGAGAATAAAATCCTACCAAAAAAATTAATTTTTTATTTATTTTTGTACCCAATGGGACTAAGTCACTATAGGTGGCGAATTAGTCCCACCAAGGAAATTTTACTGGGTGTCGGGAATTAAAGTGCATTTAATGAGGTTTAATAGGAATATTCTCCAAAACACACTTAAGTAGGGTTAGAAAGTGCATTAAGGGGTCAGTTAAACATAAAAAAGGGTTGAATTAGTGATGACAATTGTAGAAAAGAATGAGAATTTGTTACAACTCTTTACAACACTCTAAAATAAGACTTGGTGAGTGATAAAAAATGGATTATTTAAGTGAATTATGATGAAAGGGTCCTAGAAATGTGTGAAAGTGGGCTACAACACTTCAAAACACCTTTATAAGACATCCTAGAACTATTAATGATTTACAAGGATCCAAGACCTAATGTGAAAGTGTTGACCACATTACAACATTAAATCTAGGAAAAATCAAGCTAGAAGCACAAGGAAGGACCAAACATGAGAAAAAGTAGAGGGTATGTGAAGGATCATCATGGAAAAAATAGGCCCTTAAGTGGTGATGAAAATTTAGAAAATCAGAGTTAGGCAACTTGACGTAAAAATTTGAATAAGTTATCTATATTATTTAAAAAATATGTAAGAATAGGATATGTAGTAAATTGAATGTAGTTTCTAAACTACTAGGTTTGTTTTTTTTTAGAAAAATTTGTTTGGTGAAAATTTGAAATTTCAATGCAATAGTACTTAAATTTTAGGGAAAAATAAGAAGTAGGTGTTTGTCTGACCACCCTAACCACAATAAAATGATATTATTTTTTTATAAGATTTTAGATATAAGTAGAGGACTCATGTTCCGATGTGATGCATATTTTTTTCTAATTTTTTCCAAGTAAATAATTAATTATTAATTTTTTATTATTACTTTTAAATTATATAAAAACTCATATTTCTGACCACCTTAAATTGGTCAAAACTTCATGAAATTAATTTTTTTTTAATCCTATAGTATGCGAAGCATAGAATGTGACACATGTTTTTGATTCAAAAAATGTGATACCATTTGAAATCTATAGATATTTTTCAATCAGCCTATCAATCAAGAATTTAGTCATAATTCAAATAGAAAATGAATAATATTTATTTATTAAATTCAAAGTAAAGCATAATTTATATTGGTGGAAAGCTAAGAATATCCTTTAAAAACCCTTTTCGTTTCATCAATTTTGGGTAAAAATAATTCATCAGCCACATTGGCCATCACATCACTTACATATTACCACTTTTTGGCCCATCATGATCCTTCACATACTCTAGAAGGGTTACTTTTTTTGTGTCCATAGTTACCCCCACTTTAGTGAGAGGATGAACTTGCTTTAGAATCACACTAAAGGAGTTGAACATGCAATCAAGAGGGGTTTCAATGAACTAATACTTAGAAAGATGAGATGACAACAATCAAGAGGGGTGATCAAGCCCCCAAGATTAAGATCCCATGGAAAACTAAATAGAAGAACAAAGAACACACATAAAAGAAAAACATAGAAAAGGAAAGGGAAAGACGAAAGAAGGAATCAGATCAAGCTTTGATAATTTTTCAAGCTTGTTGTTGATAAGATCTAGGCTATTTGTCTAGAAAGGAAATGCATACTCAGTCTAGGGTGATGAAACTCATGGCTGTCTGCCAGGTGAGAAATCCCAAAAAGTGAGGAAAATACACTCATGGCTGGTATGCACTCACACACACAAAGGGGGCTATTTTGGAAATTCATTCCTTGGAATGGGCTTCCCACTCAACCATACCAAAGTTATACCTCTTGATAACTTTAATAAAGCGCCACAACATAAAATGTTCTTTCGTGCTCCATGAGACAAGCAAAGATTTGTATGCTTAGAACTCATGAATAAATGTGATGGCACCACAGGCATGCAAACTCTATTATCCAAGGTGGCCATATAAAAAATATAAAATGAAACATGCAAAATATGTTCAAAGAAGTCTTGTTTAGTTCATGTGAGGTCTTAACTTAGGGAACATTGTGTCTAATGTCTCTGAAAGAGGACATATCAAAGAATAGAAAATTTGCAACTAATGGGATGCAGTGGGTCACATCAGGCCACTAAGAGGAATGTAATATGCTAATATATATCATGCTCATGAGGAAATCACACCTAATTTCATCCACAAAGTGAAAAACACATCGTATGAAGTAAAAAGGCTGCACTAAGAACCAATAAAAATGAAAAATGAAAAATGATAATGTCAATGTATGCCCCCACTTAAAAGAAATTGCTACACACTATTCTATGAGAAATTACTTTAAATTAGTGAATGAAATATGTAAAAAAGAAAGAAAAAATGAGAACCAAATCAAAAATCCCCTATGACAAGTCATATGTTTTCAACTAAGGTCGTGTCATGGAAAGAGAATGTAGAAAGGAAAGGAAAGAAGGAAAAAGGAGTTTCCCCCAAAATGGAAAACACCAAACACATAAGGGATCTATGGATTTGGGGTTAGTATGTTCATTGTTGCAATGTTTTATTAATGACCTGAAAACTTTCATTCTTCCCCAAATACATAGAATTGGAAGAATGACACAAAGAGAGAGAGAAAAGAAGAAAAATAACCATTTTGGGTCAACATAAAGGCATCTCAATGCCTTGTATTGTTCCCAAAAGGAAAACACAAAACAAAAGTGAAAAGAGAAATGAAAAAGAAATCCTTTTAATCTAACATGAAGGAGACATCTTGGTCTCAATTCCTTGTGTCATCCCTAAAAGGAAAACACAAGAAAATAAAAAGATGAGAGAAAAAGGAAAAGGGACCTTTTGGGTCAACATGGAAGAGACAAAGGGTGTCTCAATGCTTTGCATCATCCCCAAAAGGAAAACAAAATAAAGGATAAGAAAAAGGAAAAGAGGCCTTTTGGGTCAACATGGAAGAGACATAAGGTGTCTCAACACTTTGTGTCATCCCCAAAAGGAAAATACAAAACAAAAAAAAATAAAATAAAAGGAAAATTCAATGTATGGCATATATAAGAATGATGGTACAAATAGAAGAATTATACAAAGAGAGAGAGAGAGAGAGAGAGAGAGAGAGAGAGAGAGAGAGAGAGAGAGAATAAAACAACACATTATGGGGCAGCACATTACATGTTAGTGTAATTAAATAGTTAATTACACTTACATAATTTTACTTAGGTTATAAGATTCTTTCTAGAAGTCTTAGTTGGCTTTTCTAGAACTTATCTTATCTAGCTAATGAATCATTTCCTAGGTGATTAGTTTGTTAGTTGTCTCATGTCATAGGATTGTGAAATTTTTTAAAATCATATTCATTACTACATTTGAACCTTTCCTATATAAGGAAGGCGATTGTACTCATTTGTAACATACTTCATACCTCATCATTTGATAGGTCTTAATATCAAGCAAGCTCTTTCTTGCATACTCTCTTGTAGAATGTTTTCATTTTTTTTGCAACTGGTCTTGGGTGTTGAGCTAATATCTTCCTTCCTTCAATTCCTATCCAGAATGGGAAGCATCCCTACATTTGTACATGGTTTTGTTTCTTCCAAAAGGAATACAAGTTGTTTTTTGACATTGGATCATGTTTTGTCTTTAGGAACTTACCATTTTTGTCAGTGATCACATGTTCTAGGGGGTCTATGTAGTCTCCTTCTTTCCCTCCTATGGGGGGTATTTTGTAATGTATATGTCATGGATGGTGTACTTGGGGGTATCATGGAGTCCTCCATCCTTCCTCACATGATTTCTTTCTTTTATTTCTTTTCTCTCTTTTGGAGAGGAGTTTTTTCCCGCTGGGTTTTCTCCTTTTCTTTGGTTGTGAGAGATTTCTTTTTGAATTTGTACATGGGTACCTAACATGGCCTTGTATTCGGGACCCATCATTGCATATTTTCATCTTTGCATAATAATTTTCTCCTCCCTAAGTTGCACTTATGGGGGGGGGGGCACGTTTGTGTAATTAAATAATCAATTACACTTACATAAGTTTACTTAGGTTATAAGATTCTTTCTATAATTCTTAGTTGGCTTTTCTATAACCTATCTTATCTAGCTAATGCATCATTTCCTAGGTGATCAGTTTGTTAGTTGTCTCATGTCATAGGATTGTGACATTTGTCAACATCATATTCATTACTACATTTGAACCTTGCCCATATAAGGAAGGTGATTGTACTCATTTGTATCATACTTCATACCTCATCATTTGATAGGTCTTAGTATCAAGCAAGCTCTTTCTTGCATACTCTCTTGTAGAAGGTTTTCATTGTGTTTGCAAGTGGTCTTGGGTGTTGATCTAATATCTTCAACTCTTACATTACACACATGCAATCACACTAAAGAAAAGAAAATAAAGGAAAATTTAAAAGGCTAGTAAGGTGAATGAAATTCAACCATCCAGTAAGTCATCTACCTCCCAATAATGTTCAAAAGGTGAACAACTAGCAAGAGGGACAAAAGCAAGGGCCAAACTAGGTGAAATTCTAATCTCATCACCCAGGATAGGAGATATCTTGAGAGTTAAGATCATAGATGAGGAAATCAATGTATTTAATTCATTATGTATTTCTTCATTAATCTTTGTTGTTTCCTCATTGTCATATAGGTTAATCACAGTAGGAGGAGGGTTGATTATGCCTAAAGGAGAGTTCATCTCTTGCTATGATTGTTGTAGTGGATTACTTTATGGTTGTTTCAGAAGTGGGTAGGGACATGTTACGAAGAGATAATTTGGCTATTCGTTTGGATTTGAATTTTTTATAAGAAATGAAAAAGAATTCTTTGCAAGGTGTTATGTGTTCCATGGGTTTAGGCCAAAAGGCTTCAAGGAAAAGTTACCTTTAGAAGATAATTGATTAAATCTGCTATGGTGGATAGTAAATATGTTATTGTTCAATTGAAACTTCAAACATTTGTGAGTGACTAAAGTGAGAAATTTCATCAAGTGAAGCCAAGGATGGCCTAGCCATAGATGAAACTGATCTGACTATGGGATGATGGAGAATGTTACATCCAATGTTTTAGGTCCTATCTGTAATGGAAGGATGATCAATCCTATCATAGGGGATGCAAAACCATTATGTTATTTGATCCATGCTATCGGTTTGTCATAATCATCTTGATATAGATCATGTAATACTAAAAACTCTTTCATGATCATATTCTCACCATAGGGGTGATCTATTAATATCCCATTAGTGGGCTTATCATAGATGTAGTTGGCTATGTAAAGAGAACAATTAGGAAGATTTTTTAGTATATCCTGAGAAGAAAAAGTAATATCAAGAGATTTCTTAGGTTGGACCTTACAAGGGATAACATCTATTGTACCCACCATTTTAGTCATAGGGTTAACATGGGTAGCATCATGTTGTGCATCATTTGTATTGAGATTCATCAAATCATTGTTTGAAGGTTTACAAGCTTTGACAAATGAAATATTGTGTTTAGGCATTGGGTTGGTAAAAATTTGCAAATTTTGATTAGGGGGAGAAACAAAATTATTGCATTGTGTATACACCAAAAAATAGTCTAGATAAATCTAATTAATTAAATATATTTATTTGATTAATTAATCCTTTAATTCCTCTACTATTAAATAAATAGAAATATTTATTTAATTAGTTCATTATTCTATTCTAATCACATTCTTTTAATTATTCTATTTTAATTAAATAAATGACTTTAATAGTTTAATTTATTTAATTATTCATTTATTTCCTCTTAATTAAATAAACTATATCATATAGTTTTATTTAGTCATCATATCTCCTTTATTAAATAAACAAATTCCATTTGTTTGTTTTATTTAATAATATTTCCCCAGTTTTTAAAAATAAATAATTCTATTATTCTTCCAAAGTGAAACTTTCAACTTAATTAAATTATGCTTTATCCTTCCAAACCAATTTTGGAACATTCACAGGAAAGCTGTAAAAAACAAGTTGGAAACAACTCATAGGAAATCCTCTTCAAATCTTCTTCTTCCAATTCCTCCTATCCTCTAGTAACATGTTTTTTTGGGGAGGAACAATCTCCATGAAAAGCCATAATTCTTCATCTCTCACCACTCAATCCTCCAGATCAAATCCAAGCCTTTGTTTTGGTGCCCCTTCACAAATGTGTTGTCACAAATCTATAAATATAGCCTCTTGCTACAACAAATGGATCCCCAACTTTGTGCAAACTTACTCTGCAAGAATATAAATCAAGCAATCAAGTATTCATGGCATTTAGCATCATCATAGCAATACAAATCATAGCATATAGAAGCATTATCATGGCTGCATCATAATTTACAGTAGTTTCTTTTATCATAGTTTCTCTATAGCTTCATTATCATTCAGGAATCATCATATAGGATTAGATAAGTGAAATCTCATTCTCTAAATTGGCATTTTAACAGTCACGATGCTTATCAAATTTGAGAGCCAAGTGACTTAATAAGTCTTTAGAGATAGAGGGCAATAGGACATTTTTCAGTAGATTTATGCTTTTAATTTAGTTTAATTGGTCTTAGATCTTCAATATAATGTCTTATTTAAAAGTGTTTTAGTTTGTTCACTTATTTACTTTTTCACACTTACATTTTGGTGCCCACCGTGGGGCCTAACCCCGTATTTCACTTTTTTTTTTTGAAAAGTGTCGTACAAGATTTTGGCATGTTTATTTTAGCACAATTGAGATTTTTTTAGCACTTCTAATAGAAACTATAGCGCTTCAGAGGAAAACTATAGTGCTTTGGAGGTCTATTTTAGTGCACTAGCCAAAAAAATTTAGTGCTTCGACAGTCTGTTTCAGCGCATCCACCAGAGGTTCCCAGCATAGTTGGAGATTATCTTCATATCTATTTTAGCACTTCGGCCTAATTCTATAGTGCTTCAGATAAAATATATGGTGCTTCTACCTAATTTTATAGTGCATCTGACGAAAACTATAGCACATTTGATCTAAACTATAGAGCTTCGGCCGCCTATTTCATAACTTCTGTAACTTGTTATTTGAATCCGACATGACCACGGCCAATACTTTCTTTGATGTATGTGGGCTAAAATTTACCAATCCCTGGGTAGTCACTTGAGTTAAAATTTATCAATCCTAGGGTAGTCACCACACATTTTTCTATTTTTGGATTAAAATTAACACCATGTTTTCTTTGAAGCAATATCTTCACATAAAATAGATAATTGTCTTTTAGGTTTAAAATTGAACAAAATTGATTGTTGTGATTGTGTGGTGATATGATTATGCTCTCCCCTTAATTGGGTGATTCATAATGCTAGACCTATCCTTTAAATTCATGCACTTTATGCTTTGTTAAATCCTTTAGACAGGCCTACCATAGTGGGAAAAAGTACTCACCCTACAGGAATGACCTGAATGGGGATAGCCAAAAGCCATGGTTTCCCAACCCACTTTAAAATTTATGTGAATCTGGGGAAACCCACATTCAATGGAAGTGTGCAAGATAACCATCCCCAAAATATTTGTTCTAAAGATTGGGAGGTCTCCTAAGGGATTTTATCATTCTGCCACTCCGAATGGATACCCTATCTAAGAACCTAGTGTAGTATCCAACTTGTCAGTATTCAAACATTGTAATACTCAGTGGTGCAAAGGGAGGGAAGAATCTACCCCCAAGATACTCACCATATAATTGGCACAGACCATTTGATCAAGGGATCAAGAAACCTAACTTTGAGTACACACCTGGAAAAGAAAACAACATGGGCGCCCTCTAGGGGGCGACATGGTTGTGTGAGTTGACGCAATTCTAAGATGTGGGGCATTTGAGTATATAACAATGACCTTTTGTCCTTAAGACTGAGTCTATCTGAAGTGTATAATTTGTTATAAACCTATGGAAATCAATAATAATCATGTTTGCTTCTTGAATATACACTTATTGTTTAGAATTTAGGAATTAAAACAACAATTTTTCTATATTTGCTTATTGTTTTTTCTTATCATTAAATCAAATAAATATCATCCAAAAGAACACAAACAATTGGACAATTCACCTTGAAAATTCATTATTAGGGATTGAAAATCCACAAAAAAATTTAAGAAGTCTCTTGAAAAGCGAGTTAGAAAATCAAAGAAGAAAATCAGTTATAAGACGCTTTTGAAGAAGAGACGATCTTTATATAAGAGTAGGAAATTATTACTTCACCATAGGACTTTCATTCATAGGTTTTACAGTTTTGCTAAGGGCTATACTAACGATTATGCTTTAGAACCCTTGTACTCACAAGTGTATTTTCAAGTAAGGGTTGTTTTACAATGCCATAATCATAGTCGACCTATTCATCCATCTTCCATTCCACAACCAGCAATAGAGCACTCTACTAGGCCAGATCAAGTCTTACAATAGAGAAATTTTGAAAACATCAGGCTTAATTCCTAGAATAGCGCTTCTACAACATATTTTAGTGCATCTATGTTGTATTTTAGTGCATCCACAGTTTAAATTAGTACATCAACCATCTATTTTGGCACATCAACCAAATATTTTAGTGCTTCCGCAACATTACCAGTATTGAAAAATCACCAGTACTATAGCACATCCACAATTTGTTTTAGCACATCTGCATTGTCTTTTAGCGCTTATGCCAAATTTTATAGCACATGAAAAGTCTGTTTTAACACTTTAGCCCTATGTTTTAGTACTTCCACAAAGAAAGAAAATAGAGAGTTAGTGAGAACATCTATCAAATTATTAACATTAAAATCAATTTTTTTATTGGGGTGAAAATATTTTCCACAGTCTGCAACTTGAAATAAATCATACAAATAAAAAAAATCAGATTTAAACTTAGGTCTTTTAAATTTTACAAGTGTCCATAGCAAACATCAATCTTGGTTATTGTGTTGAGTATCATCATCAGGATTCTTATCATCCTATCATCATGAAATGACACACAATAATCAAATTTTTACCTTAGTCCCATTAATAGGATATATCATCTTATTTGACTTTGTTAGTATCCAATCAACACTTATCAAACACATAAGATCAAAGTTTAGTGTGAAGAAACAAACATTTGTATGCCTATTTATACAAGGTCAGCATATCAGAGGCTTCATGAAGAAGAAATTGAAAAATCAAAAGCCATGGCTAAAGAAAATCCATGGTTGGGCCACACTGATCACTTTAGAGGTTCAAGAGAAAAATAAATAACCCCAGAAGAGATCTAATAAGTACAACAAGATCTGAACTTTCATAAATTTATGGAAAATTTTTTAGAACAAGACATGGAGAAATATCTCTTAATGTTAGTTGATAGAGGTGCTAAACTTCCAAAATATTTTAACGTCAATCGACTCAAAGAATCATCTACACCTAAAGCAGCTAATTTTGATAATACAAATCAAGTGGATGCCTTATCACAATAAATACAACAATTGCAAAAACAATTTCAGAATATGCAACAAGGCACCACAAAGAGGTATTCTTTATAGGATATATGTCCTTACCCCTTCAATCCAAGTGTGAATATGATACCATTCCACAACATTGCAAATTCCCTACATACAACAATTACAATAGTAAGCCAAATCCAATTGATCATGTGTGAGAGTTTAGAACCATGAGTATCGAGTTTGCACATGAATATTTTTATATATAAAGGTTGTTTCCAAGAAGTTTAGGAAGAAATTGCATGGAATGGTTTTCTAAGTTGGAACTAGGAATTCAATCTTTTGAGGAACTGATCAACAGGTTCATATCATACTTTTCCTTTAACATTCAACATGGGGTAACATTAAAGGAGATTTACAACACAAAACAAATGAAAGGAGAAACATTCCTTTCCTTTCTACAATGATGGCAAAGGTTGTTCGCTAAATATCCTCGTTCTATTCCTGAAGAGGAAAAGATAGAAATATTCATTGATAACCTAGTTGATGATATGGGCTATAGATTGGACTTGTAGTGTCCATCTACCTTTGAAAAGGTAATTGAGAATGGGCTCAGAATCAAAGAGGCTTTAGTTAAAAGAGGAAAAATTAAACACTACAGTGAGGGGTCAAGCAACAATAATTCCTCTAACAACAATGACAAGCCTAAATTTTGGCAAAAGAATAGAAATAATGATGCAACAAATGATGCACATACTTTGAAACTAGTATTTACTTTAACACCAACTGCTTCAAGGAATAAATGAAAAAATGACTAAAACATTAATTAGAATATTGGTCAAGGAAACAACCCAAAGAATGGGGAATCTAAACACTAATCATATCCCATAACATCTAATCAATGAAAATTCACACCATTGGGACAATCACTAGAATCGACCTTGAAGGAGGTTACTGAAGCTAAACTTATCCAAGTGCAAGAAGTGTTAAATTGGGATCCACAATTCAAACCATCATGGTGGGATGACTCCCACTATTGCTCTTATCATCAAAACAAAGGTCACATGACAAAAATATTGTTGGAAAATAAAGCATGCGATACAAGACCTAATTGAAAACAATAAGGTATTTGTGGAAGGGCCTCAAACAAACAATGATCACATTGCTTTTAAAAATGGGTATGTGCAGGATCATGATGGGCCAAAAATTTGCAATATGATGGGTATGTGGCTGATGACCATTTTTTAACCCAAAATTGATGAAACGAGAAGGTTTTTTAAAGGATATTCTCATCTTTCCACCAATATAAATCATGCTTTACTTTGAATTTAATAAGTAATTATTATTCATTTTCTATTCAAATTACGACTAAAGCCCCGATTGATAGGCTGATTGAAAAACATCTATAGATTTCAAACACTATCACATTTTTTGAATCCAAAACATGCATCACATTCTATGCTTCACATAAGATAGGATGAATAAAAGAAAAAATGAATTTCATAAAGTTTTGACCAAGTTAAGGTGGTTAGACATACGAGTTTTTTATATTTTTTAAAAGTTGTAATAAAAAATTCATAATTAATTATTTACTTGGAAAAAAATTACAAAAAAATATGCATCACATCGGGACATGAGTCCTCTACTTATATATAAAATATTATAAAAATAATTATCATTTTATTGTGGTTAGGGTGTTGAGCGACACCTATTTCTTATTTTTCCTTGAATTTTAAGTACTATTGCATTGAAATTTCAAGTTTTCACCAATTAGATTTTTCTTTTTTAAACAAACCTAGTAGTTTAAAAACTACATTCAATTTGCTATAGATTCTATTCTTACATATTTTTTGAAATAATATAGATAACTTATTCAAATTTTTATGTCAAGTTGCCTAACTCTGATTTTTGATGTTTTTTGCCACTTAAGGGCCTATTTTTTCCATGATGATCTTACACATACCCAAATACTTTACCAAATTATGAGAGGGGAGAATATTCTTCCACAAATGGTAAAGGTAAAAACATTAAATATGTTTACAAAAAAACTATTCTATGTATTTCTACTGTTGAGATTGATGAAGAATTTGATAGTCAAATTGATAGAGTCGATGACATCATACCCATTGATCTAGTCCCACACATGGATACATCCAATAACTAGATCAATTTCATCAAAATTTGGTGAAAACAAGAACATCAACCGATCAAGGTAACCACAAGGGGACAAGCTAAGGTAATATTGAAAGGAGTTTCATCTATATCTAATGATACTCCTTCAAATCAATATAACAACATTGATCAACTGCAAAAAATACCAGAACAAATATCCATCCTGAAAGTCTACAACGGTGCCCAATAATGTAGATTTATGTCAATTCCAAGCTATGGTGGGGTACTTAACTATGCCTCACTATCTATCATTTTCTGAGCAAGATGATGTTTCACTTACTCACCCACATAATGCAGTCCTTCATATTGAAGTCCTAATCCACAAACACCAAGTAAAACATGTCTTGATAGATGGAGGAGATGGTTTGAACATTTTCACTTTAAAATTGATCTGTGCAATAGATTATTTTGATGATGCCATTGACACTAGAAGGAAGATCACAATCAAGTCTTATAATGAAGAAGAAATATCTTCCAAAGGGTTGATAGTCTTTCCCATTTAGGTGGGACCAATAGTAAGGAATATTTTTTGTCAAGTGTTGGATAGAGATCTCACATATAACATACTCTTGGGGTGCCCATGGATCCATGACATGCAAGTGGTACCTTCAACATACCATCAATGTTTGAAATTTCTCGTTCTATGGATAGGAGGTTACAATTTTAGCTAATTATAACAATACTCAAACTTGTAATGCACTCAAAACAACTTAGGATACTTTGGTACCCAACAATAGAGAGGAAAACACTTTTAATCCATCTAGCAATGAGAAGCAATCAAATTTCATTTCTAGGTGGACTGCGAAAAAGGACCAATCAAAAGAAACAAGGGTGGCAGACTCCACTTCATCAAACATTGAAGACCAACTAGGTTCTTTGTCATAGTAGTTCAAGGACAAGGTGTAGTTACAAGATAGAGGCATGGGAGAATATTTCATTGAGCACTCTTTATATCTTTCACCTTTTTTTCCATCTCCAAGAACATATGTGCAACCATTGAGAATCACCCAATAGTCATCACAACCCACAATGGCCCTGGATGGAAGGTTTATAAAGGTAGGAACTTTAGATGAAGAATTTGAAGACAAATTCATTCTTAATTGGCTTTATAAAGATGAGAAAGCTTCCACTTCAGCAACTATCATCATAGAGACAGATCAGTATGGTAAAGGGAAGGCTATCCTAGAAAGAATGGGATATGAAGGGAAAGGACCTCTTGGAAAAAGAAAGGAGGGAATTGTAGAACCCATTCAACCTTTGACACTTCATCCAAAGGGAAAAAATGGATTGGGTTACATAGGTGAAACAAAAGAAAAAAACACTCATAAAGTTTTTGAAAGAGTCCTTCAAATGAGGGATAGCTCTAATACAAACTCTAATGAGTACAAGTGGGAATCTTTATTAAAAGATTCATACAAGAACATACAAATTGATGTCATAAAAGAGTATGCACCCACACATAATGAGGGACAAAGCTTGGGAAGTAGACCCCTTGTATCTGAATCACAAAATATCAATGACTAAAGTGAAGATAAGCAAACATCGAGTGATGTAGATGACTTGGAGGAAAGTACCATTATAGAACTCGACATTAGCACTGAAATTTTTTGACGACATTATTGTCTGAGCCTTTACTATTGCTGACCTTAACCCATCCAATGACTCTTTACCATTACTACATCCTCAACTTATTGACTGGGAACCCATTGAACCTATCAACATACCAATCTTTAACAATGATGATTCCATCATAAAATTCCTTTGTTGTAGTGAACCTAACACAATTTCTAGTCGCAATTCTCATAATGATGCTTTAAGATAGGAGGGTGTCAAATCTTTCAGTTGCAAAATTGAAAATAGGAATATTGGATCTAATGGTGAAAACCATTCAATGGTAGCATTAGATCCCAAAAAGGTAAAAATAAAGAACATATCTGATGGTGAAAACCTCTCTAAGGCACCAAAATATGGAAGATTTGACACTCTTCTGGAACATTACCATGAAAGGTCATTAGTGTTGATAGAGCCTACACAGTCAATTAACATTGGCACAATAGAGAAGGCAAGGATTTTACATTTGGGAGCATCCATGACTGAAACATAAAAGCCATAATTTATCAAGTTCTTTGAAGAGAGAGGAATCAACTTTACTTGGTCATATTTTGATATGTTGGGGTTAGATCTAGATCTTATACTACATCATTTGTCTCTACCAGTTGGAACAAAACCTGTCAAATAAAAAATAGGAAAATTCATCCACATATTGCCTTGCTGGTAAAAGCTAATTTGAAAAAGTTGTTGGATGCATGATTCATTAGGGATATAGACTATGCTGAGTGAATCTCCATTATTATCCCTATATCTAAACCTGCTAATTGCATCAAAATTTGCACAGACTTTAGAGATCTAAATAAAGCATTTTCAAAGGATGAGTTTCCATTACCCAGCATTGACATCATTGGTGACTTGATAGTAGGAAATTCCTTGTCACTCATGGATGGCTTCTCAGGGTACAATAAAATCAAGATTGCACCAGAAGATCAAGAAAAGACAACATTTACATGTCCATGGGGCACTTTATATTGGAATGTCATGCCATTTAGGTTAAAGAATGCAAGTGCAACATATTAGCGGGCAATGACCATTATTTTTCATTATATGATGCATACTTTCATGGAGGATTATGTGGATGACATATTAGCTAAATCCTATAATAGTGAAGAACATCTAGAGATCCTCAATCAAATATTTACTAGATTGGAGAAATTCAATGTCAGGCTGAATCCCAAGAAATGTGTGTTTGGGGTTACATCAGCAAAACTTATTGGCTACATAGTCCTAGAAAAGGGTATCGAGGTGGATCCTGCTAAGGTCAAGGCAATAATGGAAATGCCACCTCCCAAAAATATCATTCAATTAAGATCTCTATAAGGTAGGCTACAATTAATTAGGAGATTTATCTCCCAATTAGTAGATAGGTGGCATCCCTTCAATCATCTCTTGCATAAGAATGTCTCTTTCAGATGGGATGAAAACTATGAAGCAACTTTCAATCAGATCAAGTAATACTTGATGTTGCCACCAATCTTAATGCCACCTATAGAAGGGAAACCATTATTGATATACATTGCAACAATAGACATTTCTATAGGATCTTTGCTAGAACAAGGGGATGCAGAAGAAAAAGAACAATCCATCTACTATATATCAGCAGGACCTTGATTGGGTATGAAGTACATTACACTTTCATAGAGAAAGCATGCTTAATGGTGGTATTTTCTACCCAATAGTTGAGACATTACATGCTGACTCATACAATCAAACTTATTGAAAAAAATGATCCTTTAAAATATTTACTCAACAAGGCTACTTTGATAAGGAGGTTAGCCAAATGGGTCATGCTCCTCAATGAATTTGATATTCAATATGTGGATAGGTGATCCATCAAAGGTCAAGTAATTTCTGATCAATTAGCTGAAGCTCCATTGCTAGATTATCATCCTATGAACATGGAATTTCCTGATGCAGACATCCTTAGTGTCACTCCACAATAGTGGTGGCTTTATTTTGATGGATGATCCTACACACAACATGGATCTGGTGCAGGAATTTTATTTGTTACACCTAATGGGAATACCATCCCAAGATCTTATAGTCTCATGTTCCCATGTACTAGTAATGTAGCTAAGTATGAAGCTTTGATTATCGACATCAAATTTTCTATTGAATAGAAAATCACAGAGCTACAAGTGTATGGAGATTCCCAGCTAATCATTTATCAAGTTAATGATGACTATCAAACAAAATATGAAAAGCTAATGCCATATAAGAAGTTGATAGATGATCTAAGGAAATACTTTGTGGACATCAAGTTTGAATAGATTCCAAGGGCAAAGAACAAAGCATCGGATGTCATGGTGAGAATTGCTTCTCTTCTACAAGTGCCAGATAGGTGATATTGTTATGAATTTATGGTAGAACAAGTGTCAAATCCTGCTTATGATAACCCTGAATCTCAGACTATATGCCTTTTAGATGATAATCAACCCTCCACTTATGGAAATATCTATGCTTACTTGAGAGATAATATCTTTCCTCCTGATCTTTCCAGAAACCAAAAGCACAATTTCATATGCCAATCTACCCGACACACCCTTATTGCTGACGTACTTTACCGTCAAGGTCTATATGGTACTCTTCTTCAGTGTCTTGAAACTAATGATTATGTGATAGCTTTACATGAGGTCCATGAAGGTATTTGTGGAACTCATTCAAGTGGATTATCCTTGGTGAAGAAACTCCTTCATTTGGGGTATTATTGGCCGAACATGGAACAAGAGTCCTATGAATTTGTTAAGAAATACCACAAATGTTAGATCCATGGAAATGTTATTCATGCATCTATGCAAGAATTCCATCCCTTCACGACATCATGGCCTTTTTTTCAATGGGGACTTGAATTAGTGGGAAATATTACTCCATCTTCATCTAATGGACACAAGTTCATTATCACAACAACATAATACTTTACGAAATGGGTAGAAGTATTTCCTTTGATCACAATCACTAGGAAATAGATATCTTCTTTCATACTGAACTATCTCATTTGTAGGTATGGTATACCCCAATCTATTATTATAGACAATGGCCACCTTTCAAGAATCAAGATGTCAAAGAGTTGTGTGAGAAATTTCATATCCAACATCACTTTTCAACACCCTATTATACTTAGGGAAATGGATAGGCAAAGGCTTCAAATAAAACAATTCTAAAGATCCTAAAGATGACTGTCAATGATGTTGGGCATGATTGGCACATTCAATTAAATCTTGCTCTTTGGGCATATAGAACCAGTATCAAAACACCAATAGGAGCTACACCATATGCACTTGTATATGGATTGGAAGCTATACTTCCTCTAGAGGTTGAGATTCCATTGCTTCATGTTTCATTGAGAGGTCTTATCATAGATGAGGACTATAGGGTCTGTAGATTCCAAGAGTTGGAATTGTTAGATGAACTTCATCAACAAGTTATGAATCATTTAATGAAATATCAATAGAGGATGTCAAGAAGCTATAATCACAGGGTTAAGCCTAGAGTCTTCCAGGTTTGAGACTTGGTCCTATAGGAAAACCCTAGAAATAAATCAGATGGAGAAAAGAAAGTGAAGTTTTAACCTAACTGGATAGGCCCCTTTGTCATCATATCGGTCTATGGATCTGGAGCATATCAGCTATCAAAACTTGAAGGGGATTTGTTGGATGAACCTATGAAGAATATCCATCTCAGAAGGTTCTACACTTGAGACATCTAGTGCATGGTTGAAAAGGGTCACCTTGATGAAAACATGGCAAATAGGCATCATGGTGATAGAAAAATAAAAAAATAAAAAAAATAAAGATAAATAAAAAAAATCAAAAAATCAAAAAATAAAGAAAAAAACAAAAAATTCAAAAAATCAAGAAAAATCAAAAAATTCAAAAATCTAGAAAATACAATAATTTTTTTATAAAATATGAAGAGATGAAAAAAGTGCAATAAAAACAAGTGGTGAAAACTTGGAAAAGGCGCTATTTGTGATTTAAACCAGATTTTCTATCTATTAGACACATGAATTCTTTTTTCAGTCATTTCCTTTTACCATCATCTTACATCTATCATTTGAGAGGATCACCATCAGTATCCATATCATGGCAAAGTTATCGTGCCATACCCTAGCTTGGGGGTAAACTCTATAACTCATTGGTTGCAATGGACTTTGGACTTACACAAATGGACAAACTTCAGCATGTTAAAGTAGCACATACAATGCTCATTTCAAAACATCAGGAAATCCATCAAAATCCAAAAACATCAGAAAATCCATCAAAATCCAAAAACATCAGAAAATCCATCAAAATGCAAAAAACATAAAAAATCCATCAAAATCCAAAAACATCAGAAAATCCATCAAAATGCAAAAATAAATCAAAAAATCCATCAAAATCCAAGAAATCCCCAAAAAATTTGAAAATTCAAAAAAAAAATCAAACACAAAGTCTATGTCAGTCGAACTATGTGGTCCCTGAATATAGAACATAGGAAAGGCTAATCTTTGATCAACCCGCGGGGCCCCTAGGATAGGTCTTTAGGTTAGGTTTTGGTTGGAATCTTGGGAATCATGAACACATTGGCAGACAACTCAAAACGGATGATCTAATCTGAATAATGATTTGAAATACTATAAGTAGAAATTGAATTGTTGTACTTTGATCATTGATTATCATTTCTTTGGAGCTACTCGATGATGTATTGAACTAGAGGAGAAAGGAAGGAGAATGGTATTTTTCTTTGTTTTCTATCTTTGAGTTGATCATTATTATTGTGTGAATTTTTTCAGGAAGTGCTCTACCAAGTATCATGGATGAAATTCCAATTTATATAAGAAAATGATTAATTCTTGTATGTTTATGCAAGAAATGCTTAGGTCATCTCATTTTAATTATACCTTGATGCTTGTGTTCGCTTGCAATATCAAAAATCATGAAAGAAGTACTCAAGTCATCATTGATTTATATCATATCATTCATGCTTGTACTCACTTTCAACATTTTTAAAGCTCCATGATGATACAAAGCAAAATAAAAAAACTATTAAGATGCCAATACTTGCATGTAGATTTGTATGATAAATTAGATTGCATTCATAATATTATCACATCTGTAGAGTATTTGTTAATAAAAAAAAGTTGGGGAAGTCATTCACAAATGAAATTATCTTTTCTCATAATGGATTGAGTATACTTGAGATTTACAATCATCATTTTCATTGCATATAGATAGAGGGAATTTAATCTATCATTTCACCATTCATACATACAAATCATATCATTTTCATTAATAATTTTCATATCACACATCATAAACATTGCATATATGACATTTCAAAATTGCATATAGTTGCATTTCATCCATCCATTAGATCATATCATGTATTATGTATTTGCATTTATCACAATAAATAAAAGTGCACACATCCCATTTGCATTGTATATCATTTATGTCATTATATACATGAACACATTATAATGTAATATATACATACATCATTCATACATCATGCATTCATACATTATTATTATGCATATCATAAATAGAAAATCATCGTAATCATCATTATTATAACACTACATCTATAACATTATAGTATAAAGATTAACATATAATATATAGAATGTAGAAAGTAAATGCATCCATCATAGAATCATATAGAACACATAGTAGATCGATAAAATCCACTACATATCATAAAAGTCTCATAAATGTCAAGTATACAGTGAAGTATAATATAGAAGAGATAATATCATAAAAAATGGTTGTAATCGCAAGTATACATCATTTCTCAAAATGAAACAAAAGGTACAATCATCATCATCATGTACTACTAGCATCAGATGGAGCAAGAATTTTAGGACTAGTACCATCACGAGGATCTCTCAAATCTCTCAGAAGAGGTTGTGTCACACCTCTACTCAAGGTCCTTGTACATGTCCTCTCTAATTGCAACTGCGCATAAATGAATCTCTAATCTAGAGGGGCAAGCTGATAGTATTTTCCTTTGTAGTACTCAATCTCCTAGCTAATATAGAAGCCTCTCACATATAATCTTCTATTGAGGTACCATCTTCCAATCTCTATAATCTATCTGCTATGGCCTATGCTATCTCTACTGCTCATCTGAAATTATCTCTCTCGATAGTCAAGGTTGTGATATGTCTTGCTTAGTTGCTAGTTGTGCCTATATCTATGATTGTAACTTTGTTGTGGCTTGTGCCTGCTTTGTGGCTCATCTCGCCCCATCCCTATCAGATCAAGTAATTTATGTCTGGGTGGTGGCCATCTGCGCCTACATCTGAGTCTAGGTCTGAAATAGTAACCCCTATGTCTGAGCCAACTAACCCTATAATGTTTGCACTTGTACTTGCAAGCTGGAAATCTATCTGATTTGTAGAGGTGGTAGCTACCACCTACCTCTAATGAGGCACATTGGTGGATGACTCTGATCTACCTTCTATATCTTGCCTCCTACCATCCCCTCCATCATCTCCACTATCACTACTCTCATCACTGCTATCCTTTCCACTATTATCATCACTACTATCCTCATCATCACTGCCCTCAATATCCACATCTTTCTCCTCCTCAACCTCCTCTCTCCTCTGTCTACTACCAGGTGCAACAACTACCTCCTCCTCTGTTGGTAATGGTATGGGATCATCAGGTATAGTAATCCAAGGAGGAGGGTGTAGAGCAAGGAACAACACATACTCATCAGTCACTAGTGCCTCTACAATGTTATGACGCATATACCAAGTTGAAGGCTGAAGAGAATGGCATCTTGCAACAAGAGCATCATATGAGAGGTAGGGTCCCCAACCGCTAGCATCACTATGATGACGAGCATAGTGAGCCACACCCTAGGGCATACACTGAACCATCCCGTACTATCTGTAAACTCTCCTCAAAAGGAATCTCTCCAGTATGAAGTGAGTCCTCCCAATTTGGTACATAGAATCACACAAGTAACCTAGCTCTATGTCATCCTCATCCCAGTGGTCACAATCTAGATATGGATGCTAGGTCACCACCTCCAAGTCATCCAATACTTGTCTCTAGTACTCTAGTTTACCCATCTTATGTTGGGTAAGTCTATCTATGTATCTGAAAACTGGTCCTAGACATGTGAGAGCAATATCCTCCCATGCCCACACCTGCAGTAATGTAGCTCTTGACACCAGACTCTATCCTCCCAGATATACGACTAAATGAAGATCATGATAAAGGTAAGCCAACATGCACATCTTCCACACATCTCTCATGCCGTGTAATATCATACTCTCAAGCATAGGACCCCATCCAATAGACATTCCCTTTAACCTCTTGTCAGGACAAGGGAATCCTCCAATGAAACCTGCCAGAATTGAAGGTAGTGTGGCATATGCATACACAATATCACACCATGGGATCCACATCCCAGTAATATGAGCATCCTTTAAAACCCTGCATAGAGCCTCTGTCCCATGTTGCTCCTATGAATCATATACAATGATCTCTCTAATGAATGGTATTTGAAGAATGCACCATACATCCTCTGGAATGACTATCATATTGCTGATCAGAAGGTGGAAGGTGTTATGGTCACTATGCCACTGCTCTGCTAAAGCTATGAGGAGATCCCAATTAATCCTAATCTAGGGCATGTCAAGAAGTGAATCTAATCCACATTGTCCTATGATCTATCTCTCTTAAGGTATGAGATATGGTATCATATCAAATTTCCATGGGAACCGCTCTCGAATCTGAACATTATCCAAAACATCCTATCATCATGAAAAGTTTAAAATTAGTACACTTTGTCAGAATATCGGGCATTACTTATCCTATCAACTCTAATCAGCTCTTGGTGATAATTTTAATCAAATCTCATGAGTAAGCATCATTGAGCCTCGCTTATTGGGAGGTCATTATCGATTTTAAATTGTACTTCACCTATCATGAGGTTAATTTTTTAAATCAACCTCACCTATCATGGGGTTCATCAATAAATTTTATAATTATTCCTTGCCTATCAGGAGGTTAGTTATTATCAGTTAAACATCAGATCTCACTTATAATGAGGTTGCACATCATCTATTTGATTCAATTCATCAATCATATCAAACCAAATGGTTGAAATGATTGAAATTGACAAAATTAGGGACAAACTTGATAAAATTTATCAATCTAAGTTGGATGTGCTAAAATAGGCTTTCAAAGCACTAAAACATCAGAAGCGCCAATTTATTAGGTGAAAGTGCTAGAATAGGTGTTGGAAGCACTACATTAGTCAAAGCACTAGAATAGGCATCCAAAGTGCCAAATCTATCAAAGCACTAAAATACTTTGTTGAAGCGCTAAAATAGGGACTGAAAGCGGTAAACTTTTGAAATGCTACATTGGACCCCTGAAGCATTGTTTTATCTATCCTAAGCACTAAATCTGTTGAAGTGCTAATCTATCCTATGGAAGTGCTAATTTATCTAATCAAAGCACTAATTCTTGAACGTGCTAAAAAAAACCCTAGAAGTGCTACATCAGGTCTTGGAATCACTAAAACATGTTGGTTGAAGTGCTAAACTATGAAAAATGCAAAATCTAAACAAATAGCACCAAATAAAAAAGAATGCACAAACTACGAGGAAGTTTAGAGGTACATACCAGAGGTCTGTAAGTTGCCAAGCGCTGGTGGCATTACACATGCTTGAGTCAATGGGTATGGTATGGGATCGACATCTTTCTAAAAATTGTACTCCAAGCTCTCTCTCACAAGATTTCTAAGACTCAAATGCACAAATGAATGTGAAAATGACCCCTTTGACCTTATATAGGTTATTTTTTATGGGATTATTGATGGGTTTTTTAGATTTTTCATAGGAGATTAATTCCTATTTCATCATAAGGGTAGGTTTTGCATTTCTTATCAAGAGATAAATTATTTCATCATTGTTTCTTCATCAATTATCATTAAATCATCAAAACATCATGGAAAAATCATAACAATCATGCAAAAATCAAAATTCATCAATTTATCTCCCAAGGGGGCATATATCCATCATCAACTAAAATCAATGTCTGGGGCATACTAAAAAAAATTCGTCAATACTAGCAGCAACAACAAAATTATTCATTGAAGCAATGCGTAAACACATCACTTCAAAGAGGGGAAAAATGTATACACCTAAAAATGGCCTGGATAAATCTAGTTAATTAAATATATTTATTTGATTAATTAACCCTTTAATTAATTCCTCTATTATTAAATAAATACAAATATTTATTTAATTAGTTTATTATTCTATTCTAATCACATTCTTGAAATTATTCTATTTTAATTAAATAATTGACTTCAATAGTTTAATTTATTTAATTAATCATTTATTTCCTCTTAATTCAATAAACTATATCACAATTTTATTTAGTCATTATATCTCCTTTATTAAATAAACAAATTCCTTTTGTTTGTTTTATTTAATAATATTTCTCCATTTTCTAAAAATAAATAATTCTATTATTTTTCCAAAGAAAAAGTTTCAACTTAATTAAATTATGCTTTATCCTTCCAAACCAATTTTGGAACATTCACGGGAAAACTATAAAAGCAAAGTTGGAAAAAACTTACAGGAAATCCTCTTCAAATCTTCTTCTTCCAATTCGTCCTATCCTTTAGTAACATGTTTTTCTGGGGAGGAACAATCTCCATGAAAAGCTTAGAATTCTTCATCTCTCACCACTCAATTCTCTAGATCAAATCCAAGCCTTTGTTTTGGTGCCCCTTCACAAATGTGTTGTCATAAATCTATAAATACAACCTTTTGCTACAAAAAATGGATCCCCAAATTTGTACAAACTTAATCTAGGGGAACAAAAATCAAGCAATCAATCATTCATAGCATTTAGCATCATCATAGTAATAGCAATCATAGCATATAGAAGCATTATCATGGCTGCATCACAATTTACAGTAGTTTCTTTTATCATAGTTTCTGTATAGCTTCATTGTCATTCATGAATCATCATATAGGATTAGATTAGCATAATCTCGTTCTCTAAATTTTCATTTTAACAATCATGATGCTTATCAAATTTAAGAGCCAAGTGACTTAATAAATATTTAGAGATAGAGGACAATAGGACAGTTTTAGTAGATTTATGCTTTTAATTTAGTTTAGTTGATTGTAGATCTTCGATATAATGTCTTATTTAGAAGTGTTTTATTTTTTTTACTTATTTACTTTTTCACACTTACACCTTGATCATTGACACCCAAAATGGATAGACAGCTAGAATCAATGAGGTCTTGCACAAGGTGTTTAAGATGCTTACACTTTTTTGTGTCATGTCCATTTTGGTGATGAAAATGACAATAAGAATTTTGTTTAAAGGTCATGGGTAAAGGCTTAGTATGATCAAGTGGTTTAACTATAGGAAAAGTGATCATTTTTTGTTGGAACAGTTGATGCATTGTGTTATGTAGGGTATCAAGCAAAGGTGTGAATTGTCTCTTCGGGTCCTCATAGCTAAAGGGTACCACTATTTTAATCGCTACCACTTGGTTATTGATGGGTGGAGTTGGTTGTGGAGGAGGTGGATTGAACTGTAAAAATCTTCTTTTTTTTTCTAAAGGGTTATGCGTTGTTTTGGTTGGCATGAACATTAGATTTCTCAACTCGACTAGAAGTGGACTTTACATCATGACTACTAACTAAATTGTGATAATCACAAAGGGCATTAAATAAGTGCATAAAGGAGGAAAATTTAATCATGGTCCATTTATCTTGAATCTGAGTTTGCAAGTTTTCAATAAACATATTTTCAAGATTTGGGTTAGGAACCTTGACATCAATTTGGGCATAAAGGAATTAATAGCATGAGATGAAATTGGTTATCTTTTCATCCACATTTTGTTTAGATCTCATCAAATTAGCCGATGTATTTTTGGGAGTCATGTGCACTTGGAAATGATTGATAAATGCATCAACATGTTCATTAAATCAATGAATTGAAATGTTCAGTAGAAAGGATAACCATTCCAAGGTAGCTCCCTTTAAAGTCCTAGGAAACAATTTAGCTAACAATTTTTCATCAAGGAAAAAATCACTGCATAAGATAGCATAGGAATTGACATGATTAGAAGGGTCTCCCATCCCTTTGTAATTCTCAAATCTAGGCATCTCTATTCCTTGTGGCATTGGTGTTCTTAATATTTCCAAAGATAATAGACTACTACAAACATGATAAGTAGGTGGTACATTTTGATTTTGATTCATGGTGGATATTTTTTTGTTGCATGGAGGAGATGGCTTGGAAAAGTTTTGTTATGAGGGGATCAGTATAGGTAGTAGTAGGAGGTGGAAGAGAGATTTGTTAGGGGTTGTATGTAGTACTGGGGAAAGTGAATGGAACACTAAGATGTGGGAAGGTGGTAGAGGATAGAACATTCAATTCCATAAAGTAACTAGGGGTGCTAGCAGGAATACTAAAGGAAGAAACCACATTACTAATAGATTGCATAACTATTGCAACTTGTGGAGTGGTGTAGGTAGGTATAGGTGTGACTATTGAAGGAGGAGGAATTTGAGGTCCTCCTTAGCTAACCACAATGTTTTCTGGTTGGGGTGTGCTAGAGGTGGAATGAACATGTTTTTGATATATCTCAACAATTTGTTTCACAATGTCTTGGCTTTCATCACTATCAAGCATGTGATGAATGTTTCCTATAGTTGGAATTGTAGTGGCTGAAATGTTTTCAAGGCACACTTGATGTTGAAGATGTGTTAAGTTCTCATGAATATTAATTATTTTGTCTTGCGAGATGTGGTCATTTTGGGTTTCAACATGCATGTTATATGAAGGAAAAGGATTTCTAAAGGTAGTGTCCATGTCGGATGCACTATTATCAATAACATGAGTAGTAGCTTTAGTTAACCCAATGTCCATAGTGAAAGTGCTATCATGGGATTCCATGAGTCTAGAACTTCTTCTTACTAGAGTATTATCAATAGGGCACCAAACTCTCATACAAATATTACTAAAGGTGGGATGAATGAAAATGCAATGCACACTAGGAGTAATAAAATGATAATAATAGAAAGTTTGGAGACTATCACAGAGATGCAATAACAAAAAATAGAAATGCAGAAAATGCTCTAAAAATGACATAAATTATAGTGTAAAATGTGCATGAGGACTAGGTCACCTAGTGTGGTGAATTAGTCCTAGCAGTAAGTTTTTTGAGATTTTCCTAAATATTTAAATGATTTTTTAAAAAAGTTTTAGATGCAGGTACACTATGAAAATGTAGAATTTTGGTATTTTTCAATGAACTGTAATGCAAAAATGCAAGCTATATGAGCTTTTCACTAATCTAATTTTTAAAACCCTAGGATGCAATGAAATAATGAAAACCCTAATAAAATATTGATGCAAATTATTCATAGGATAAACTTGAAATCAAAACTAAAAATGTTCTAAATTTGGGTTCACCAAAATGTATACAAAGATTTTGGCACCATAAGGCTTTCTTGCACATCTAGGGTTTTTCACCTAAAAGGAGAAAGAAGGGTCAAAATGGGCAATGTCTACACTCAAAGCTAATGCAAGAATGGATGAAATATGTTTATATCTAATGTTCTAAATGCAATAAACTGAAAAATTAAACGAATTACTAATACAAAACCTAAGAAATGCAAGTTGTTTGAAAACACATTATGATATACAAAATGACCTAAGAATACAAGTAAACAATAATAGAAATAAATAGAATTGGAGAGGTTCACCTGGAAGTTGAAATGTGATGCGGAGAAGCTCTAGAATCCTACAAAGTTGATTGGAAATGTTGACTTGGATACTTACGCCAAGTTGGGTGACTTAGTCCTATTTCAGGGAGATTTTGTCAAAATAGGTTTCTGCCAAAAAGGGTATCCAAAAATTTAAAAAAATCACTTTTTATGCCTACAAGTGGGACTAATTTTCCAAAGATGGTGACTTAGTCCACCTGGTAATCTCAGAAAGTCTAGGGCAGGAATATATAGCTATCAGTCTGCACTTCTCTTCTTGATAGGTGTCTGGTTCAGATTCTGTAGAAATTAGGCTAAAAGGGATCTCCAAGCTTCCAATAGGGCTTTGTTGACTTGAATGACTTTGATGAGTTTTTTACCACCTTTTATCACCTTTTTCCTTGAAAAATCTGCATACAAGACCTACAAAACGTAAATGCAAAGAGGGGGAAAAGGGTTAAGGGTTAGAGTATATGGGTTTGCCTTTATCAAAGCTCGGTTCGGTAATGAAACCCTTGAAAATGAAATGAAATAAAGAGAGGATGATGAAAAAAAAACATGCATTCTCATAAAATCACCAAAGTCTTAATGTTGAAGTCTAAATATATTGTTGATCATCAAAGCTTGTAGCTCTCCGATAGTCTTATGGGAAATATAGTGAGGGACCAATATGTGCCTCACTGAATACCTCTAGGATTTTTATAAAAAGTTGCCTCTTCTTTGGGGGTTTGGAGAAAAGGGTAGAAGGAAATGTAAATATAAAACATGAAAATGGAAATGCACCAATGCTTTTACAACATTTCAAACCAAACCATTCCTTTGATTGATAAAATCTGACACAGAATGCCACAACTCTTCATTGTTGGAAAGACAATGAACGACAAAGGGAAAAAAAGTACAATGTAGACTTTCAAATCTTTCTACATGAAGTGTTCATTAAGGTTCAATCAAACATAAGTATTTCTAAGGGGAAAAAGAAAAATATTCAAAAATTACATAAAATTTCTCTCCTAATACAACATAATATAGTAAAATAACAACCCTTCAGAAAAATAGAGAATTCCAATGGCATAATCTAGCTTTCACAAGTCACCATTCTTCCATACGAGCATACAACATGGAAATCAGCTACTTAAACTATTCAAATTCATTAAGCAAGACACAAAGTTTCATTCAAAATGATAATATAAAAAAAAAAATGCTTGAAAAAGACCATAGATGCACAATCTCAAAAATTTCTTCTCAATAGTTCATGATTTAAATATCAAATGAAATTTAAAAGAACTTTAGATGTCAATCTAATAATAGTTTAAGCCTTAAAAGGTATAACATGCCATAGATAAGTAGTTCTACAACTATGCTCCTGACAATACCTCTATCTTCTAAGACAATTAAAGAATTTTTTCCTTAGCCAAGGAAACTAAAATTTGGAATCCAACCCCTCAATGTGTCATCGCCTTTCTTATATAGCTGCAGAAAAAGAAACCACTTGAACAAAATAGTCAATACTACTAGGTGTTGACAGTTAATGGCACATGATCTGATTGTAGATCCTTGGTTAGATCACAACAATATTTTCTCATCAATTCTCACCTACCTCATTAATTTTTTTAGATATTTAGCAAAGATAGAGGCATGTAAATGATCAAATCCTAAAAACAACAGTTTGGGAAAAAGGACTAGTTGACCAATCATATCACCCAAAGGCATCGACTCAAAGCTTCCATCCTGAAAACCAATAAAAAGGCCAGCCAACTCTGAAAAACTCCCAAAAGATATCACTCCATAGGAAACACAATGCACCCACAACAAAGAGGTGAAATGTCAAAAAGGTAGATACTTTCAAGCTCATGAATATAGCTCCCTAGAAAATCCCCAAGGAGATGGAACATGTCTCGAACTCTCTCCTAAAAGGAAGATGAAAGATGAAAGATACACAGCCACCATGTGGCACATTGCACACCCTTTTGAGAACTCTACATGAGCATGGGTGTACCCAAAACTAAAAACATTGTACAAGCCAAAAATCAAAACAATTGAGGTAAAAATGCTTCAAAGTTTTGGAGACTCGCAAGGGGTATCCTCTTGTAGAGGCATGAACCTAGGCCTTTGGTTGTTCCTAGAGTTTGATGAAAGTAAAATTTTGTGGCTCGTAGTATGCATCAATTGGTAGGATGATGGTTCAGATCTTCCTATATGCTTCCTTGAGATCAAAAACCTCCTTAAAAGAGGAAAATCCTCATCTAGAATCAACTACTCCTAGGTGATAATAGAGTCAAGAAAGAGGATAGACCTCATGCTCAACATCATTAGCCATGGGCATTGCACTTGAACCTGGGAGTTCTATAGAGGTCTGGATCTTGTGTCGGATTACATCAATGACCTACTCCACTATCAATGCATCTTCATCTGGTGAAAGTAGAGGAGGTAGCTCATAAGTAAAAAAGATGTCAAAGTCCCTCTTGATCTTGATGACCCACTTACTCAACATTGTCGAGCACTTTTTACATTTTACTACAACCTTGTGATAGTTGATGATCTCATTAGCTTTGATGGAGGTGAGCCACCAATTGGGAATCCCCACTCTTTCTAGGACATTATTAGTGGTGATGCACAACGTGGAAATGAACTTTTTGATTCTACCACTCAGAGTGAACATTTCTGCATAAAGTGATTGACCATCAAACCAACCTTGGCATTCAATCCTTGAACATCTCTTAGAAATTGTAAAGAGGGCCCAAGAATAGAAATTCTAGCTACAATCCACTCCTAATGCATTGATAGCAACTTTTCAATTATTGGGAGGGATCCAAATCATTTTGTAGCAGCTAGCTCTTGGTTAAACTAAGGCCATCTTTCTCTTGTGCTTTGCTCCATGTGACTTCTCTCCTAGAGGGCGTTTGTCAATTCTGAGCTCAACCTTCCAACTTCTTGTTTTGATTCTTCTACTTCTATCTTGGCCTTCTGAAGATCATCAGAAGTTTGGGATTGGGCATCGTTCAACTCTCTTTTCAAATTTTTAATTTTAGCACGAAGCTTCACCTATTCATTCTGAGCTTCTGTAAGAAACTTAGACACATCTCCTTACTGGCCTTGAATTTTCCTTAGATGGGTCACTTTTTCTTCTCTGGCTCACATCTCATTCTATCTAGTCTACTCACTATTCCTTTACATTTTCCAACTCTTCCTCGTGCTTCTTTAGTTTCCTATCCAACCTCTCATAGTCATCATATACCACCTTATGCATTACTTTGGCTAAGACCACTCTATCGCATGGGAAATTTTCATTCAAGTCCAAGCCCATTGCATGAATGTCATAATCTTTGAACTAAAATTTCCCTTTGAGCTTGGAAACAAGTGGCTTCATGGTAGTAATAAAAAGAGAGTTTTTCTCTTCATTGAAGAAAGCTTCAATCTTCTTTGTAGTAGGCTTTTCAGTATTTTTCAACAATATTTTCTACTTCCTAGCCTCTCGGGCTTGCTTGGTAGCATCAAAATGACCCTAAAGAGTTTGAGGTACATCGATGCTCTACACTGAAATGGAAGCACCAATAGGTAGTCCAAAAAGTGTGACAGAAGGGGAAACTTCATATGTGTGAGCATGAGGGGACACAAAAGGCAGCGCGATCATGGAAAAGGGTGAAAGACCAAATTGAGTAGGGAAAAAACTAGTAGGGGTGAGCATAGAAATAGGTTGATGGAGAGGTGCCTTCCCTAAAGTAGATGGGATAAGAGTGACGAGTAAAGTGGTGATTTTAGTTGTTTCAATGGACTCCCTTGACATGGCAATTAAAGACACAACAATGGCCACAATGGATGATGCCCCTTCAGCACATGGGGTAGCTTTAGTGGTTTCATTGAAAATGGTAGGGAGTGCATTCAAAATTACTAGTTCGAGGTCCAAGGATGGAGGATTTGTCAGATTTTTTTGATATGTGGTTTTCATTGATGTCAAAACTATTAGCATTGATGTCTTAAAGTCTTTATATGTCGAGGATACTGAGAAAATTGTAATAAGAGAATTTGCAGGTTGTTAGTGGTGTAGTGAATTTCATGTTAGTGGCTAGCTCAATATGTTGATGATTAGAGGTTTTGGACTAAAGAGTGTGTTGTTGAGTATATCTAGTTTATCCACCATAAGTTTTAGAGATCCACGTGAAGATTTGATCATGTTATGATAAGTTGTATTCTAACAGTTATTTTGTTGCTTCAGTTGGTACTCCTGAATGAAGATGATGTGATATAGTAAGTTGAGTTGTTGTGGATGCTTCTATGGTGATTCATGATGCTCATGGATGTTTCTAGGTCATTCTCTATCTTTTTTGCATGTCCACATTGATTTTTGTGCTAGTGATCAGTGATTTGTTTTTACGTGTTCATGTTTTTCATGATCACGAATGATAGGGTGATTGTAGCATGTTGTGGATCTTCAAGGAATAATTTTTGCAGGTGTTGTGTGCTCAAGAATATTGTTTTAGTTATTCATTATGTATTGGCTAACTATGCTTTTTTTGCATTGAAAATTTATTTATTAATTTGGGCTAACATTTTGAACATGCCTTATATTTTATTTTGGCCGACATGTGGTTGATGTAATTTTGAGTTGTCGATATATAAGAGCAATTGTTTGTACAATGTAAAGTGTGCAAGTGTGTGTGTTGAATGTGATGTGTGAATAATTTTCTAATCATTTGAAGGTAGAAGTAGAGTGTGAGGAAGATTGAGCAAAGTGTGAAGAAGTGTTCATGGGTAAGTGCACCAAGATGGTTCCCAAAAAGGGGGCTTAAGTGGCCACTTGTTTTCTAAAATTAGGAAATGCTGACCTTGGACATGAAATTAAGGATAGTTACACTCAAAATTTTGAGATGGAACAAAAACAAGGATCAAAGTGCTCTGAGTCTACTTTCTAAACTACTAATTTATTTTGAAAATGGTTGAGATTAAGGGGCTCAACAAAGGGATGTACACAAATTGGTGTTGTTTTTGTTAGAAGAACATAACATAGTAACTCTTGTACGACCTGAGCACGGTGAACTTTTTTTAAGTATTTTTAAAATTGCTACGGTTAGAAGTTAGCTAACACCATCTAGTTGGTGGACAATTTTTCTGATAATTTTTTGATGAATATTTGATTTTTTACTAATTTTCTAAGTGGGCACTTCCTAAAAAGAAATTTTTTGGCTGTGCTCCCCCTACAAATTTTTGAAAGTAATAGATTTTTTTAAATTTTTATTGTTTAAAATTTGTAGAATGGAGTCTAGTTTCTAAAAATGTAATTTATTTAAAATTTTGATGAATGGTTAATTTATAATGAAAAGAAAACCAAACAATGCTTTTTGAAAAAAAATAGACATACAAACAAAAGAAATTACAGATGAAAGCCCTCACATTGTCAAAAAGTGAAAAAAAAAAAATCGTTGGAAAGCTAAGAGAGAACTTAACATTACACATGTGTTCGATTTTTTCAATATTGAACCAAATGCAATCCTGACGGTGAGCACGAACCTGATTATGTGAAAATTTGTATAATTTGCAAAAAACATGTCTCTGGTGGTTGGGAATGCCCTCCAAACCTTTGGGTTGGTATTCCAAGGAAAATACAAAAGCCAAGGCTTGTGGATTCCCAAAGAAAAATATAATGCAAGCGTGTTATAACGCGCTCGTGTTAGTTACTAGTTTTCACTTTTTCTTCTCTGTGGAACATTTCTAGCAACAAATAATGCACTTGTGTTATTTATTCCTTTAGTTAAATGCCAAATTTTTGAATGTTTGTTCATATGTTTGTATGTATATGTATGTTGGTGTGTCATGTATGTATGCCTATATGTATGTATTTATTCTTGTGGGAGAGAAATCAAATCGCAGAAATCAGGAAATCGAAAAAATCAGGCTCGTTGCAGGAAATCAGGCGCGATCAAAATCAAAATCAAAATCAAATCAATCAAAATCAAATCATCGCAGTTCAAATCAGTCGACAACAAAAATCAACAAAATCAAAGATCATCAAAATCAGGCAGGATCAAGTCAAAATCATTTTTTTTCATCAAAAATCAGGATCTTTAAAATCAAAATCAAACGTCATTTTTGCGGAAATCAAAATCACTCCGGATCAGGCGTCAGATCAAAATCAAAATCAAAATCAGAATCAAACAAGAATCGGCATCGGCATCGATCAACTTTTTGAGAAATCAACGTCAGCAAAAAAATAAATCGGCGCATCGGCATCAGATCAAAATCAAACGTCAAAATCAGAACAAAATCTCGAAATCAAAAAAGTCAGTCAGGCAGATCGGCAATCAGGCGCAAAAATCAGGCATCAGATCCGGCATCACTCCATCAGGATCGAAATCGAGAAATCAGATCCGGCAAATCAAACTTTGCGATCAAAATCAAACGCAAATCAAACAATCAAACTTTAAAAATCAAAATCAAAATCAAATCATCAATCATCAATCAATTAATCCGCGCGTCGAAATCGGCGCAAATCAGCGCGACGTCGAAATCTCAGAAATCAAATCATCAAAAGATCAAATCTGGCGTCAAAATAAATCTCAAAACAGATCATCCTTTGCAGGATCGAAGATCGGCATCAAAAAATCTTTTGCGTCAAATCATCAGAAATCAGACAATCCGGCATCCGGATCAGATCAAAATCCGGCAAAATCATCAAACAATCGAAAATCGGAAGAAATCGGTCGAAATCGAAGAAAAAGTCGGAAAAAGTCGAAAAATCGGAAAAAGTCGAAAATCGCGTAAAGGTAAAGAAGTGTCGAAAAATCGGCGAATCCGAAGTCTCGAAAAAGTTAGAAGAGATCGGCATCCGTCGAAAAAATCAGGCGATCAATGCGATCAGGCTGATCAACCGAGATCAGAAAATCGAGATCAGACAAACCGTCAGGCAAAATCAGGCTTTGCGATCAACACGTCAAACTTGGCGCTCAAAATCAGGCTGCGATCAATCGATCAAATCGATCAAAATCAACAGATCAAATCAGGCGCACGTCAAAAATCAGATCAACATCAGAGGATCGACGACCAGAAAATCGCCATTTTGCGGAAATCCGGCGCGTCAAAATCAGATCAAGCAAAAATCACGTCAGAAATCAAAATATCAGCAAAAATCGAAATCAGGCAATCAAAGATCAGGCTCAAAATCAGGCAAATCAAAATCATCAAAATCAAAACAGGATCGTCGAAATCCGGCACCATCAGATCGATCTGGCAAATCAAACTTTTGCGCAATCAAAATCAGATCCGCTCCTCAAACATCCAGATCCGGCACTCCAGAAATCAGGCATAAATCAACGTCGTCAACAAAATCGAGAGATCAAATCAATCATCAGGTCAGATCCAGATCAAATCAGGCAATCAGCGCAGAAAAATCTTTCAAAGCATCAAAATCAATTGCCGCAAATCGAAATCAAACGCATCAAGCAAAAAATCAAAATCAATCAATCTCAAAATCAAAATCAACTTGAAATCAATAAAATCAAAATCAGAAAAATCAGATCAAAATCAGATCCGGCGCTCAAGCATCATCACGTCAAAATCAAAATCAAAATCAGAAAGATCAAATCACTGGAAAAAGATCGGAAAGATCGGCGAAAAGATGTAAAAGAAAGGTCGGAAAGAAAATCGGAAAAGAAATCGGAAAAATCGGGAAAAAGTCGAAGTCGTCGGAAGTCGGTCGTCGTCTCAAATCCCGCTCTATCGCAATCTGATGTCAAAAATCTCGGAAAAAATCGAAAAGATCTCAAAAAACTTAGAAAGAAAAAAGTCAGAAAAAATCGAAAAATCGGTCGGAAAGATAAATCGAAAAAATCGAAATCGAAAAATCTCCGAAATCCAAAATCATCGAAAATCGGCGAAATCAGTTCAAAATCAGGCAGATCGGCATCAAATCAATCGAAAAATCAGCAGATCGAAAAATCAAACGAAATCAACTTGCAGATCAAAATCAAAAAATCAGACAGACAAAAATCAAATCAGATCATCAAACGTCAACAAATCGACTTTTGCATCAAATCAAATCAAATCAATCAGAATCAAAATCACGTCAACAGACATCAGCAAATCAGAAATCCGGCAATCGAGATCGGATCAAATCCGTCGAAAAATCAAATCAGAATCAAAAGATCCGCCAGGCGCGATCAGATCCAGCGTCAAATCATTCAAATCAGGCGCGAGAAATCACGCATCAAACGTCAGGATCAACATCCGCCATCAATCAAATCAAATCAATCAATCAAGCGCATCCGGCAAAAAATCAAAATCACGTCCTCGGGAGAATCGTCCGGTCGTTCGTCGGTCATAAATAAGCAATAAACCATCCGGCAATCCGGAAAAATATCAAAATCGGCAAATCCGGAAAATCGATAAATCGAAATCCGAAAATCGGCAAATCCATCCAGCGTCGAAAAATCATCGAAATCGAGATCGAAAATCGAAAAATCGAAAAATCCAGCAAAGTCAGCATCGAAAAATCGAAAAAATCGGCGTTAATAGAGGAGAGTGGGAGAGTGGGAGAGGGAGGTGGGAGATGGTGGGGAGAGTGTGGGAGAAGGGTGGTAGAGGTTGGGAGAGGGTGGGAGAGAGTGGGAGAGGGTGGGAGAGAGGGTGGGAGTTACATTTTTAAACCACTTTCCTATTACATTTTTAAACCACATCTCTTTGAGGCATTTTGTTAAATTTAACAATTGACTTTCTTTGTGTATGCTTCCAAAGCTTTCATTGAGTTATTTTGTCAAACAGTTATACAAACCAGCTTTCATTGACTTTATTTGTGTATGCTTCCAAAGATTTCATTGAGTTATGCTTCCAAAGCTTTCAATTAGTTAATTTGACAACTTAACACTTTTTTCATAGGTAAAATTATTCATCATGCCGAAGAAATGAACTGTTAAAAGGACAAAACTAATAGATGATCAGCTCCAAGCCATTAGAGATAAAGAGAAAAAATGGATGAGGGAATATCATGAAAAGCAGAAATTGGGAACGATTGATGAAAACAAGCTAGTTGAAGAGGAACCTCAACCGTCAAGAAGAGAAAAGAAATTGGTGACACAAAGGGCATGAATGCGACAGTCATGCTAGGGGAGATGCATATACCATAGTTGGAGACACGCCCTCTACTGCAAGTGAATACAAAGGGACACCATTAAGAACAAGCGAATATGGAGGGACACCATCTACCACAAGTGAGTATGGTTGGACACCATCCACCACATCTGAAGTTGAGAGTACATCATCACTCAGAGTTGAGGAAAAAGGTATGCCATCATCCCCACGTGAACCTCAAGGTATGTCTTCTATTCCACCCTCAATCGAAGGTACGCAATCTAGCCCACCTCAATTAAATATTGATGAAATTGCTAATGTTGAGATGTATGTACCTAAGATAACACCACCTAGAATTTTGCATAGAAAGCCAAAAAATTTGATTAATATTGATGAGGATATTTTGCAGCACATGGAAGGTAAGATTCTAGAATGCACTTGTAGAAGATATGTTGATAAGATTTGACAAATTTTCTATGAAAGGCTAAATGAGACTATAAGATGTCAACTATTTGTTCAAATGATGTGGGGTTTAAAGTACAAAAACATGATGAAGACTCTTGGGTTGAGAACATTGAATGCATCAAGTGAAAACACTATTGTGAAGAATCTAATGGATGCTTATGACAGTGTGGGTAAGACCTCATGCTCAATGGATAGTAATGTCACTTGACGTGTGATTACATCAACTTTGGTAAGCTATCAAACAAAGAGATCTCGCTTCATTAAAAACACATGTGAACAAATAGGAATTAGTAGGAAAACTTTATCAAAAGCCATTCAAAGGCAGCAAAGAATTGAGGGCATTCTCCGAGAGACTGCCACACAAAGATAAAAAACTTGTTGAAGCATTGAGAACACTAATTTAAGATTATTGGAAGAATAATACAAGGCCATCTCTGAATCAAAGGGATGTCGTAAGAAGGAGAATCGGTAGTTGAAACCGTGAGCCACATCCAAAGCATTTTTTGGATACGACTCAAACCCAATTTTTTCATAAATTTCAAAATTCTTATCCTCAAATTAGTATTTCTCAAAGATTTTTTGAAATGATTAAACCTTTTTATGTCAAGATAAAGCACACACGCACTACTTGTTGTTGTAAACTACATATTGAATTCTCTAACCATTATTATGTTTATCGTTCTATATGTTTGCATTTGCATACTAACGATATTTTGCAGGATTGTGGTATAGAAGCCCCACCAAAATCTTCAAGAGAGTTCTTATCAACAAATTTATGTGAAATAGAGGATGGCCAAATATTCTATAGGATAGCATGCTTGGATGGTTCATGCGAGCATTGCGGTGGCTTGCAACGAATGCTAATATGTCAACATATGGAAAGCACGTATGAGGCAGGACAAAAACTAGTAGAGTTTGGGAAGTATAAAATAGTGGCATATGCTACAAAAGATGGGTCTGAAACAAAAAGGTGTCAGTTGGTTATTCAGAAGATTCCAGTGTATTAGTTCATGCCCATGTTTCATCAGAATCTAGTGTATGAGTATGCAAGGCATACCCATAGAGCCCGATGACTGGACACACAATTAAAGCTATGCAAGGACACCTTTCCAATTGGCAACATAGTATCTGTGGTTGACTTTGTAGAGAACTCCACTCTATAGCCACAACATGAGGTGTAGTCACAATATTACAACTCCACACAGGTTTCAATATTTGTGCACATAGCATTCATACATGTAGTTGAAAGTACAAAGGACGAAAGGAAGGTATTGAGGGAGTATCACTTTTATATTAGTGATGATCACACACAATCTCTAGAGTTTGTGCAAGGTTGCTTCTAGATGTTCTAAAATCATTTGGCTTAGAGGGGCATATCATACGGTCGGCATATAATATGGTCAGATAATTGTGCAGCACAGTTCAAGAATGCACACATGTTCTACTGGTTGTGCAGGATGCATCTCACTACACGTGTTCAACATATGTGGAAATTTTGTGAGACTGAACATAGAAAGGGGGAGCATTACGGTGCAGGAGCATGCATGAAAAAAGCATTAGCACAAGAAGAGTTAAAGTATAAAGATAGTGCACAGTTGACAAATGCAAGATCAATCATCAAGTGGTGTAATGGTTTGATGGGTCCAGGTAATGAAGGTATGTCTTCAGTTTGTAGATTTTTTTGGTTGATGTATGATACTAACATTGCACCATATGAGTATTTTTGTACATTAACAGGATCGAGTGAGTTGCACTCTTTCCTTAGCTCAAATGCAGGTTCATGGAGCATAGATACACGTAAGATGGCATGCTTTTGTTCTTCATGTATAATGCAAGCCTAGAATTATTGTGAGTTAGGGGAGTGGGTTGACAAATGGTTGACAAGTTATCTTAGCCCACTTCACACGTATCGCCCTCTGATGGCATTGGAACTAACACAGATGGAATCATCGGTCGAATTTGACCATGTATCGGATCTAGTTCAACCTGGTAATATATCTACTTGTTTATTATTTGAAATTCCATATTTTTATCTTACTTTGTACTGTATTCATAATGTTGACTAATTTCAAGAGATATGCCACACATATAAATGCAGGGCATGTTTATGCAATTATTGCAGATGAAGACAATGAAGAGGGTACATACTATTACTTGTGTCGTTGTGTTGAGGAAAAAAAGAAATTGGAAGCCCCAATTATAGATGGAGAAAACATTGAATACCCTATAGGCTCAGTTGTTGTTACTGGAACATGGCTAAGAAGGTACCCACATAAGAGTGTTAAACATTGGTTTTTTGAGGAATTTGACACACATCGTAAGATTCTTCATTACTCAAACCTTGTCATGGCATCCAAAGTTCGTTTGAGAAAATATGGGGGTATACCTTTGAACAAGACCTTGTGGAAGGTTCGTGAGTCTAGCCATGAGGTAATACTTGACACAATAAAGAGTAGAGTAGACCTAGATGGTTCATTGGATTAATTTGTAAGTATATGCACAACAGTTCTTATTAATTTATACTTGTATCCACGTCAATTTGGTTGATACCAATGCTATCATCATATTTTACTTTGTGTATCTATATGTAACCAGACAAACATTGATTGGTGTCCCCTTGCATAAAATGCAGATTTATGAGCCATCCAAGAGAATCTTAAGTAGAAAAGAAATGAAACATCCTTATTTTGATGATCTTGACAAATCTCAATTATGATTTTAAGCCATTACAAAAGTGTGTGCGAAGCTTGATGAGGAAATTTCAAGTTATTTATTTGAATTTAACCTTATCATGACCACCTATGATGTAGACATTATAAGAGCATCTCGAATTTCAAGAAATTCTATTCATGAGAGGTGTTGTGTGCAATAGGTATCTTTGAACTCCCAGTGAAGATGTATAACCAAGACTGACTAAGTTGAGAGATTTCCATGCCTATCTATAAGTGCCTTCCATCTATTTTGGATGAGCTATTTCTTTTTATTCTTTTCCTTTGAGTATCTATAACTAAACTAGTAAAAATTGATTAGTCCCTCCTTGTAGAAAATGATGATTTTTGAGCCATCAAAGAGAATCTCAGCCAAAAAAGCAATACATCCTTTTTTTGATGATCTTGACAAATCTCAATTCTGATTTGAATGAAATCTTGCAATAAAAGTTCCCTGTTCATAAGTTTCTATGTTTTCTTTTAGTTTTGTTAGCTTTGTACCACCTGTACAGTAGATTTAGGCCTTGTCCTTTGTATATTAATATAATACAAAGAATTATGTTTCTTTTGAGTCCATCTAGAAGAAAATCCATTGAGTTTCTCCACTGTTAGAGCACATTTTCTGAAATTTAGTTTGGAACCTTCAATTTGAGGTTTTGAGAGGCAAGTAAAGAAATAAAGCACACTCCATTGAATTAGGCTTGTAGATCAGTGGAGTAGGGCTATAATAGGGTGTTTATGGTGCATGAGCACCAATGACTATTAGGACCACAAGGTGTTCAAGTGGTAAATTTTGATTTGTATTCCATGAAGAATGTTGGAATAAGGTCACAAGGACCATTAGGAAGTGTTTTAAGTCAATCTGGGTTGGTAGGATATGAGGTTGCAATGTCATGTTAGCATGTTGTCAGTTTGGTGTAATGAAGCCTTGAATGGCCTAAATGTGAAAATGTATGTAAATTCATAATGTAAGGGTCAAGATGATGTAATGAGGCCATCATAAGGTCACTAGTTTATGTATGGATTCATTTACATCAATATGTCAAAAGTTTCACATAACAATGTAATGTTGTCAAACCAAAAGTTGTCATTTTGCAAATACTTAGAAGTTGAAGGTTCACACTTGTAAAAGAAGTTGAAAAGTGGTTGTAGTCGGTTGAGGAGGTTGATATGCCTTCAAAAAGGCCTTGTGAACATTGTATGTTGTTGGCAATCATACTTTTGAAAGTAGGAGCACCAACTCCATCTTTTCAACACTTGAACCCTTGTGGTTTCTATTATTTGGTAATTTGATCATTTAGGATGTTCTTAGATGGTTTGAGGTCATTCTATTTCATTTAATAAGGATTCAATACCATTTTGTATGTATTAGGTCAATTGAGTCATGATGTAAAGAAGTTGATCAATAAGGGGATTCATGTGGCGAACCTTGTAATTTAAGTGTTTTAGGGTTATTTGTGTTAAATAAGGGCTTTATAGACCATTTATCATATAGTTTGAGTCTTAGGAAAGAGTCTTTAAATATTTGCATAAGAAATATTGAAAAATTGCAAAATGCAAAAGTTGTAAAAACTGCCAAAAGCCAAAATTAGCAATTTTAGTGGAAGACAAAAAGACAGAAGTTCAAAAGGAAAGGATATGCATTGGGGAAGATCAAGAGACATTTAAATTTCTATTTTAAATCCATTCAAGGCTCATTATTCAATATAGAAATTTTGGTTTAAAATGTTTGATTCAGAGTTTTCAATGTTTTATTTCTGATTTTTCATTGTATTTCCTGATTTTACTGTATTTTCAGAGTTTCCTTCACTTGTACGGACCCGTAAATTCTTAGATCTCTCTCTCATTCATGTTTTCATTTTATTTGTATGATCAATGGATGTTTTTACAATTCTCTTTAAGGAATTGGTCTTTTAGTTGTTCAGTGTTGAATTAGAAGACTATAGTGGTGACCTTATGGAAGTTGGATTAGATATATGAACCTAAGTTGGTTTCTTGGTTCTTAAGTCTGAATTTGTATTCTTCCACCCTGCTCTGCATCAGTTGATATTCCTTCAAAAAGACCTTGTAAACATTGTATGTTGTTGGCAATCATACTTTTGAAAAAATACCAAAAGGCTCTATTTTCTAACATTTTTATTTCCTTAGAAGCAAAAAAGTTGGGACAGTAGGCATGTGTTCCAAAATAAGTGTATCTGAAAATGATATATGTTTTTAATGGCCAAAATGGGTACCCTAAAATGTATTTATCCTATAAATATCCATTGTTGTTTGCATGTTACACCCAATTTAGTGTTTTAACACTTACAAGCAAATTTGGTCTTCTAGTGCAAGCAATTGTGAAATATGATTAAACAGTGTTGTAAGAAGGTGTTTTAGCTTTTTTCATGTAAAAATAAAGATGAATAAAGTGTACCAAGGTCTGATAAAATTTTGGAAGGAAGATTTGAAGGTTAGGTATTTTTTTGCCTTGTGAACAGTTGCAAAGTCGTGCAACTTTCGTTTTCTAACTCGTCTGACCAAACAGACTGTTCCAACACATCTGAATAGGAATGTTTACACTAGAAATGGTCCTCTTTCACACCCGAACAAGTAGAATCGCTTTGACCTACATTCAACCGGATCGATCCCTTAAGGGTCCAAAGGGAAAAATGGTTGCAAATTTCATCATGAGGTTACTTGGACACCCTGACGCTTAGAAACTTCTCGTTTGATCCTATGGGATCCCGTTGGGCCCCTCTACAATAATATCTCTCGGTTTTCATTATCTCAGAGTGGTTTTTTTGTAGTGTCCAATTTTTAGTTGATGGAAAAAGTGTCAAATGGAAGCAGCGAAAAGTTGCAAAGTGGTGCAATTTTTATTCTGCAACTCGTGTGACTAAACGAACTATTCCAATGTGTCTAAATAGGAATTTTTACACTATGAATGGTCCTCTTTTGTACCCAAACACGCGGAATCGCTCTGAGCTACATTCATCTGGATCGACCCCTTAAGAGTCCAATTGGAAAAATGGCTGCAAACTTCAATATGAGGTTATTCGGACACTGTGACCCTTAGAAACTTCTCATATGATCCTATGGGATTGCATTGAGTTCCTCTACAATAACCTCTCTCAGTTTTCATTATCTCATAATGGTTTTCCTGTAGTATCCAGTTTTCAGTTGATGGAAAAAGTGTCAAATGGAAGCAGTGGAAAGTTGCAAAGTGGTACAATTTTTGTTTTGCAACTCATGTGACCAAACAGACTATTGCAAAGCATCTGAATAAGAATTTTTACACTAGGCATGGTCCTCTTTTGTACCCAAACACACAAAATCACTCTGAGCTATGTTGAATCAAATTGATCCCTTAAGGGTCCAAAGGGAAAAATGGCTAAAAAAACTTCAGCATGAGGTTACTCAGACACCATGATACTTATAAACTTTTTTGTTTAATCCTATGAGATCATGTTGGGCCCCTCTACAATAACCACTCTCAGTTTTTGTTATCTCAGAGTGGTTTTCCTACGGTGTCTAGTTTTCAATTGATGGAAAAAGTGTCAAATGCAAGTAGTGGAAAGTTGCAAGGTGGTGCAATTTTTGTTCTGCAACTCATGTGACCAAATAGACTATTCCAACATGTTCAAATTGGCATTTTTACACTAGGCATGGTCCTCTTTCACACCCAAACAAGTAGAATCGCTTCGAGCTACATTCAACCGGATCGATCCCCTTAAGGGTCCAAAGGGAAAAATGGCTGCAAACTTCAACATGAGGTTACTCGAACATCGTGACACTTATAAAAAAAATTTCTGATCCTATGGGATCGTGTTGGGCTCCTCTACAATAACCTCTCTCAGTTTTCATTATCTCGGAGTGTTTTCCCGTTGTGTCCAATTTTTAGTTGATGGAAAAAGTGTCAAATGCAAGTAGTGGAAAGTTGCAAGGTGGTGCAATTTTTGTTTTGCAACTCATGTGACCAAATGGACTATTCCAACGCATTTGAGTAGGCATGTTTACACTAGGCATGGTCCTCTTTTGTACCCAAACATGCTATTCCAACACACTATCGATCCCTTAAGGGTTTGAGTGTAGTATGTTGAAATAGGCTATTCCTCCTATTGTTCAAGTTGTGTCTCGGTGATATGGGCCTGATGTAACTTGAATTGTGGTAGCTTGATATAAAAAGTCTATTGATACCAAGGTTCAATTTGTATGATTTTGAAAAAAAAAGCCAACTGAGTAGAGTTATCAACATTATTTATAAATCATAAGAATTTGTTTAGTACACTAGCCATTTTGATGCCTTCTTGTAGTCTCAAACATTATTTTGTATCATTGTTACATTGGTTTTTGAAGTGGCAACTTAATATATCTCCATAATACAAAATTTGGTTCTAGCTGATTTTCACTTGAAAAAAATGTGAATCACATCACGCTGATGTGAAAAAAAACCATGAGACCATAGCTTGTGGTGCAGGAACACCTAGGTCATGTAATGCCTTCAAAAGGATAAGTTGTCAAAAATGTATTTAATTCCATGTAATTCCAAAATTAAATGTAATCAAGGCATGAAAAAGCACAAAGTGTAATATTGTCAAAATGCTAAATATGTAAAAGAGAGAAGAAGAAAGAATGTGAAGAGACAAAACAAGAAAATCGAGAAAATCAAGGAAGAGGATGAGTCATAGGTTGTTCAAGGAAGATGAAGAGGTATTTAATGGTTGGAAACTTCTTTAAAATCATTGTAAAGCTCGAGAAAAGAGATCATTGTATTCTAGAAGAATTAAATTAACAAAGAGTTCCCTGTTTTAGCTTATTTTCTGTGTTTTTTAGTTGTTTCTTAACTTGTACGGATTGTGCAAGATTTTAGGGTTGAAATTTAGATTTTTTCCAGTAGGTTGGGGAATCACCATTTGTTTGCATCCATTTGGGAGGGAGTCCATTAAATTTAATGTTTGTTTGAGCATTCTTCTGATGGCTCGATCTGAAATCCTGTGCATTAAGTTTTGAGTCTTATAAGGGATTTCCACACGACTCCACCAATGTAGGTTAGGTAGATTGGTGAAGTACATTACGGATAGGTTATTTGTTATGTAATGAAGGATTGACTATTTGGGACAAGTTGAATGAATTGATTGAATGGAAGAGTGCCTTGTTGAAAATGGTGTTTTTTAAATGCATGTTGATCTAATTGATTGAATCAAAGTTTTCTAAAATGGTTTTTTGCTTTGAATGAGTCAATTGGAATAAAAATTTGTGGAAGGATGAATGATTAATGATAAAATAATTTGAGTGGATGAAAAGTAGATTTATGATGAAATGTTGAAATTTTTTTTGATCTTCTCCAAGATGAGTTTGGGACAAGAGTCCCCTGAGTTGTTGATTGGTTTGGAAATCTTTGTATTGCATCAGCTTGTTGCTTACTATTATGCTATGATATATTTTTTCTAAGCATCCATAGCTTGTTCGAAAGCACCTGTTTTAGGCTTTTAGCCATAGCAGCAAGGCAATGAATTGTTTGATAAAATGATTTGATATAAATGTATGAAAAATGTGTTAGCATAGACAAGGCAGTGAACTTTTTGAAAAAATGCCTCAAAGAAATGTGGTCTCATGGTGATGGAATGGCATGACTAATGCCATGACAAGAAAATTGTTGTGGATTGTCATGGCATTCCATCACCATTGAGACCACATTTCTTTGAGGCTTTTTTTCAAATAGTTTGCTGCATTTTCTATGCTATTGCTTATTAGTATGCTTTCATACATTTTTTCCAAGCATCCATAGATTTTTTGGAAGCACCTATTTTAGGCTTTTAGCCATAGCAATAAGGAGGTGAACTATTTGATATAATTATTTGGTAAACATGTATGATAAATGTAGTAGCATAGACAAGGCAACAAACTATTTGAAAAAATGCCTCAAAGAAATGTGGTCTCATGGTGATGGAATGCCATGAAAATCCACAACAATTTGCTTGTCATGGCATTCCACCACCATGAGACCACATTTCTTTGAGGCATTTTTTTCAAATAGTTCATTCCCTTGTCTATGCTATTGCTACTGCTATGATTTTTTCTAAGCATCCATAGCTTGTTGAAAGCACCTATTTTAGGATTTTAGCCATAGTAGCAAGGAAATGAACTATTTGATAAAATGCTTTGATAGAGATGTATGAAAAATGTGTTAGCATAGACAAGGCAGTGAACTCTTTGAAAAAATTCCTCAAAGAAATGTGGTTTCATGGTGATGGAATGGTATGAATGCCATGACAAGAAAATTGCTATGGATTGTCATGACATTCCATCACCATTGAGACCACATTTCTTTGAGGATTTTTTCAAATAGTTTGTTGCCTTTCTATGCTATTCTTATTAGTATGCTTTGATAGATTTTTTCCAATTGCATCCATAGCTTTTTTGGAAGCACCTATTTTATGATTTTACCCATAGCAACAAGGAAGCGAATTGTTTGATAAAATTCTTTGGTAAACATGTATGATAAATGTAGTAGTATAGACAAGGCAGCGAATTGTTTGAAAAAATGCCTCAAAGAAATGTGGTCTCATGGTGATGGAATCCATGACAATCCACAACAATTTTCTTGTCATGGCATTCCACACCATGAGACCATATTTTCTTTGAGGCATTTTTTTCAAGCGGTTCATTCCCTTGTCTATGCTATTGCTTACTATTATGCTATGATAGATTTTTCTAAGCATCCATAGCTTGTTCGAAAGCACCTATTTTAGGCTTTTAGCCATAGTAGCAAGGCAATGAACTGTTTGATAAAATGCTTTGATAGAAATGTATGAAAATGTGTTAGCATAGACAAGGCAGTGAACTATTTAAAAATTCCTCAAAGAAATGAGGTCTCATGGTGATGGAATGGCATGATGAATTCCATGACAAGAAAATTGCTATGGATTGTCATGGCATTCCATCACCACTGAGACCACATTTCTTTGAGGCTTTTTTTCAAATATTTTGCTGCCTTTTCTATGCTATTGCTTATTAGTATGTCATGATAGATTTTTTCCAAGCATCCATAGCTTTTTTGGAAGAACCTATTTTAGGCTTTTAGCCATAGAAACAAGGAAGCGAGTTGTTTGATAAATTGCTTTGGTAAACATGTATGATAAATGTAGTAGCATAGACAAGGCATCAAATTTTTTGAAAAAATTGCTCAAATAAATGTGGTCTCATGGTGATGGAATGCCATGACAATCCACAACAATTTTCTTGTAATGGCATTCCACCACCATGAGACCACATTTCTTTGAGGCATTTTTTTCAAACAGTTCATTCCCTTGTCTATTCTATTGCTTACTATTATGCTATGATAAATTTTTTCTAAGCATCCATAGCTTGTTCGAAAGCACCTGTTTTAGGCTATTAGCCATAGCAGCAAGGCAATGAACTATTTGGCTAAATGCTTTGATAGACATGTATGAAAAATGTGTTAGCATAGACAAGGTGGTGAACTCTTTGAAAAACTGCCTCAAAGAAATGAGGTATCATGGTGATGGAATGCCATGACAATCAAAATAATTTGATTGTCATGGCATTCCATCAGGTCATGAGACCTCATTTCTTTGAGGCATTTTTTCAAAGAGTTCACTGCCTTGTCTATGATATTTCTTACTATTATGCTTTTGATAGATTTTTTCCAAGCATCCATAGCTTGTTCAAAAGCACTTGTTTTAGGCTTTCAGCCACAACAACAAGGCAACACTTGAACTATTTGACAAAATGCTTTGGTAGACATGTATGAAAAATGTGGTAGTATAGACAAGGCAATGAATTGTTTGAAAAAATTCCTCAAAGAAATTTGGTCTCATAGAATGCCATGACAACAAAATGCAATTGACAGTTGCTCCTAGTTATTAGTTATGTAATGTGAAGTAATTGCATAACTACTTAGGTTGACTTTGTAAAAACTATATTGTAATTAATTTTTTTTCATCTATCAGCATCTAGTTATTAGTTATGAAATGTGAAGCAATTCTTTTAGTTTGAAATATGTGCAATGTAATGTAATCAATGTTATGAATATAAAGTACAAAAATCTATTTTTTACTAAGTTACCGGTTCAGTTTTGGGTTCGAGATCGGGTTCGAGAACCTGATTCACCAGTTCGGGAATTTTTTTGGGGGGGTTGGGTTCATTTTGGGTTTGGTAATACAAAAACATAAAAATAAGAAATATATACATATTTGCAGTAGAAATCAAGTTCAGAATACACCACCATATTAATAGTCAAATAACATAGCAAAAATACACCACCACTTTCATAGTGAAATATTAAAATATTACTTATCTACTCAAATGTCATGATACAAAATTATAAATTAAAGTTCAAACATAAAAATGTCAAGTGTTTACAATCAGCCATTATTGATCATTGATCAATCTAAAAAGTGTGAACATTTTTCTATGTGGAAGGCAAACAAGAAAACAGTGTTACATAATTATTTACATTGTGAAAGAGCCAAAAAAAAATTCTTGCAGATCATAGAAGAATCTCAGTGATTTTTTTGGTGTCCTTGCCTTGGAATGGAACTATCCTGAGCCATGAATGATTGACTAGGAACTGTGAGAAAGAAATAAGATAAATCACATGCAACTTGTTGCAATTTCTTTCCTTGGGAAAAAGGGTAAAGTTTTCTTTTCAGGGAGAATCTCCTTTAGAGTTTGAACACATTGATAATTTTCAAGATAGACTTAGCCAAAAATGTCATCTAGGTTTGAAGCTTTTAGGTAAAATGTTTGCTTCTTAAACTTTTGTTCAAAATTCAAGATGCAGGATCTCCTCCCTTAGGGAAGAGAAAGCCTATCAAACCTAACACTCTTATGCAACACTTCTTAAGTTCTTGTTGATGCAGTATTAGATGCGAAGTTTCAAAATAGGCATGGTTATATAAATTCTAATCTCACGACTATCATTGCATCAAATTAAGAATTTTCATTCCTTTATGGTATAGACAAGAGGACTATGGAGTAGTGTTCCAATGCTAAAGTCTTATTGTGAATCTCTTTGCTATGAGTGGTTCAAAAATGAGGAATTTGTCTTCTACACCAAATGAGAAATATTCACAATATGTGCTAGGAAGGAATAAGTCCATAAGATCGAGTGTGCAAGAACTGAAAATTGCAAAATTGGCTTACATTTGACTTCCAAACACATAAATTTTCACACTTTTCGATGTTCACACGTAAGTCAAAAAGTATATGTGCATATGTTATAAAGTATACACTTGAATACACGTAACTCATATCTATTGAACCATGAATTTATAATGCAAATATGGACACCATCGATAAAAAAATTTGTATTAAGCAAATATCCATGTACGCATACATCAATATATGTCAATATAAGTATAAAATATAGTTACAAAATAGCCATATAGGCTTACGAGAATGTCATATAGGTATACAATGTCAAATATATCCAATACAAAATATGTACAAAATTGCCATGTAGGCATACAACAAAGGGCTCTGTGCATTCAAAATTAATTTCTCTCCATGCTCTGGTTCAAATAGAATTTTCTTTCCCTTTGCTAGGTGATCCAATGGTGATAAGTCTGTCACTTGTTTTTGCTGTGCTTGAGGAGTGCTCTTGCTGCTCCTCCTAGTGTTTAGCTCCTGGTGAAGTTTCAATTGTTACAATAAGAAGTAAAGACATTAATATATAGAAATTACATTATAAAAATTAATATATTTAATTCAAAAATCACTTATGGCCATCTCACGATCACTCTCCTTGATGGAAATATTTGTACAGCGATGCTAAGGTGTGCTCAAGCCCTATGTAAACCATCCAAATAGGAATTAAACTACGAATCAATAATGGTTTGATTTTTCACTAGAACTAGTTCATCTATAACAATGAATGTAAATTGAAATTTAGTAATTTTCCTCATACCTCCCCTATCAGAGCCATTGAGGATTGTATAGTGGAGGAAACACCAATATCCATTGCCCTCATAACATTTGGCGGTGTTTCTGTCACCAACATCTAAAAATAAAACAACAAATTATTCAATCACAAAAAAGTTACAATAGCGATCCATGTGATGACTTATAATGTATGAGATCTAATGAACAAAATTTTAAGTACAAGTATTAAACAAATATATTTCTGATTATTAGTCATCAAATTTGAAGTAATTCTTTGAGTTTGAATGATGTGTAATGCAACGTAACCAACAATATGAATATAAACTACACAAATCTATTAAACTTAGAATTCATTACTTAAGTTCTCTTTAAATTCTATTTTACCTCCGTGAATGTTTGATCAAATCTACTGGCACTCAGAGGTGTTTCCTTGAAACCTCCAACAGTACCCTGTTCAACATCCAAAATCACATATTAAAATACCATTCATAAAACAATGCTATTAATACATGTAATAAATTTATAATTGTTTACTAACTTTACATACACCACGGATAGGTGTACTAAAAAAATAAGTAGGTGGATGACTGGTGTATCCAGTCTCTACACTATGACCCTGCAATTTTATTAAAACAATAAAACTAAATTAGTTAATCTTGCATTTCACAATCAAAATTTAATAAATTAAATTCAATGAACATGTTGAATTTACCTGAGTGTCAATGCCATATGCATCATGAAAAATGTTAGCCATCCTCTCCATCCTCGTAGATGCATATGGATCAGCCTACGTAGTAGCATATGGATCCTATGTAGCACCCTCCTAAGTGCCGGTAGGGTTATATGAACAAGTTACCCCTCAAGATTGACACACATGGGTTTGAAGGCCGCCACCTGAAGACTCCCTTAGATGGCATTGTACAATAGGGCTAGTGTGATGGATGACACTCCGGGTCAAAGTTGTGATCACCTGCAATGTCTCTATGCCAGTACTCTCCTTCGCAATGGTAGGCATCACAATCTACTCACGAGGCAGCCTAGTGAGATGTCGTCTCCCTTGCCGCGTAGGATCTAGCTGTGCACTGGGCCTTTCCTAAGTTGACCTCCCACCTCTCCCCTAGAACTCCCTCATATAAAAATAATTTGGGATTTGGTTCAATACAAACTCACTGTATAGTTTCCTAAGAAAATATTGGGGGACTTCACAATTATTGCACAGTTGGTAATCAAAGACCATATACCATCTTTCATAAAAACGGTTCTTAATCTCTTGGTGGTGGCACCAATAGGAAACCTCTTTGCATTGAGGGTAAGATTTTGATTTTTTTTAGGGTCAGTGAATAGAGAGCACAAATCACCTTTAGTAATTTTTAAATCTTTTACTTTTATATATGATAATTTGTCTACATAATATGCCCTGGCTATCTGCCTCCTATCTTGCCATCCAGATATTTGTTGCGTGATTGCATCTATATTTTTTAACATGTCTTTCAATGAATTTTCTAGAAGCATTCCTTCTATGGTTGAAGCATTTGGATCACTCAACCTACTGATAAGATCCTCAAGTTGTTTTATATTGTTCTCAATTTCACTCCTCAAATTTTATTGAGTGCCACGAGGGAATTGAGAGAATGGTGGGGGAGGTTGATTTTGTTGTTGAGGTTGATTTTGTTGAGGATTTTTCTGTTGAGGATTTACATCCTCTTCTTGTTGGGGATTTGCAATATTTCCTACAAATTAAAAAAAAAATCAAATCTAACCTAAAACAAACAAAATCAATTTCAAATTAACAAATTCAAAACAAATAGCAAACAATACTTACCTCTCGCATCTCTTCATCGTCGTGGCACCATATTTGAAAACAAAATCTAACTGTTCTCAATGAAATTTGTAGAAATCCTTCCTCCTAGAACACGAGCGCAAAAGTGAAGGTTTTTGGCCACGTGTAGAGTTGAGAAACAGTAAAAAGAAAATGATAGAGATTTCATCTTTTTTTTTCTTTTAAAATCACATAACGCGCTCACGTTATCTCTTTCCAAATTTTTTTCCCATTTGGCCACAAAAGTGTGACCAACTTCATGTGCTTGCCCTCATGTGATTAACCAAAACTATAATCAAGCATTAGCATATGCTATTTTCTCAATCCAAAAAATTGTGAATGCAATCTAATTGTTTCTATAAGATAGTGAGTCTTCCTTGGGAAATGAGCCTCTTTAAATTTGAGAAATGAGCTCTAGGGAGTGTTCATGAATGCATGTGCATTCCCCATTTATTCTTCTCTATACTTTTAATAGGGTATAATCTCATGAACTAACCTCCACCATGGTTTTTCCCCTAACAGGGTTTCCACGTAAAAAATATTGGTGTTATGTGTGTTTTTGATGCTATGATGGTTTATTCTTTCATGCTAATTTATAAGATCTAAGAATAGGTTGAATAAGTTTAATGGGCATGTGGAAGATCATGATGGGCTAAAAAGTGGTGATATCATGGGTATGTGTAGGGTATGTGGTTGACGACTTTTTTTAAACCCAAAATTGATGAAATGAAAAGGGTTTTTAAAGGAGATTTTTAGCTTTCCACTAATATAAATTATGCTCTACTTTGAGTTTAATAAATAATTATTAGTCATTTTGTATTTGAATTATGACTAAAGTACTCATTGATAGGTTGATTGAAAAAAATCTATAGCTTTCAAACAGTATCATATTTTTTTAATCCAAAACATGTGTCGCATTCTATGCTTTACATACTATACGATTAAAAAAATAAAAAAATGAATTTCATGAAGTTTTGAACAAGTTAAGGTGGTCAGACATACGAGTTTTTATATTTTTTAAAAATTTAATAAAAAAATCATAATTAATTATTTACTTGGAAAAAATTACAAAAAAATATGCATCACATCGGGACATGAGTCCTCTACTTATATATAATTTCTTATAATTTTTTTTATCATTTTATTGTGGTTAGGGTGGTCAGATAGACACCTACTTATTTTTTCCTTGAAATTTAAGTAGTAATAAATTGAAAGTTCAAATTTTCACCAAATAGATTTCTTTTGTTTTTTAAATAAACTTAGTAGTTTAGAAACTACATTCAATTTTCTATAGATTTTATTCTTACATATTTTTGAAATAATATAGATAACTTGTTCAAATTTTTATGTCAAGTTTCCTAACTCTGATTTTTCTAAATTTTTTGCCACTTAAGGGCCTATTTCTTCCTTGATGATCCTACACATACCCTAATAAGTTTAAATTTATGTGAAAACTGATTCACCCCCCTCTTAGTTTCTGCCCTTGTGTTGCCAACAATTAGTATCAAAGTAGGTACCTTGGAAGAAGTTTAATAGCTTGAGGTGATCTAGGATGGCAACATACAAGAAGGATAGTCTGAGATTTGATGGAACAAACTATTCTCTATGGAAGGCTCAAATGGAGTGTCATCTAAGATGCATTGGCGAACCTTACTTGAAGGTAACAAAGAATAAATATGTTATTCCATAGAATGGTCCTTCTACACCTGATGCAATTAAAGAATTTGAGTACAATATTAGAGCTAACGAAGCATTGTTGAGTGCTCGGATTGATTCGAAGATGACAAATGTAATGGAGCTATAAACTGCTTATGAGATTTGGAAGAATTTGGAAACTTTGTGTGAAGGTGGTACACATGTGAAGTTTTCTAAGCTACAAAGTCTAAAAGGGAAATATGAAAATTTGAAAATGGGCGAAGATGAGAACATATCTTCTTTTATGCAAAGAGTAAATTAACTTGTGATGAGTATCAAATGTGCTGGTAGAACATTAGAAGAATCAAAGATTGTTGCTAAAGTGCTTATATCCTTGCCTGCTGCATACAAAGCCAAAGTTGCTACTATTGAAGAGATCTGAACTGTAACAAATGTAACTAGAGACATGTTGATTGGTAAGCTTGCTACTTTTTAGTTGAGTGAGTTTTGTGAATCTCTTCCTAAGATAGAATCTACATTTAAAGCTATTGTATCTAGAATAGACAAGCAGAGATATGATCTGGGAAAATTTTCTAGAAAGATGTTCAAGTATGAGCAAGAGATGAAAGAGATTGAAGAAGAAGAAAGAAAGATGGAAGAGCTTGAAGCACTTATTGTCAAGAGAGAAGCCAAAGGAGAAGGTAAGTATAAAGGGAAATTTCCTATTAAATATTTTTCTTGCAGTAAGATAGGTCATTTTACTTCAAGGTGTCTAGAAAGGGTTCCTAAGTCAAGACCCAACAAACCTAGATTTAAAAGAAAGTGTTATTATGCTACTGATGAAGGTGTGACAAATGATCAATCTGATAAAGGAAATGCAAGTGAGGATGAATGGGTATTTATTGCTATCAAGGAAAATGATCTAGTGCCTATTGAATCTGCTAGTGATAAGAATTTGGAGAAAGCTCTTGTAGCCATAATTGAAGCAAAATATGAATGGATGATAGACAACAGATGCTCTCATCACATGACTGGTAACAAAAGAAAATTTGTGAGTTTGGAAAAGTATGATGGTGGTGTGGTAAGATTTTTTGATAACAAAGCTAGTGTAATCCATGGCAGAGGATCCATTTCTCTTGGTGGTAAGCATAATACTGATGATGTCCTATATGTGGAAGGTTTGAAGCATAATCTCTTAAGTATTGGATAGATGGTTAACAAGGGATACAATCTTCAATTCAAGGATGGAAAGTGTAGAATACTAGAGAGTTCTAGAAATGTGATTGCTTCTGGTACAAAAATGAGAGGTAATATCTTTCATTTGAGTGCTACTAGTAAAAGTTGTTTTGATTTCTCAAGTTGATGAAAGTTGGTTGTGGCATAGGAGATTGTTTCATGTAAACTTTGACAATATTATCAAGATATGCTCTACTCAAGCAGTACAAGATCTTCCTAAGTTAGTGAAGCCTACTAATACTATATGCAAGGAATGTCAGTTGGGGAAGCAAACTAGAGTTTCATTTCAGAGAAAACAACATTGTTCAAATGAAGTGTTTGTTGGAAATATATGCCTCAATCCCATAGGTTGAAACCTCTAGAAGGGCTAAGTCAGTGTGACATGCTTTGTGTCTGGCCGACTAGCAGCTTGAATCTTGTTGAATAGTTTAGGTTGTTGTGACCTTGCTTCAATCTCACCGAATGTTCCTATCGCTATGACATGTTGTGTTCGGTATGACCTCCTACCAAGTAGAGATCTCTGGCCGATAGGCCATTCATATCATATATTGGGGAGACCCTTGGCCAAAAGGCTTACTTCGGTGTGAAGTCCCAGCGATAGCTAAAGTCTCACCGACAATGTTTTTCTATTGAAGCCTTCAGGGAAAGTCTTGGGTGTTCGGTAAGAAGTCTTACCGATAGGAATGTCTCACCGATAGGATTCACTCAGGGTAACTCAAAGGTATCAGGGAGAAGTCTCAGCGACCGATGAAGGTCTCACCAAAAGGGATACACTTGGAGGCATCAGAGTAACACTAAGGATTCACTAAGAACTCTTAGCGATGGAAAAAAGTCTTTCTGATTGTTGCTTGGTGCTCGATGACTTAAGATCTCAGAGTAACGTCTTAGAAAGAGCGATATGTCTTGGTGATAGATGAGAACTTCAGAGTATCTTTGAATCTCGATATGATCTCCTAGAGAAAGTGGTATGTCTTGCTAAATGTTGAACGTTTCGGTATAACCCTTAATGACTTGGTATGATCTCTCAACGAAAGATGATTGTCTCACTGAATGGAAAACTCATGTTTGTGTGACTTTGAAGCTTTGGTATGATGTTTCACCAATAGCGATAAGTCTTGGTGATAGCGATACATGTGATGATCGTCGGTATGAGGTCTTGGTGACATGGTGAAGTCTGAGCAATAGCTCTCTGGACTCAATGTAACATCTTGGCGATAAGGATGACTCTTGGCGACATCAATAGTTAAGTCTTGTGGCATTAGGGAGACACTTCTTGTGTCTTACCGATATGCCAACATAGGTTGATCACTTTGACTGAGAGAAGACCATCCTACGTGGTGAATCAATGGCCAATCAGAGGAGCCGAATGGGAACCATTGGAAGACAGTTCATTGTGGAAATTCTGAGAGGAAGCTCAATAGACAGGAATGACATGAATATATTCTAGAGTAGAAGATGATGTTCGGTTTGATGGATTGACGGATTGCTATGTGATTGTATGATTAGTGGATGAATTCTATTCTGTGAAGACTATAATGTGAATTTTTTGTATCAAGGTAGTTCATGGTGAATGTTGTTGTAAACTGACATCAGAAAGATAAATATCTCTGTATGTAATCTTTATTACTGTAATACAAAGTGACTTCTCTTGTTGTGGTGGTTTTTCTCCCGTAACGATTTTCCCATGTATATCTGGTGTTCATATGTGTTTGTCTATTTCTCTGTTTTAGTAATCTCTTTCTAGTGCATCTTAATTAGACTGTAATTGTAAAATTTAAAAGTGTCTCTACATTCTTCCTTGAGGTTTTTGAAGTTAGGAGAGTTGCTTCCGCATCTAGCTTTCCTTACAGTGTTGGAGCTTGTGCATAATGACTTGTGTGGTCCCTCTAGAGTTATAAGTTTACAAGGAGATAGTTATTTCATGTTAATTATTGATGATTACTCTAAAATTATGTGGGTTTCTTTCTTAAGGGAAAAATGTGAAGCCTTAGAGAAATTCAATATTATCAAAGCTATGGATGAGACAAAGATAGGTCTAAAGATTAAATGTTTGAGATCAGATAGACGTGGTGAGTTCATTTCTTGAGAGTTTAATTCTTTTTGTGAAGAGCATGGAATCAAGTGAAAATTATCTGCCCCATAGAGCCCTCAATAGAATGGAGTTATGGAAAGGAAGAATAGGAAAATTCTAGATGCTGCTAGAACTATGATGCTGAAAGGAAATGTGCCTCATATCTATTGGAGAGAAGCTATGAGTATTTTTGTTTACACTCTCAACCAGGTAAATGTCAAAGATGATATTGGTAAGATTCCTTTTGTGCTATGGTTTGGTCATAAGCCTACTATTGATACTTCAAAACCTTTGGAAGTAAACGTTATATCAAAAGAGATGAAGATATAGGAAAGTTTGATGCTAGGAGTGATGAAGGAATCTTTCTGGGTTACCCTACTAAAATTAAAGCCTACCAATGCTACAATAAGATATTGAGGAAAGTAGTTCAAAGTGCTAATGTCAGGGTTGATAAAGACATAGTCAGACCATCTAGAACCTATGGATATGATTTAGATGAACAACATGACTGTTCAGATAAAGGAAAGAAATATCAAACACAAAATCAAGTTCAGATCATTCTGGTGAATCAAGAAAGTCAAGAGGAAGAAACTAATGGAAGTTTAAAAGAAAGAAAAAAAGAGCCTAAAGTTCAAGAAAATCCTAAGATTCCAAGGTATGTAAGGCTAAATCATTTAGAAGATCAGATCATTGGTGATAAGAACAAAGGTGTAAAAACTAGAAGAAGAATTGTAGAAGAGTATTGTTTGATTTCAAAGATTGAGCCTAACAATGTCAATGGAACATTCAAAGATGAACATTTGATGGAAGCATTGAAAGAATTAAAGAAAATTGATAATAATGACACATGGATTCTTGTTCCTAGACCTAAGGACAAAAATGTAGTTGGAAATAAATGGTTCTTTCAGAATAAACTGAATGAGCAAGGTGAAGTGGTTAGAAACAAAGCAAGACTAGTATGTAAAGGATATTCACAGATGGAAGGTATTGACTTTGAAGAAACATTTTCCCCTATTGCTAGGATTGATGCTGCGAGATTATTTCTTGCTTATGTTGCTTACAAAAACTACAAGTTTTATCAAATGGATGTCAAGTCACCATTTCTAAGTGGTGAGCTGGAAGAAGAAGTGTATGTTGAGCAACCTGATGAATTTCAATTGACTGATCAAGGAGATATGGTCTACCAGTTGAAGAAAGCATTGTATGGACTCAAAAAATCCCCAAGACCATGGTATGCTAGACTAGACAAGTACTTGTTGAAGCTTGGATTTAATAAAGGTATTATTGATAGTAATTTGTATTTCAAGATTGATCATGATAAAGAGTTGATTATTGAAGTCTTTTTTGATGATATCATTTTCAAAGGAGATGATGGTTTGTGCATGAAGTTTGCTAATGAGATGAAGAGTTAATTTGAAATGTCTATGATTAGAGAAATTAAATTATTTCTAGGATTGCAAATTACTCAGCTAGATAGTGGTATTTTTATATCTTAGTCCAAGCATGTGAAAGAATTGTTGAAGTTTGGTATGGAATATTCAAAGCCAGTCGATACACCAATGGTGACCAGATACAAGTTGACACAAAGTGATGATTCTCCTATGGAAAATCAGACCAAATACATATGAATGATTGCTAAATTTCTCTTCTTGACTCAAACTAGACCTAATATCATGAATTTGCATGTATTGTTGCTAGATTTCAAGTTGATCCTAAGGAATCCCATGTGACATCTGTGAAAAGTATTTTTAGATACTTGAAGGAGACAATTGATTTTGGCCTATGGTATCCAAAAGATGATGATCTTACCTTGAGTTCCTTTATTGATGCTGATTGAGCAAGAGATGTGGATGACATAAAAAGTACTAGTGGTGGTGCATTTTTCTTGGGAAAGAAGCCGTTGTCATGGTTTTCCTTATCTACTGCAGAGGTAGAATACATTTTTGTTGCTAAAAATTGTACTCAAGTATTGTGGATGAAACAAATTTTCAACGATATTAGATTTTTGTATGATGAACCTATTGCTATATTATGTGACAATTCAAGTGCAATCAACATCTCTAAGAATCTAGTGATTCATTCAAAGACCAAGCATATATCTATCAAGTTTCACTTTTTGAGAGAGAAGGTTAATGAAAAGGAAGTCATACTAGAGTATGTTCCTACTAAGGAATAGATTACATATATTTTTACCAATTCATTTCCTAAGGATACTTTTGATTATCTCAGAGGGAAGCTAGGGGTGATTACCCCTCCTAATCAGAACTAAAGATGCATTAGCTTGCATCATTCTGTGTACTTCATAGTCATATCTTGATCTGGATAGATGTTGTGGTCATGGATGCTACTCAAGGGGAGTAGAGAGATGATTAGATATGTGGTTTAGAGCTTATGTGGAGAAATATAATGCTTATCTTTGTCATTGATATCAAAGGGGGAGAAGAATCATTGAGGAGAAGAGTCAGAATCTAAGGGGGATTAATTGTTAAGAAAGAGTTATGTTGATGGTTTTTTTCACATCATATGTTGCCATTAATGCCAAATGGAGAGATTGTTGGATGTTGCTGATATGTGGTTGTCATTGATGTCAACACTATTACCATTGATGTCTTAAAGGATTTATATGTCTAGGATATTGAGAAAATTGTAATAAGAGAAGTCGCAGGTTGTTAGTGGTGTAGTGAAGTTCATGTCGATGGCTAGCTTAGTATGTTGATGATCAAAGATTGTGGAATAAAGGGTTTTTTTTTAGTATATCTAGTTTATCCACTAAAAGATTCAGAGATTTGCATGAAGATTTGATTGTGTTATGATCAGTTGTGTTCAAACAGTTATTTTGTTGCTTTAGTTGGTGCTCTTGAATGAAGATGATGCAATTGTAGTAAGTTGATTTATTTTGGATGCTTCTGTGTTGATTCATGATTCTCATGTATGTTTCTAGATCACACTCTATCTTTGTTACACATCCAAATTGATCGTTGTGCTCACAATTGGTGATTTTATTTTGTGTGTTTATGTTTTTCATGATCATTTCCAACATGGTGATTGTAGCGTGTTGTGGATCTTCGAGGAATAATTTTTGAAGGTGTTGCATGCTCAATAAAATTGTTTTGGGTATTCATTATCTCTTGGTTGACTATGCTTTGTTTGCATTGAAAAATTATTTATTAATTTTGGCCGACATTTGGTTGATGTAATTCTAAGTTGTGGATATATAAGAGTGATTGTTTGTGCGATGTAAATTGTGCAAGTGTGTGTGTTGAATGTGATGTGTTAATAATTTTCTAATCATTCGAAGAAAGAAGCAGAGTGTGGAGAAGATCGAGCAAAGTGTGAAGAAGTATTCATGTACTTAACCAAAACTATAATCCAGCATTAGCAAATACTTTTTTCCTAGTTCAAAATCCTATGGATGTAATCTAATTGTTTCTGTAAGATAGTGAGTCTTCCTTCGGAAGTGAGCCTCTTTGTATTTGAGCACTGAGCTCTAGGCAGTGTGCCTGAAAGCTTTTGCATTCCCCATTTATTCTTATTTATACTTTTAATATGTATAATCTTGTGGACTAACCTCCACCATGGTATTTCCCCTAATAGGGTTTCCACATAAAAAATATTGGTGTTATGTGTGTTTTTCATGTTGTGATGGTTTATGCTTTCATGATTATTTATCGGATCTAAGAATAAGTTGAATAAGTTTAAATTTCTATGATGACTGATTGAGTCCCCCTCTTAGTTGTTTTCCCTTGTGTTTCCAACATGATTCCTTTCCATGGGTAAAGGCAAGGGATTGACCAAAGATGTATAAATAAGAAGAGGGGGAGTGAAACTTACCTAAGCCGTAGTGGTCAAAACATTTTGTAGTACAAAATCCACTTCTTATCTAGTCAGTACATCAAGAGCACCCAGGTCATGGACTCTTCTTCTCTTTGTATGGTTAGAACTAGCACATTCCAATCCTTTGGTAACAAATCCTTTCAAAACTTGGCCTTCAATGGCTGCAACGCATCCTCTTGGAGATTGTCAAGTTCTTTTACCTTTACTTTGAGCATTGGAGGATGACAAAGCTTGTTAATCCCTTCACCTTGAGTCTCTATGACTGTCATATTCCTAATTTCTAGAAGCTTGAGGTGGAACTTGTTCCTTGTTGATTTCATGGCTTGTTTTAGGATTACTATTTTTAGAATCAACCTCTTTATCATGCATGTCCTCAAATTCATTATCAAGTGGCTAAAAGTCACCGAACAGGGCACCTAGGCACTTCATATCCTATCAAAATCTCCATAATTCTACCTTTTTCCTCTTTGACCATCCTCTATGCTTCAGCTACATGTTGAGGGATTTTCCCATCAAGAGGTTCTTCTGATAATCTGCTTGTGGTTCATAGAAAGTTAACTATTTTGGTTGTTGGAATGGAATTCAAGCTATGCCAATGTATACCTCTGGGCTTTCTTGACCCAGGTTCCTTCTTCTCTCAAAATACTCCCAAACCTAATGTTTCAAACTATAAACCTTTTTTGGGTTATAATCCCACTTATTGTAAATGAGGACCAACCCTAAGGATGCCAATAAATTTGTGATCTCTTCCTTAGCCTTGCACTTATTCAATATTACTTGAATCTTAACAATTATGAGGGGAAGATTGTAAATATTTGTTTTGTTCCTCCTGATGTCATAAATCTTGTCGACGATGGTTTCCTGGTAGCATGCCTTCAATGCAAAGACCCTATCCATTACATATCTAGGGAATCAGAAAGACTCCTTGGGAAAGCCATGAAATATGATAAATGTGAAATCCTCACCCAGGAAATAATCTAGTGGGGTCGGCGGATCTTGTATCCATTCTATAACCTCTTGAGAGAAATGGAAAATGGGGTGAGGTAAAAAATCTTGGAGCACTAGCCTCAGAATGTTGTATGTAAACCAATAATAATCCCTTATCTTTAAAAGCACATGGGTCCATACATAAAATAGCTAGAGATAGCCCCTTTCATCTAGCCTAGACACTAGTACATTCCTCCTCAACCACTCAAAATTTTGATGCAAAAGAAAATGAGCCAGGATAGGGGTATGTGCAGGATCATCATGGAAAAAATAGGCCTTTAATTGGCAAAAAATTTAGAAAAATCAGAGTTAGACAACTTGATGTAAAAATTTGAATAAGTTATCTATATTATTTCAAAAATATGCAACATTAGAATCTGTAGCAAATTGAATGTAGTTTCTAAACTACTAGGTTTGTTTAAAAAGAAAAATCTATTTAGTGAAAATTTGAAATTTCAATGCGATTGGTACTTAAATTTTAGGAAAACATAAGAAGTAGATGTTTGTCGACCACCTAACCACAATAAAATGATAATATTTTTATAAAATTTTGATATAAGTAGAGAACTCATGCCACGATGTGATGCATATTTTTTTGTAATTTTTTTCTAAGTAAATAATTAATTATGAATTTTTTATTACAATTTTTTAAAAAATATAAAACTTCGTATGTCTGACCACCTTAACTTGGTCAAAACTTCATGAAATTCATTTTTTTTAATCCTATATTATGCAAAGCATAGAATGTGATGCATGTTTTGGATTCAAAAAATGTGATACCATTTGAAAGCTATAGATGTTTTTCAATCAGCCTATCAATTAGGACTTTAGTCATAATTTGAATAGAAAATGAATAATAATTACTTATTAAATTCAAAGTAAAGAATAATTTATATTGGTGAAAAGCTGAGAATATCCTTTAAAAATCCTTTTTGTTTCATCAATTTTGGGTAAAAAAATAGTTATCAGCGACATACCCATCATATTTCCACTTTTTGGCCCATCATGACCCTGCACATACCTATAGAAGAATACCTAAATTTAGACTCAGTACTATAATTATTCAGTTGTTCCCTTATGTTCCCAACTATCACTTCAGCAAAATCATAGCACATCTGGCTCCTTTCCCTTTTGAGTGCAAAAACTAGGAAAAACTAGAAAGGATTGACCTCTTCCTATTATCAAGGCCAAAAACCTAGGCCAACATCGAGAACACAAATTGTGTGTCCATTAATTTATTGCATAAAAGAGGCCAGAGAAGCTACCCTCTCTATAGTCTTTCCTTTGTCTCATCCTCGCAAAAAGTTGTTTGCCTAAATATGTCCTCCCTTAAGGCATACATTCGCTCCTCGTCAAAAAGCTCAGCACCCCAAGTTGTAGGGATACACAACATATCCTATATGGCTTTGGCATAAATGGTAATCTTGACCCCAAAAACCTCACTGGTCTTTATATTTATATTAAACCTTTTTGCACATGCATCAACCAACTCTAGGCACAAATGTACAATAGGCAGCATAAATTGTGGTAGGCCACAACTTTTGATGATTCATGCTCTAGCATTCTCTGAAATGCACCTTCCCTAAGTTTTTTAGGGTTAGTCAATAATTGAGGGTCGAAAACATTATTGGTGATGTCTTGCACCACCTTTGTTAGGATGCATTTATTAGGTAGAACTTTCCTACAGTACCCAAATGGATGCTCTTCTATTGTTGGGGTGTTGGTAAATGAGTTGCACCCAAAAATATCAACATAACTAGGTATTCTATTTAAAACTATGGCTTTCCTACCAGAGGTTGATGCTTTGGCCATGGCTATACAAAAAAATGTAGAGAGCTTCTCTAGCGATAACAACCACTTGTCTTTCACTTCTTCTGAGAAATCTACTTTTGAGTGCAATTAATTCCCTTACTTATACATACAGTTAAGGCTACATCATTACCACTGATCCATTAAATGCTTCCACCAAGGTGATACATGTGGATTTGAGATTTGTATCCCTTAGGAATGCCGAGAATACCATGAGAATGGAATTAGTACATTCTCTTTGTTTCCGTTTTAACAAATAAACTCATTGCATCAAAAAGAATGCTTTTCGCTATATGAAACATGTTGAGGTGATACAAGGTACTATTGAAAAGATGTGCCCATTAATTTGTTAGAGTTTAGCACATTAATACATGTATTTTCTCATTAGTAAGCTGGCTAGTGTTGATGGTGGCAAAGGACACATGTCAACAATCAGCATACAAGAGAATTTATTCCCAACACCCAAATTTATTTCTTCAGACATTCAGTTAGATTCTCTATATGATTTATCTACCTTTCTTCATTTTTCCTTCAATTTTTTGCATTATTGTCTAGCCAAAAATGCACCTTTTGTTGGTAGGGTTCGCCGACTCACCTTTCTATATATAGCTATGCCACCTTTTACAACATTCATTCAAAAGTATAGTCTCTTAAGTTTAGCAAGCTCTCTGCTTTTTTACATTCTTCCATAATTCACTACTTTATTAGAATGTTTGTTGGCTTAGGTACTCCCATTTGGATCCTCCCATAAAGGCCACAATACTTCTTTGCAAGAGAGGTTAGTTTTGATTGAATGAAGCACTTGGTGAAGAATGCAACTGCCTCATCATGGTTGTGTTCAAGTGGGTAGTTGGCTAGGACTTCATTGATGATGAAAACCATCTTTGGAGCAATTGCAATGTGCTTTCCTACTTCATGGCCTCATCATGGTGTGTTCAGGTGGGTAGTTGGCTAGGACTTCATTGATGATGAAAACCATCTCTAGAGCAGTTGCAATGTGCTTTCCTACTGAATGAAGCACTTGGTAAAGAATGAAACTGCCTCATCATGGTTGTGTTCAGGTGGGTAGTTGGCTAGGACTTCATTGATGATGAAAACCATCTCTGGAGCAATTGCAATGTGCTTTCCTACTTAGTGGCCTCGCTACTAGACCTGAATGTGACCAAGACCATGATAATTAAGCTATGTCATTAGATATTCAACACTTCACTAATGTAAGGGCTTGGAAAGGTAGTGCAAGTGGCTATCCCCAACATTGGTATCTCGAGTGCCATTGATCTTCACAGGCATGTGGACTTTGGAATAGATGTACCCTAGTTGCCCTTCCTTTCTGACTTTTGCACTATGGACCTTGAGACAAAACACTTCTTTTCTCAACCATCGACCACTTTTCTGCTATGAGAGTATGGCGTAGAGCACATTTCAGGACTCACCTAGAGGAAACACTTTGACTTTCTAGTGCAGAGTCACAATGAGTAGGCCTTAGGTTTGCATCGTGTGGCCCACATGTGTTGTGTGTTTAGCCACTTTTTGCAACCCATCAGATGAGAAAAAGAAGAAGAAGAACAACAACAACAACAACAACAAAAACAACCCAATAATGATCCCTTTCCATCTTACACAATGGTTGGAGGCTATACTTTACTGGTTTTCGTGTGTTGCCTCCTTTTTGCTTCTTTTTACTTGCTACTTCTTTTGGGTTTTTCTCAAGAGAGCTTCATGCTTAAATCCAAGCCTTAGGCCATGCATTATATAGTAAATTTTCAATGAATATAATATAATAGAACTTTTTGTTTCTTTATTGCTATTCTCAAATGGCTTATTCTTAAAATTAGAATGTATTTACAAAAAAATTACGTAGGGTACATAACTGTTAATTTTTTTAAAGAATTGTGTATTTTCATGGAATAACTTTAGATAAACACCATTCACTCATATATCTAAAGCATTTCCCTCCATGTCTTCAAGTTTGTACGCATTCCTTTCCTTGCATGCGCTAATTTGGAAGGATCCCTTCCATAGCACTTCAAATTTTGTGTGTTGTCCTGGTTTTGCAATACACTCAATGTACTTTAGCACTAAGCTCCCTTCTTTGAAATCTGGGTTAGAAGTATTTTTGTCAAATCATCACTTCACTATTTTTTGGTGGTTTATCATGGAGAAATAAGATTTTTCTCTATCTTCTTCTAGCTTGAGGAGCTCCGCTTGTTCTACTTCCATTCCATCACTTTCTTTAGTTTCTAGGGATTTCAGTAGTTGTAAGGCAGGGATATCTATGGAGATAGGTAGCACTACCTCTTTTCCATACATCGGTTCATAGGGGGAATTCTTTAGAATTTTATTGGGAGTAATCTAATCTTCCCATAGAGTAGCTCATAGATCTTTGTGCCAATCCCTTTATCGCTCTGACCCAATACACTTAATTGACCTAATTAGGTTTTTGTTGGTTGATTTTGCTAACCCATTCCCTTATGGCTGGTAATTTGATGAAGTCTTAAGGAAAATCCTATGTCTGATAGAAAAATATGACATTCCTGATCCTACAAAATCTTGGACAATATCAGATATGATTGTCTTGGGTGGGCCAAATATGACTACTAGCTCTTCAAGGAAATTGACATTTTCCCCCTATGTGGAATTTTTAGGGCTACACCCTCTGTCCACCTCATAAAGTAGTCAGTTTCAATGAGGATCCACTTGTGTTTGGCATTGGAAATAGGATTTATCATTCCAATAAAATCCAAACCCCATTGAGGAAAGGGTTCCTCGGTTACAATTAGGCTTAGGGGCAAAGCATCATTCTTTCTTTTGCCAACAAAAAATTGGCACTAGGTACATGTTTTCACCAAATGATGTGCTTTGAAAAACATAGACGTCCAGTAATAACCCACTCACATTATATTTAAAGTGGCAGTCTTGGTAGAGAAGTATCCTCTGGGTATATGTAGGATCATCATGGAAAAAATAGGCCCTTCAGTGGCAAAAAAATTCAAAAAAATCAAATTTAGGAAACTTCATTTAAAAATTTGAATAAGTTATCTATATTATTTCAAAAATATGTAAAAATAGAATCTATAGAAAATTGAATTTAGTTTCTAAACTAATAGGTTTATTTAAAAATCTATTTGGTGAAAATTTGAAATTTCAATGCAGAGTACTTAAATTTCGGGAAAAATAAGAAGTAGGTGTCTGTTTGACCACCCTAACCACAATAAAATGATAATTATTTTTTACAAGAATTTAAATGTAAGTAGAGGACTCCTGTCCCAATCTGATTCATATTTTATTGCAATTTTTTTCCCAGTAAATAATTAATTGTGAATTTTTTATTACAACATTTAAAAAATATAAAAACTCGTATGTCTGACCACCTTAACTTGGTCAAAAGTTCATTAAATTAAATTCATTTTTTTAAAATTCTATAATATGCAAAGCATAGAATGTGATGCATGTTTCAGATTCAAAAAATGTTATACAATTTGAAAGATATAGATGTTTTTCAATCAGCCTATCAATCAAGAATCTAGTCATAATTCAAATAGAAAATGAATAATAATTATTTATTAAATTCAAATTAAAGCATAATTTATATTGGTGGAAAATTGAGAATATCCTTTAAAAACCCTTTTCGTTTCATCAATTTTGGGTAAAAAAAATTTGTCAGCCACATACCCATCATATCGCCACTTTTTGGCCCATCATGATCCTACACATAGCCCTCCCTTCGAACTATGATGAAATTCATTAACAACTTTTTTTTCTTGTAGCTTATCAAGACATCAGAGTAGCACACCATCATAATTTCTCTCAAATAATACACCCTCAAATAGTATATGCATGGTGCCTTGCAATTAGTCATATCTCCTTTTATGAAGCAAAAGTCTAGTCAGGTAGGACCCATTTTGCATATACTATGTTCGATCAACCACCCAAGACTCTTCAGACTTGAATTAGTTCAAGTAGACTTGTTGGCCTCTCTCTTAGCTTCAAGAATTGATTCGCGTGCAATATATTTGCATAGACCTCTTCCTCAAACCATCTTGGTTGGTCTAATGTCCACATCATATTCTAACATCTTGGTGATCCAATTTTCCCTCTTTTCTATTGTCTCCTTCTATGATGTATTCTCGCACACTGGGATGTGCTACAAGAATAGTGATCTTATTGGCTGACACCAGATGTCAAAATTTCTTTAAACTTTTAACAATGGAAAAGGCTTTCTTCTCTACAAAATTATAACTACCTTTGTAACCTTTTAGGGTCCTTGAATGGAACGTGATAGGATTCTCTCCATTATCTTCCTCGTACTTTTGAGTGAGCACATAAGGTATACTATGTTCGCCACTATACACATAGAGTAGAAAGTCTTTGGAAAAATATGGGTTGACCAACACCGGGGCTTTGGAGAGGGCTATCTTCAGTTGTTTGGAAGTTGCTTAGCCCTAGGGAGTCCACTTAACAAGTAGATTCTTCTTAAGCATTAAGGTGATTGGTCTTGTGATACCTACAAAATCTAATATGAATCTATTGACAAAATTAATCTTCCCCAAAAAAGATTGCAATCCCTTTTGGTTTACTTGAAGAGGTAATTCCATTATAGATCTAACCCTTTTGGGGTCTATTGCTATTCCCTCCTTTGATACTACAAAGTCGAGAAGCTTACCCTAAGGTACTTTGAAGACACATTTTTGGGGATTCAAAGAAATTATAAACTATTGGCATTTCTAGAAAACCTTTTGTAGATGATAGAAATGATCACCTTTTGATTTTGAAAATACTATTAGGTCATCCAAATATATGAGGATAATTAGGTAGATCAATCCTTTGAAAGCAATATCTATTGCTCATTGAAAAGCTGCACCATCATTGAAAAGTATGAACAACATCTTTGAGTATGAAAAAATTCCCCACTTAGTGCTAAATGTTGCCTTATGTTGGTCAACTTCCTTCACCTAGACTTGACTATATCCTAAGAAACCATCTAGCAAAGAGAACATCTCTGATCCACCATCATCTACAAAATATGCTCCATTAGTGGCAAGGGGTAATGGTGTTTTAATGAGGCTTTATTCAGGTCTCAAAAATCAACTCAAAGTTGGATATCACCATTATTTTTTTAGAGTAGAACTAGATTTGACACCTAGGTAGAATGTTTTATAGGTTATATGATATTTGACTCCACTAGCTTGGTGAGTTGTTGTGCCATCAATGCTTCAACCTTCAGGTTGATTGGCCTTTGCTTCTATTGGATGGGTTTGGATCCTTTTTCCAAGTCAATGGTATGCTAAATTATGCCAGGGTTGTATCCTCTAAGATCATCATAGGTCTAGGTAATAACCCCGTCATACTTGAAACATAGGTCCTTCAGTCTTTTCTTGTCCTTGTGAAGAACTTCCCTTCTAACTTTCAACTTTCTGCTACTTTTGATGTGAAGAAATTTGTAATCCCTTGTATGCATAGTAAATTTATGCTAACCATTTCTTGCGTCTTCACAATCAAAGAGATTTTCAAGAAAAAAATCCTTGGGGAAGCTTGTTCCCTTTCAATTGGATAACTTGCTCCTCAAGAAATTCTTACTTCAGAAGTTATCCCTAATTTCCATATGAAATAAGTAATTTGGATGTCATTATCGAAGACCTGCCAATTTTGATCATTGTCAAGAATTGAGGGTCAAACAATGACTTACACCATGCTCTACTTCGTCAGGTTAGAAATTGGTTTAAATTGTGAACTAATAGAAGCCATCCAATCAACAACTTTTTTTTGTGATCAGGGGATAACTTGTATGTTGAAAGTTTTGAAACTCTTGACTTGATCCCAAACTCGATGTCTATAAGATCTCACCCTTTCATTTTTTGTAGTCACTTGTCCATCGACCTGGGTCACCACTAGCTCTAAATATTTGAAAGCTTTACTCTTCTCATGTCTATCCATTTTTCTAGAATCAGCCTGTGAACCAAAGCTTCATATTCAACATTGTTGTTGGAGCATGAGAACTAAAAATGGTAAGCTTTGAGGGTTTCTAATCCTGTTGGTGACACTAGTCAGACACCCGCTCCAGAGCTAGCTTTGCACTTGGCAGGTATCAAAATATAGGGTCCACAAATGATTATCACCTAGATCATTAGATTCCTCCTGATCCTTTATTAATTTCAGAAAGACCTAATCATTGTCAAAAATCACATAGGTGGCTAACCTTGTGGCATGGAAGTTGTTGAATGGATCAAAGTCAATGAATTGGTTGAGTAACACCTCTTCCTTAGGAGTCTAATTACTTATATCTTCTTCATCTTCTACCATTTCTACACAATATCTCTCTTACTAAGAGATGGAGGTATGTGCCACCTCAAAGCATAGGTTTTCATTTTCTGCAATGTGTTTGAAATGCAAGGATTCAGATAGAATCTTCATCTTTGCCTCATGTTTGGTTCTCAATAATAGGTGGGACCAGTCCAACACTAAGTATTCGCCAAGCTTTGCAATGAAAAATATTGAAAGAAACGTTTTGAAGATCAAGGGAATGTCTATCACTACTATCTCTTGTGTGACTATTTGGCTTGGGCACGAGAACAGGGTCAGAGATAAATCCTTTATCAGATCTATTAGTGTGAAAGGGGTACTTTATCTATCTAGTTCATTCTTAGCTAGTTCTCCACTAAAGTCCTCTTCACACTAGCTTAACTTTACATAGGGATAAGGTGGTTGAGCCTTTAATGACATGAGTTGTCATACCTCATAGGATGCCAACACTTTTCATAATCTGGTTGCATCTATCTCTCCCCTTGGCCTATATAACCAAGGAATTTCCTTTGTAACTCTCAATTCTTAAGCTAAATATAACTTTGTATTCTTGAGAGGAATACAGTTTATTCCTCCTTATATTTGTGGTTTTTCTTTCCTTCAGTCATTAGATTCCTAGGTAGGCTAGTTAGCAAATCTCACATGGTATCAAAGCCAAATTTGAGTTGTGGGTTAGCATTCCTTTAGGAAATCTGAGAGTATTGAGCTTTTAAAAAAAAATTGAGTATGCTCTTCTCTTGCATCTTTGGATGATCTAGAGAATCAAAAAGGTGTGAAAAAATATCAGTTTCTTAGGGGGTTTCATACATTGATTTATTAGTTGCAGGTCTTTTGAAACTTCCTAGAGAGATTCTGAGCTCATCATTGAGTCCAGAGAGCTAAGACATTTAGATCTACCCCTTATTTGGCCAAAAATAGACACCAAAGCCCAGATCTGCAATAATTTGAAGTGGGAGGTTCATTGCTAGATCCAACAAGGAGCCATCATTATGGAGCATTTTGTGTCAAATCCAACCCTACAATCCTGCTCATAAGGCCCAAAAACCATAAAATTGCTATTAAAACATCAATTTTGGACAAAGTTGCCAGGTAAGGTAAAAACAAATTTTGTCCAACCCCATGAACAAATAAGTAATATTTTTTATTTTAAAATAGAAATATTCATTAAAAAAAAAAACATTTTATTTTTAAAATAAAAAAAATTATATTTTTTTTAAATTTAAAAAATAAATTATTTTGTTTAAAATAAAATAATATATTTTGTTTGTTTGTTTAATTTCTAAAATGAATATATATATATATATATATATATATATATATATATTACAAAAAATTGCAAAAAATATATTTTTATTTTTTTTAAATTGAAAAAAATATATTTAAAAATATATATATTATTTTCCTTTTCAAAATTAAAACAAACAAAATTAAAAATAATAAAAATTCAATTTTTTTTTTTTTTTTGTAGATACTACTATACCTGCAAGTTGCATAAAGAAGCTCGCCCCTCTAAGAGGTAGCTCTCTTAAATCTTGTGCCAGTCTATTAATTCATGCCAGCACAATTTTTTAGAAGCCTTTTATAATGTTTGCACTTACTTCAATATATTGCTTCCTTCACACATCCTTCAGCGCTTATGCCTAATATAACCCTATGAATGTGAGTTCAACCTTTGGGCTTTTATATTATTTTTAGTATTTTTTTATGTTAAAAAATTTCATCTTTAAAAAGGTCCACCGACAGGTTTTTAATATTTTAATATTAAAATTGATTTCTTTTTCACTAACCTTTTTAGATGTGCCCACAATTTTTAATAATTTTTAAAACTCTTCCAATTATTTTTCTTACCATTTAATATTTTTTTAATGTTTTTTATTAAAAAACATAATTTTTTTTTTGAATGCTACTGACACTTTTAAAAAAATTATTTAAAAATTATAAAAATCTCATATCCATCAAAGTTCGAGAGGAATTTGGTGGATAGCTAAACTAGCGAATTCCTAAATTTATCTAGTGGATTACTATATTTGACAATTTTTTTGGTGGAATTTTTGGCGGATATATAATTTTGGAAGACTGCTAGCATTGGTGCCAGTTCCGCCAAATTTGGTAGAATTTTTCACAACCCCTCTCCGTTGATGCATTGTTTTTTCAAGGCAACCTTTGACAACTCATAACTTGGGTTCTCAACCTCCAAATTCAATGCAATTTTTATTTTTATTTGGACTAAATTTTCATGCTCTATGCATTGGTGAAGACGGTTTCAGATTTTGGTGCATGAATTTTTCAAAAAAAATTAATTCTCAGAGACAACTTATCATTCTCATTTTGCAAACTTCAAAGTTGCATAACTTTTGCATATGACTTCAGATTGATTTGATTCTTGTTTTGAAAGTGCATTATTTTTTGTGTAATTTGTATTGATGTTGTTTATTTTGTATGAAAATTTCTGAAGTGTATACTTTCAACACATGCTCATTTATTGAGGAATTGTAAAAGCATTGAAATCCAAAAATCTATAACTACGCTAAATATAAAGTGCCAAATATTTTTTCTTTAGGGGGGTTCTTTGATTGAGTAAAGAAGGGGAGGTTTTTTGTTTTCTTTTTCCTTGAACCTCTCTCATACTTTGTGCTCTATTTTTCCTTTACTATGGGTACATTTAAGTTTCCATTGGTCATGCCTTACAACTGCAACACATGGCATCAAAATGCATGGAATTCCTTAATGCAACTAGGATATACACCTTGTGTTGAGAAGAAGGTGACTGAACTCACAAATGATAAGGAAAAACTACTATGGATGTTTAAACATACAAAAGCTCTTCATTGTCTAAGGATTTTTGTTTCTCTTGATATAATGTTTCAAATTGAAGCATGTAAAGATTCACAAGATGCATGGGACAGATTAAAAACTCTTTATGGTACAACTAATGAAGTTTGAGGTTATCAAATTGATAACAAAATAATGGGTCATGATCTGAAGTATTCTGATAACATCGAAGATTATGTAACAAAGGTCAATGACCTTAGAGCATAATGTAAATCATGTGGCTTAGAGAAGAAATACATTCAACTTGTCTATAACACTCTAAACAAACTTGGACCTAAATTTGCATTTTTTGTTTCTAGCTTTGATATTCATAGGTTGACAATGGGATCCACATTCAATACACCTTCTTTTGCTTCATTTTCTAAAATTTTGATGAAAGAGCAAGGTAAGCTTCTTTCAATGGGTCTTCTTAAGCCTTCACAATCACAAGATTTGATGGTTGATCAACCAAAGGGTCAAAAAGAATCAAGGAACAACAAACAAAATCAGTTTAAGAGGAAGTCACAAAGAGATCAAGCACAATCATCTTCAACAAAAAAATTTTACTCCAAGTTCTCCTCTTCAAAGGGGAATTTTCAAAAGGAGTGGCCAACTTGTAGCTACTACAAGAAACTTGGTCATGAGGAAGATTCTTGTCATAAGAAGCAAATCGATGAGTTAAAGAATTTTCTTAAATGGAACAACATTAATATACCTTCTTTTGTTGCTCAACAATCCTCTACTCATTTCAAATTAGGTAAAGGGAAAGCACATGCACTTATTGCTACTATTGATTCTTCAAAAGAGTGGATTCTTGACTCGGGTGCACCACATCACATGGGTTCTAATAAAGAACATTTTTCTTTGTTGGAGCCTTGTTTTGTTCCCCACATTCTCATTGGAGATGATTCTCCTATGGAGGTCATTAGGAAGGGTTCAATTGATACTATAAATGGTACATTTGGGGATGTCCTATGCATGCCTAATCTATTAGCTAACCTTCTCTCTGTCTACCAAATCACTCAGAATGGTAGAAAAGTTGAATTCACTCTAGATTCTATTAGCATAAAAAATCTTGATGATAATGCACACCTTGCAGTTGGTAAGGCCAATCATGTGTCTTTCCTGTATGCTTTCTCTCATTTTGTACCTAATTCAAATTCAACTGCATTTCTCACCCATTCAAATGTTGTGAGAAAACTATGGCATGGGCAGTTTTTGCATCTCAACTACCACTATCTTTAGCATCTCAGCAAACAAAATATGGTCACGGGTCTTCCTCAAATCAATTTTTTAGATAGTGTATGTTCAACTTCTTCCTTGGGAAAACATCCTAAGGAGAAATTCAACAAAAGGGAAGGGTTGGAGGGATTTAAAATTCTTTGAATTGGTTCCTAGTGACTTGGTGGGTCCTTTTCCATCATTATCTTTTAGTAAGGCTTGTTATTTTCTCACCTTCATTGATGACTATTCCAGATATGCATGGTTCTACTTTCTTTGACACAAAGAAGAAGTATTTGATATATTTCAAGAGTTTAAGGCTCGTGCTGAGAAGCAATCTGGAAAGTGTATCAAAATTCTCTACACTAATAATGGCAAAGAATATGTGAACCATCGATTTGAGAAATTTTGTACTCTTGAAGGGATTGATCTTCAACATACTGTTGCCTACACACCACAACAAAATGGTGTAGCTGAGAGGAAAAATAGGTCCCTAAAAGAGATGGTTGGTTGCATGATCCACACTCACTCCCTTGCACCTACATATTGGGAAGAAGCTATCAACTATGCTAATCAAATCCAAAACAGAGTTCCACATAAGGCATTAAAGGGAATCACTCCCTTCAAAGCTTGGTGTGGTAGGAAACCTATTGTGGGGAACTTTAGAGTTTTTGGCTCCGCAGCATGGGCACATATTTCTTCAGAGAAGCGCAATGCCTTGGAACCTCAGATTCAGCCTTGTATCTTTGTTGGTTACCCTGATGGTGTCAAAGTATATCGGCTAATGGATCCTACAACACATGAGCTCTTCATTGAGTGTAGTGTTCATTTTGATGAAAGATCTTCTAGCTCATCCTCTACTCTTCCTTCCTCCACAATGGATTTAGAGGATTATGACATTGAGGATATTCCTCAAGCTTCCTCTAGTCATTTATTTGATCATTAGATTTTATCTTCCTCTTTAGAGAGTTCAAAATATCCTCTTCCATCCCCTACCATGCCTCGTTGGGCTTGAAAAACACTTGAGTCTGTAGGAAATCTTGTTGGGGATCCTTCAAGTTCACAGAGGGCTCAATCACAACATCAAGACATTCCACATTCCTACATTTCCACAACTTTAGATCCAAGTCATTTCATGAAGCATCTAGTATTGCTAAGTGGTATTCTATAATGGAGGAAGAGTACAAATCTTTAATGTGGAATAAAACATGGGATCTTGTTCAACTTCATCAGGGAAGAAATTTGGTTTGGTGTAAGTGGATCTATCAAGCAAAATTTGCATTGGATGGCTCAGTTGACAAGTATAAAGCACAAATTGAGGCCAAAGGTTTCCTTCAAGTACCAGGTATTGACTACACTGAGACCCTTTCCCCTGTTGCCAAAATGAGCTCTATTTGATTGTTACTTGCTATTTTTGTAGCTCATGGTTGGGTTGTGTGAACGGGTGAAAATATGTGTTAGGAAATGAGCAACAAAAAAAAGAGTGCAAGAAAAAAATATTAACACCCTACACCTCAAGATTGGGAAAATGATTAGCTTAACAAAACAAAATGGAAAAATTCACCTTGTTGAGTTGTTCTTTGGTTGGCCCTTGATTCATGACTTTGTATGCTCCTTGGATGGAAAATAGGTGGGGATGCAAGATGGTTGGAGTTGTATGATAATGGATGCAAATTCCAAGATGTGAGAATATGGTGAAGTGTGGCTTCAAATGATAAAACTGCAAGAGTTTGGCTATGGCATGAAAAATTTCCCTAAATGAGAGAAAAAAAGGGGTATTTATAGAGAATTTTGAATTCTCTAGAGAAATGGATGGTTGAGATTAAACCAATAAGGCCAAGATGTAGGGCTATGGTGATTTGAGGACTCACAAGCCCTCACATCTTGAAATGTGGCATGTGAAATGGCTAAGGATGTGATGATGTGTAAATGAGGTGGAAGGAGGGTACATGATGTGGAAGGACAAGTACTTTGCAAGTACCTTGAGGGATGAGAATATTCCTTGGAGGAATAAAAAGTGAACTTAAAATTTACATGATTGGGGAATCTTGTGGATAAGAAAAGGTTCCAAAGGGAGAGGTAGAAAGTACCTTGGATAAGACAAGGTGCCTAAAAAGGAAAGCACTTGTCACATGTGACCTGATATGACAAGTCAAAGATTCTAGAAGATGCATGGGAAAAGGGGAAGAGTTCACATGTGACTTGATGTGAAAAGTCAAAGATTCTAGAAGATGCATGGGAAGAGGGTAAGATTTCACATGTGACTTGATGTGACAAGTCAAAGATCACATGGGGAAGAGAAAAAGGATTTTAATATTCCTTGGAAGGATAAAAGAATTAAAAATTCCTTGGGAGGTTGATTAGGCTAGTTAATGAAGGATTAAAGGAGGGTTTGGTGGCTAAGAGAGATTAGAGGTTAACTTGCAAAAGTTGGAGGATGTGACACATTCTAATCAAGGATTAGGCATGTGCACATCACTAATGATGATATTAGAAGATGGATTAGGATTAGATAAAAATGATGGAGTATGTGACATATGGGGAATTAAATAAATGTCATATTTATTTAATTCATTTGATGAAAGGGGGAAGGTATTTAATTATTTAACTAGATACCTTAGGGATTAGAAGAAATTTGGAGGTATTAATTAAATAATAGTGATATTACTTAATTAATGTAGATAAATAGATGTTTAGACAAAACATGATAAATTTGGATAAATTAAGTGTCCAAATTTGGATGTCTACATTTTACCCCTCTTTTAGATGGTGTTACGAAGTAGCATCATTTTAAAGAATATTAAAACATAGAACCTGGAAGAAGATGTTATATTGGGAAAAATTCCCTAGTCATTTAAAGGAGTGACTAGGAAGGAAAAAAATGATGGGGGTGAAGTAGAAGATTAGGGATTGAGGATGCCTCATCCAGAGGACATGCAGTTTCAAGAGAACAAGGATGTTCTCTTGAAATGGATGATGTGATGCGAGAGGAGATGAGGACGATGATGCAAAAGGATGGATGAAGGGGTGGATAAAATTTCCTATTAAAGGAAATGGAAAAAAGGGGATTCTTCCATATTAATGGGAAAACAGCTGAGTGGAGGGGGCAGGTGTGCCCTAGTATAGGACGAGTTTTCCCATGAAAAAGGATAGGGAAAAAGGTGGGTGGGCCATGCAGAGGGGTGTACCCGCCCCAGAAAGGGTGATCCCACTAGCGTGGGTCCACCCACCTGAGGGCGAGTCTTCCCACAGTTGGGGGTGGGTTCGCTAATAGCTAGGGGCAGGTCTGTCCCAGGCTAGGCAGGTCTGCCCCAGGTTGGGTGGGTCTGCCCATAGCCAAGGGCAGGTCCGCCCCAAGCTGGGTGAATTCACCCGCAGCTGGGTGTAGGTCCGCTTGCAACTGAGGGAGGATCCACCCTAGGCTAGGCAGGCCTACCCACAGCCAGCGGAAGGGTCTACCCCAAGCTAGGCAGGTCTTCCCACATCTAGGGGTGGGTGTGCCCACATCCAGAGGTGGGTCCACAAGCAATAGGGGTGAGTCCACCTGTGACAGGGGCAGGTCTGCCTGTGGCCGAGGCGGGTCTGCCTTAGGAAGGGTGAGACTATTAAGGGCGAGGGAAAAGAAAAATGAATGGAGGAGGATTGGATTAGGATGCGAAATGGATGAAAGGAATAAAAATGATGGGGGACAAGATGCTTAGAATAACCAATCGATATTATTCTAAGAAGTTTGAATAAATGATGATAAGAGAGATGGCATTGAATTGGGGAGGGAGAGTGATGAAGGATGAATGGATGGGGGAAAATTTTGAGAGAGGATAGGATGGGGATACATGCAAGATGATGGAATGGAGAATGAAATGCAATTTTCCATCTTCAAAGCACTAATTTTTTCTATAATAGAAGACAGGATACACCAAGGTATAAATGAACAAGACATATTAGTGTCTAATGCATGAAACAAACACAACAAACAAGAAGGATATCCCAACACCCCAAAGTAGCGATGACCTTGGTCGGGCCAGGTATTGGGATAACCACAAGCACACAAGGATGCCCCAGCATAATACAAGACCTCAAGAGTCTTGGTGGGTACTACATGGGACAACTAGGAAGACAACAACAAAGAAAACATCAAGATATGCCCCTATGTTGACTAGTCAAAATGCACCATAGTATGATGGATCATGGAAGCCCTGACAAGTGATGATAGGGAGCTCAAATGATAAACAAAAGCCAAAAGCATCAAAAGATCGCAATAAATTTCAAACGTCCTTTTCCATAGGATCAAAATGATGGATGGGGTTGATGAGGTCTATTAGGAAGGATACATCCTGTTGAGACCGATGATGGATATGAAACTAAAAGATCGATATGGTGTCAGATACTCAAAACTAGTTGGATTTGTTGATACAAGTGGATCTTGTTTCTTAAGAACCAGCTAGATAAGGGCATAGCTTGATGACACGACACAAGGAAGAAAAAACATGAAATAGATGACACCCTAAAGACTTAGGGGCTCAAGGGCCGATCAAAGATTAGCCTTGCCTATGTGAAAGCATAGAGCCCTCATAGTTTGAGAAAAGGATGATGCCTGACTATGCATAAAATCAGAAAGAGGATGATGAAGATCGATGATGGATGACAAAGAAGCCTCAAGGGGGGATCAAATGATTGACCTTACCTCCATGAAAGCATAGGGGCAGCGTAGTTTGACAAAAAAAGCCAAAGAAAAATGATGGATAAAGAATGATGAGATAACCCTAATAAGGGGATAAAATGGTGGGACCGATATGATAAGATAAGACTAACCTAGTGGATAGGATGATGGTGATCACACAAAGCTCAGGAATGGGATAGTTATCCAAAGCATCAAAATATGAATTGGGAAGATGGTACGATGGAGAGATGAGTGATGAGAGTTGATGGGATTGGAAAAATGTGCAAAAGAAGTAGAAGTGATGACAATGAGATAGATGGCATTGGATTGCATGGAGAAATGTTTGTAGCTAGATTACAATGAAAAGGGATTATGAGATGGGATGTGGATAGAGATAAATGAATAGGAAGATAAGGTTGGGGAGGTGAAAAAGGATCAGTGGATGAATTGGATAGAGGGATAAGGAGTTGGATGAGGAAAAGGTTATTGGCCAGATAAATGGATAGATGATAATTTGGGTGATGGAAATGATTTCTATGATGGATGGATAGAGGGATAGGGACAGGGAGATGGAAGGGATTGTTTTCTAGATGAAGGATGTCTCCAAGTACTATGTCACAAAGGAAGATAGATTCCTCCACTCTAAATATGTCATTTATAATGAGGCATGAGGGATGGGAGGCAAAAGGATAGGCTAATAAAGGAGTGTGATGGATATGGTTAGGATGCATGGATAAGGAAGGGAGATTGTTCGAATGAGGGGAATGTATGCCAAGAGGTGTCCAAAGCATGTTTGTATGTTTTCCCCTATCTATATCAAGATCACAAGGAGGATGGAGGGATTGGGATAAATGGGATATGATGGTATGATGCAAAAATGAAGATGTATAACATGAAGATGGGTGCATGGTTGGAAGCATAGTGGATGGAGAGAATGCATATCAAGAAGCTTCCCCCAAGTGTGGAAAAGGATGGATGGGGATTTACACATGATGGCTATTTGCTAGGTTTTCATCATGGTACTTATCCAAGGTGTTTTTTTGCCAAGTTTTCACCATTAGATGAATTATTACTTTTTGCTTCTTTTTTTAAATTCTCTGACTTTTTTGACTTTTTGGATTTTTTGACTTTTTTGGATTTTTTGACTTTTTGGATAGCATACGGAAGGAGATGGATAAGGATAGGGAGGAAAATTAGTGGATTTAGAAGACATGCGATAATGAGATGGATGAAGTACTCAAGCATCAAGATCCGTACAAGGTGTTAAGAGCCCATATTCGAAGTAACTATTGGACATTGGTACAACCTTATTAGGATAAATGGATTATGCAAGAGAATGAATTAGAGGGATTTGATGGGGGAGATATGCGGGATAATGGATGGGATGCTGGAAAGGGTATGGATAGAATGATGGGGTGGGTGTGTGATGGGGTAGTGAGTTTAGGACCAACATTGGTACATACGGTGATGAATGTGAAATGATAGGAGTATTAATGGATGGGGAATGTGGGGATAATGGAGGAGATGGGATGGTGAATTTTGGAACATAAGGACCTAGAACAAACTTAGGAAATCAAAGGGGTGTATGATTAGCTTTTGGATTAGCAACTTTGGATGTTCTTAGAGATTTTTCATTTGATGGCATTGCATCTTTTTTCTTTGGGATCCACATGGTTTTGATCTTTTCTTTGGTGGATCTTTGCAGGCTACAGATTTGATTTTGATTTTGGATTTTATTTTCTTTTCTTCAACATGTCATTTAGAGGGGACATGAGGAGCTTTAGGTTCATGTGGATATTTAGAATTAGAAACTTTTGCTTTGGCATCCAAAGTTCTTTTACTAGCAATGGGATGGGTGTGAGGAGATGGATGATGTGGAGTGATGGAGGTAGGATTATGAGGATTATGTGTAGATGGAGGATGTGTAGGTATGTTCCTTTCTTGATCCTGGTTAGAGGACATAAGCATGGGATGTTTATGATGAGCGACATGGATAGGTGATAGATGGGTAAAAGGATGAGATAGATGAGGTGATTTTAGGGTATAGGGGCCCAAAATAGATGTAGGACCTGGAGGAAACATGGATAGAGTAGATGCAGGATGGTAGATAGTAGAGGGAGGAAGATAAGGACCCAAAATGGATGGATCAGATGAAGGAAGAATTTGGATGGTTGTTTTGAGGTGATACGATAGAGGAGGAGGGATGGCAGCATATGATCTGGTGGAGCAAAAGGAAGAGCTGATGTTTTTATATGAAAAGGATCGTTGAGGATGTCTAGAGGTTGTAGCAACATATTTAGATTGTGAGTCTTGGGAAATAGGTCCAAGACCTTGCATGCATATTTGTTATTTGATTTGGATTGGCTATAAAATACCTTGCTCATGAAGGCCTAGACCTTTTCCTTGATAGTTCATTTTCTTAAGCATTCGATTTATGACATGATTCTTGTTATTTTGGAAGAATGATGTGAGTTTATTATTATGTGCGGTAGGATAGGTGGCATATATATTTTTTTTCTTCTCCAAGGAGACCACCATGGAAGAATGAGAGGGTACCAAGGGGATATACAAGCAGTGTGGGGGTAGTAGGTGTAGGAAACGATGGAGGATCAAGAGATGGAGATGGTGGGATAAAAACATATTTATTGGGACAAGGGAGTGGTAAGGGATCAAGAGAGCGATTAGGTGACATGATAGGATCTGGATTTGTGGTGGTGGATGATAAGGGCTCATGCAATGGAGATGGAGATAAGGGCTCATGAGATGGAGTGGTGGAATCTTGAGTGACAAGGGGATCATCAGATGGAACAGATGGGAGACTATGATCTTGAGATGGGCTAGATGGGATGACAAGATCTTGATGTGGAGGAGGGGATATGGCATGCTTTGGATCAAGCTCTTGGCATGACTCATCATGGGTGGGAGGCATGATAATGGTGGAATATTGGATGGACTCCACAAGTGGGGAGATGGAAGGATGGAGGATTCATGAAGCTCAAGGGAATGGATTTTGATAATACTAGAAGTGGGAGGAATGGATGGCACTTTTCTATCATCACAATGAGTGGGAAGAGTGGCTTGGACATGTGTTTCATTGATGGGTTCACTGGCTCTCAAAGTAGGAGATGGGGTTTATTGGATTTAGTGGATGTGAGGATTTCAAATGTTTGAGTGGTGCTAGGGGTGGTAACATCAATGATAGGTGTGGTATGGAGAAGGGTCTCATCACTAGTGATCATGGATGATGGATTGGGACTATGCAGGTCCACTACTTCAATGTGTGGAGTGGGGGATGTCGTCTTTGTTATAAGTCCTTGGAGAATTGATGGAGTGAGGAACTTGCATACTCTAGGTTTGGATGGCAAGGTAGGAGTGGATGAAGGATTAGGGATTGGTAGGGGATTATGGCTATGGATTGGTGGATTAGGATTAGATTGAGGAACAATATTGGATGGAAGACTAGGAGTAGATGGAGGATTAGGACTAGAGGGAGGGTTAAGCTAAGGATATTGGAATGGTGAATTAGGATTGTAGTAATGATATTGGGATGGTGGATTAGGATGGGAAGATGGATTGAGATATGGAGATGTGGATGATATATTAGGATAAGATGTGGAAGTTGGATTAGGATAGGTTTATGGGGGTGTAGGATTAAGATAAAAAGGTGTGGATGTTGGATTAGGATAAGAAGACTAGTAAGGAGGATTATGATAAGGGGACATGGATGGGGAATTGTGATAGGAATACTGGGATGGAAGATTAGGATAAGAGGATGATGTAGATGAAGGATATGACAAATGTGCAGAAGAGGAAGGTACTAGATATCCCTTGTCAAAGGTAGCATAAGGAATGTGATTAGGCATGTATGAAGACATAATGGGATAGCTCGAAGGAGTAGTTGGACTTTGGAAAGTGAGTAGATAAAGCTTACTAAAAATGACAGTTTCAAGGGGATCCACGTCATATACCTCATGATCGACAAGACTTTCATTATCATCACTGATGTAATTAGGGTTTCCCTTGACTACTATTGATGGAGGATAAGGATTCATGATGATGAAAGGATAAAGAGAATGGACCAAATATTTTGGATGGAAACAAAATAAAGCTCAAATCGAGATTTAAGTCAAGCTCAGATCAGGATTAGATTAAAGTTTAGATTAGTATGATCAGATGATGTAATGGGATTGATTCTGATGATTGGATTTGATTACCAAAGGATGACCTCAGCACCAAATCTTCTTCTAGATGGAAGTAGATTGATTGGGTCAAAGGTGATTGGATAAGGATACGATTAGATTGCATTGGATAAGATCGATCGATGATTGATAAGATCAAATGATGGATTGGATAGGATGATGAAAGGGATTGGAAAACCCCATTTAGAGATTAACCTAGGTGACTTAGGATACTAATTGATCAAATTTAAGGATAAATGAATTATTGTGGTACTGAATCCACCTTGAGATTGAAAGTAAGTAGATGTTGATAAAGATGATCAATTCAAACACTTAGGTCAATTTAGATAATGACCTGAAACAAATCTTAGGGATTTGGATGGAGAAGATGATGAAACAGATGATAGAAATGGAAAAACAACTACTCAAAACAAGAGGAGGAGGTTCAAAATAGATGAAAGATTACTTGGAATGAGTAAAAAGATGATTGATAGGGATGAATGACTACTCAAAATGAGTAAACAACTGCTAAGAATGAATGAACAACTCTTAGAACGAGGAGACAAAAGCTTGGAATGAATGAAAATTTACTCAAAATGAGTGAAAAAATGATTGGAATGGAAAAATGACTCTCAAAACGAAGAGACAAAGGCTTGAAATGAGTGAACATTTACTCAGAATGAGTGAATGGATGAACGGTCCTCAAAATAGAGAGACGAAGGCTCAAAATGAGTGAACGTTTACTCAAAAAAAGTGAACAAGAGCTCAAAATTATAGAAGGTTCAAAATGGATGAATGTTTACTTGAAACAAGTGAACGATTGATCAAAAAAGGGTGAACGAGAGGTAGAAATGAGGAGAATGAATGTTTGGATGGATGAATAGCTACTCAAAATGAGAAAACAATTGCTAAGAATGGATGAACGAGTAAACGATTGATCAAAATGACTAAACGAGAGCTCAAAATCATAGAAGGGGGTTCATAATGGATTGATGTTTAATCGAAACAATTGAACGAATGATTAGAATAGATGAACGATCACCCAGAATGGGAAAATAGTCAATTAGAATGAAGAAATGACACCCAAAATGACCAAATGGAGGACAAAAAAAGTTGTTTGAAGGTTAGGTTCACCCCTAGAAAGGGGTATGTCCACCCTTGGAGGTCAATCCTACCCCTACTAGGGTAGGTCTTCCCCTCCAAAGAAGAATAGGAAAAAAAAATGAAAAATGAAGACAAAACAACCAAAAAAGAAAGCAAAAGTGATTGTTTTAGGGTCTGAGAAGTCTAACCAAGGGAAATTCTGCTCCTCCAAGTTCAAGTTACCCCTACTAGGGTAGGTACACCCATCTAAGGAAGAATGGGTGAAAATGATTGAAAAAGATGAAAAACAAGGACAAAACAGTTGAAAAAGCAAGCAAAAACGGTTGTTTTAGGGTCCAAGAAGCCTATCCAAGGGCATGTCTACCCCTCCAAGGTCAAGTCCAGCCCTACTAGGGTAGGTCCACCCCTACAAAGGGGTAGGTTCACCCCTGGAGGTCAGGTGTGGCTCTGGAGGGAAAATATGGCTCTAGAGGTCAGGTATGGCTCTGAAAAAGTTTAGGTATGGCTCTGAAAAAGGTTAGGTATGGCTTTGGAGTGTGGGTATGGCTCTAGAGGGTAGGTATGGCTCTAGAAAAGGTTAGTTATGGCTCTTGAAGGGTAGGTATGGCTCTGGAGGGTGGATATGGCTGTCAATTAGGTCAGGTCTGCCCCTCCAGGAGGTCAAGTCTGCCCCTAGAGGTCAATTACGCATGTCTGACAAAAGTTGGTCAAAATTGGCTAAAACAGACTAAAAAGGGGCTAGTTCAGAGGTCAAATCTGCCCATGGAATAGGTTAGGTCAACCCCTTGAGGACAGATCTGTCCCTAGATAGATCTAAAATTGATTTTTGAAAAGAAGACTAAGGAAAAGGACCCAAAACACAACAAGCATCAATCAAAGGATACAACTGACTCAACTAAATGAAAAATTATTGGATTCGCACTAAAAAATGGTTCAAGAAGTACAATCCTAAGACTTGTAGAATGGGATATGGCCAACAAAATCTTCTATTCTAGGATGAAAATGGTTGCTAAGGAGTCCTTGATATACACCCATTACGTGAGGCCCAAACTATGAACACCAACCCATTACAAGCATGAGTCAGGAACCTTAGCGAGATACTAGAGGCTCAAACCAACTCTTCACGTCATCTTGACCCTTCACCCATTACAATGTGGTTAGATTGGGGACAAATTTGGCTCTCCCCCTTTATATAACCCATCTGTATGTGTGGTTGGGATCATACCTTGGGGTGATGAAATCCCCAAGCAAGTCCCCTAATAAAAAGAAAAAAGGGAGACACAAAGACTTGGTAAGCTAAAATTTCTCGTCACCTAGTATTTCCAAATGGCACAAGGGGATTGGATACTTCAAATATCCTACCAAAAAGCATGACACATAAGATTAATTGACTCCTCTAGTTAAACTATGTGCCTAAGTTATCCAAAAACAACAAGCAACAATTGATAAATAAATAACCCTACAAGGAAAATTTGTTAGTGATTTTTCTCTTTTCCAAATGTTGATTAGATGCTTGCACATATACAATTAGAACACATTCGAAGGTCAGAAACACTTAAAAAAACCAAAAAGAGTGTTGAAAACTCAAAGTTCACCTTCTAAAAAAAGTTGTCCAAGTCAAGTCCGCTCTCTACTGGGTTAAGTCCACCTCTAGAGGCTAGGTCTGCCCTTGGAAGAGGTCAGGTCTGCCCCTCTAAGCAGTCAGGTCCAACCCTGAAGGTCAGGTCTGCCCCTCTATGAAAAAATTGTAAATTTTTAGTTTCTGGAGTTTGTGGAGGGCAGGTTCGCCCCTTAGTAAGGTCGGGTCTGCCTCTGGATGTTAGGTTTTCCTACTTGTCAGCTTAAGTCTACCCCTCAAGGTCAAGTCCACCCCTCTAAGAAAAAAACTATATTTTTTTATTTTTTGGAGTCTGTGGAGGGAAGGTTCACCCTTGGGTAAGGTCAGGTCAGCCTCTGGAGATCAGGTCCACCTATTTGTCAGGTCAGGTCCACCCTTGGATGGGTAGGTCCACCCCTAGATGGTCAGGTCCACCCTTGTGCTAGGTCAGGTTCACCCCTCTACAACCTACACCTACAAAAATTTAAAAAAAAAGAGAATGTGAAAGATATAGACCCATCTGTGGGTCCCACTGGGCATGCCAGAAATATGAACGGGTGAAAATATATGTTAGAAGATGAGCAAAAAACAAAAGAGTGAAAAAAAAAAAGATTAATACCCTAAACCTCAAGATTGGGAAAATGATTAGCTTAAAGAAACAAAATGGAAAATTTCACCTTGTCAACTTGTTCTTTGGTTGGCCCTTGATTTGTGATGTTGTATGCTCCTTGGATGGCAAGTAGGTGGGGATGCAAGATGGTTGGATTTGTATGATAATAGATGCAAATTCTAAGATATGAGATTATGGCTAAGTGTGGCTTCAAATGATAAAACTGCAAGAGTTTGGCTATGGTAGTAAAAACGTCCCTAAATGAGAGAAAAGAGGGTGTATTTATAGAGAATTTTGAATTCTCTAGAAAAATAGACAGTTGAAATTAAACCAACAAGGACAAGGTGTAGGTCTATGGTGAGTTGAGGACTCACATGCCCTCACATCTTGACATGTGGCATGTGAAGTGGCTAAGGATGTGATGATGTGTAAATGAGGTGGAAGGAGGGTACATGATGTGGAAGGACAAGTTCTTTGCAAGTACCTTGGGGGATGAGAATATTCTCTGGAGGAATAAAAACTTAATTTAAAATTTATATGATTGAAGAATCTTGTGGATAAGACAAGGTTCCAAAGGGAGAGGTAGAAATTACCTTGGATAAGAAGAGGTGCCTAAAAAGGTAAGAACTTGTCACATGTGACCTGATGTGACAAGTTAAAGATTCTAATAGATGCATGGAAAAAGGGGAATATTTCACATGTGGCTTGATGTGACAAGTCAAAGATGACATGGGGAAGAGAAAAATTCTTTTAATATTCCTTGGAAGGATACAAGAAATTAAAAATTCCTTAGGAGGTTGATTAGGCTAGTTAATGAAGGATTAGAGGAGGGTTAGGTGGCTAAGAGAGATTAGAGGTCAACCTGCAAAAGTTGGAGGATGTGACACATCCTAATCAAGGATTAGGCATGTGCACATCACTAATGATGAGATTGGAAGATGGACTAGGATTAGATAAAAATGATGGAGGATGTGGCATATGAGGAATTAAATAAATGTAATATTTATTTAATTCATTTGATGAAGGGGGGAAGGTATTTAATTATTTAACTAGATACCTTAGGGATTAGAAGAACTTTAGAGGTATTAATTAAATAATATTGTTATTACTTAATTAATGTAGATAAACGAATGTTTAGACGAAAGGGGATAAATTTGGATAAATTAAGTGCCCAAATTTGGATGTCTATAGGTTGTACATTAAATGGATGTGAAGAGTGCATTCCTTCACAAAGATCTACATGAAGAACTTTATATGGAGTAGCCATAAGGATTAATTCAAGATTATTCACTAGTTTGTAAACTAAGGAAGTTTGTCTATGGCCGCAAACAGGCTCCATGAACTTGGTATGCCAAAATGGACTCTTTTCTTTTTTCCATTGGGTTCTCTAGATGTCACTGCAATCCGAATGTCTACATGTTATGGTAGGAGGATGATCTTCTCTTCTAGGCTCTCTATGTTGATGACTTGATTGTTACTAGAGCACTTCATCCATCATCACAACTGTGAAGACTGCTTTGCATGATATATTTTCTATGATTGACTTGGGTCTCTTACACTACTTTCTTAGGATCAATATCACTCAGACCTCTTCTGAGATCTGACTTGCACAACCCAAGTATGCTCTTGATCTATTGTCATAGTTTTATATGGCTAATTGTAAGTTTGCACTAACTCCCTTTCTGTTTGGAGTTAAGCTTGAGGCCAAATGTTCCACACCAGTAGTTGATGCTACTTTGTATTGTCAACTTGTTGGTAGCCTCATCTACTTGACTCATACTCGCCCTAAAATTTACTTTGTAGTTGGAATTTCTTCGTGCTTCACGATGGAACCACATCAAATTCATTGGAAAGTTGTGAAATGCATCTTGCACTACATCTAGGGCACTCATCAATATGGGATTCACTATATAACAAGCACAAGTTTAGACTTACTAGGATACATAGATTTTGATTGGGCTAGTGATATTGATGATCACAAGTCCACATCGGGCTACAATTTTCACTATGGTTCTAGCCCCATTTATTGGCAAAGCAAGAAGCAACACATCATTGCTCTTTCTTCAACTGAGGTTGAGCGTCAAGGAGCTATCAATGCTACCACTGATGCTATTTAGATTCATAATATCCTCACTGAACTTGGCATCACCTTTCAGAAGCCATTAGTCATCTATTGTGAAAACCAGAGCACCATCCAGATCTTGAAGAACTTGGTCCATCATCAACGAACCAAAGAGATCGAGATCCATATGCATTTTATTTGGGAGTTGATTCAAGAGTGGGTCATTGATTTGTGATAATTTCCTACAATAGATTAGGTTGAAAATATATTCACCAAACCCTTCACCGAGAGAAAATATGTTCATCTTCGATCTCTCTTAGGGGTGAGGAAAATCTCTTATGGGGGTTTACTTAGACCTACTTCATTCACCCTCTCATAGGCAAGAGTTCTTTCCCACTGGATTTTATCCTTCTTTATCATTGAGAGGTTATTATGTACATGGGTACCTCATAAGGCCTAGTAGCCGAGACCCATATTTGCATCTTTGCACTATATACTTCCGCCTAAGTTGCACTTAAGGGGGGTGTTAGTGTGAAAGGGGTACTTTATCTAACTAGTTCATTCTTATATAGTTCTCCACTAAAGTCCTCTTCACACTAGCTTAAATTTACATAGGGATAAGGTGGTTGAGCCTTTAATCACATGATTTGTCACACCTCATAGGATGCCAACACTTGTCATAATTTGGTTGCATCTATCTCTCCCCTTGGCCTATATAACCAAGGAATTTCCTTTGTAATTCTCAATTCTCAAGCTGAATATAGCTTTGCATTCTTGAGAGGAATATAGTTTATTCCTCCTTATATATTTATGGTTTTTCTTTCTTTCAATCATTAGATCCCTGGGTAGGCTAGTTAGCAAATCTCACAAGACCAATGGTCGAAACCTTCTTCTTGTCTAGTTGCATGATTCCTTTTTCAAGGGGCTCTGACTTAAGTTTCAAAGCATCTACCACTTGTTCTGGTATAACAGTCATGCTATCCCTCAAATCGATCATATTATTATGGAAAAGTTTATCTCCCACAATAAGTGTTAAAAAGAAAGGTGTGGGATTTTGTTTTCTTACCTCTTTCTCTTTTGCATTACCTACATCATTCACATAAGTTGTCACTTTTGGAGCCTGAGGGGGTGGCACAGATCCTTTGTCTCCACTTTGATTGCATGGTTGAGTTGCATCCTCTTGTGGGCTTTGTTCTACTTTCTTCAATGCTTCCTAAAGGGATGTCTTTTATTTTGGGATAGATATGATGTCCCACAATGATACATTGGAAAACACCTTTTTTAGTTATTCCACTACATTGAGTCTCCCAAACGGTTGAGTCTTAGGCTTGTATGGTGGTATTTCTCTTGTCTTCAAAAGGAAGCCTTCCACTATGACTGGGCTCAATGTCTAATTTGCCTCCTTTTCTCCAATGGTGTATTACGTAGCTACAAAAAAGGTCAAATGATGGGTGATGAAGCCTAATTTTCCTATGGGGGTGATTGATGTGGCTGTGGATGTGGAAAAGCTTGTTGCACATACTCTTCCATGAGCCTTCTTTTCAATCTTGTATTGTAATCCAATTGCACTTGTGGAACACCAATCCTTCGAGCTTCATTTGTGAACATTGCATCTTCTTCTTCTACCCATGAAAATAGAACTTGACCAGGTGAAATATATAGTTCTTTCTCTAAGGAAATTTCTTGCATTTGTTCTCTAAAACAAGAGTTTTCCATTTTGGAAGATTCATATTCATCCACATTTGGGAGCACACCCTTACTTCTTTATTTCACTATCCTCTGTTGCATATTCCCCCTTTGGAAATTTTGGGGCATATGGCTATCACGACACAGGAAGCACCAAACATTCTCATCTTTAGCCAAATTGTTTTAGCCCAGAATCAGATCTTTACTTAAGCCATCTTTGACCATTTACAATGGAATGGTGACCAGAACTATTTGGTTTGCAGATGACATTTGTTGACCTCCTCCTCTAAATGATCCTTGGTATGGATTTTTCTAATACGACTTTCCTCCACCATAGGCCTGAGTAGTCTACTTTAGAGATGTTTCTTGTTGTCGATTGATAATGACCAACTCATTAGCAAAAGTTTGCATGTAGTTCTTTATGTCACTCATGTCTACTACAATTGAGGAAGAGCTTAACATGCCTATTTGAGTGGTGGGATACATGTACATAGACTGGAGGGAAACTGATGTCGATTGTGAAAAAAAATGCTGGGAATGGCTTCTTCTCGAGGGACATCAAATATTTATGTAAATACTGGCATTGGAGGTCAAAGAGGAAGCTTTTTGGCATCAATTATACTATTCTCTACTTGCATGTCCACCTCGTATGCGTTGGGCAAGATATCCCCTCCCAGGGAGGTTATCATTACTACGATGATAAAATTGAGGGCCTATAGATAGAACATGAACACCATCATAGCTTGAGGTCGACCAATCATGGGGTTCCTTTACCAGTTCTTATGAAATTTGGTGTTAAAGACACTCATGGATTTTTGTAGAGCTCTCTTGATGGTAATTAATTGTTTCACCAATGAAGAATGGTCTCCTTTCTCTAAGAAGCATTCAAATAACCATTCTCCAAGCTAATCCCAAGAAATTATAGAGCTCGAGGCCAAAGATCGATACCAATCTTAGGTCTTTTCTTTGAAAGAGGTAGCTAACAGCCTCAAAGTGATGTTCTCCTCTAATATGTTATGTACGCTACATACCTCTACTATATCTTGAAGGTGTTCGGAAGGGGTTTTGAAGTCTTCTCTAGAGAATCTTGGAATAGCATTTAGGGCATTAGCGGGTATGGAAGGACATACATTTGGGGTTGTGGGTGGTCATAGTGAAATACTACTATCCCATGTTACAAAATTTCTAGGACTAGGGAGGGTGTACATGAGCCATAGAGAAAACATTCCTATGAATAAGGCATATGGGTATTCTAATTTGGAAGTTTAAGACTCTGGGTGGAGAAGATAAAACTTTGGATATTAGGCTCTTACTTCTTACTCTATTGCTCCTTATAGGTAGTATAGAACCTATAAGTCTTCTCCTTCTAGGTACTAAAGTAGGTAATTGAGAGTACTGGAAGTGACCTCTCAAAGATGCTTGTTTGGACTCTAGGCATGAAACTTCCAATTTCCTTCCTTAGCTTGATTCAAGAAATATTTCTGACTTCTAATCAGGCATTTGCAAAACTTCTTGTCCCACCAAGCATCCCAGAAAAATAACTGTTGATCATCAAATCTTGCACCTCTCTAATAGTCTTATGGTAAATTTAGTGAGTTGGGGACCGTTTTACACCTCACTGAATACCTCTAGGATTTTAATAGAAATATAACTCTTCTTTTGGGGTTTGGAGAAAAGGGTAGAAGGAAATGTAAATATAAAACATGAAAATGGTGATGTGCCAATACTTTTACAACATTTCAAACCCAACCATTCCTATGATTGATCTAATTAGATACGGAATGCCATAAACCTTCAATGTTGGAAAGAGAATGAATAGAAAAGTCTATCAACAAGCACATTGTAGAATTTCAAATTTTCCCGTAGAAGTGCTCATTAAGGTCCAATCAAACACAAATATTTCTAAGGGGTAACAGAAAAAATTCATAAATTATATAGAGTCTCTATCTTAATACAACATAATATATTAAAATGACAACCCTTCAAAAAATCAGAGAAGTCCAATTACATAATCTAGTGGTCACAAGTCACTATTCTACCATAAGAGAATATATCATGGAAATCAGCTACTTAAACTATTTAAATTCAACTTTCAAGACACAATGTTTCATTTAGAATGATAATATAAAGAAAATAAAGCTTGAAAAAGGCCATAAATGTGTAGTCTCAACAATTTCTTCTCAATAGTTCATGCTTTAAATATCAAATGTGCTTTAAAACTAATGTTGAATGAAAATCCAACAATAGTTTAAGCCTTAAGAGATATAACATTCCAGAGATAAGTAGTTCTACAATTATGCTCCTAAAAATAATTCTATCTTCTAAGAAAACTAAAGAAACTTTTCCTTAGCCTAGGAAATTGAAACTTGGAATCCAACCCCTCATTATGTCATTGTCTTTCTTATATAGTTGCAGAAAAAGAAAAGAATGCCTCAACACAAAATTAAATACTACTAGGTGTCAACTGTTAATAGCACACAATCCAATTGTAGATTTTTGGTTAGGTCACAACAATCTTTTCTCATCAATTCTCAGCTACTGTATTAATTTTTTTTAGATATTTAGAAAAGATAGAGGCTTGTAAATGATCAAATCCTAAATATATCAGCATGGAAAAAGGGTCCAGTTGACTAATCACATCACCCAAAGGTACCAACTCAAAGCTTCTATCTCAAAACCAAGAAAAGGAAAAGGCCAGCTAGCTCTGACGAACTCCCAAAAGATATCATTCCATAGGAAATGCAATCTACTTGCAACAAAGAGGTGATGTGTCAAAAAGGCATATACTTTTGAGCTCATGAATATATAGCTCCCTAGAAAATCCTCGATGAGAGGACACGTGCCCTAAACTCTCTCCTAAAAGGAAGACAAAAGATGAAAGTTGCACAGCCACTAGGTGGCACATTGTGTGCCTTTTTGATAACTCTACTTGAGCGCAGGCGCACCCAATACTGAAAACATTGTACAAGCTGAAAATCAAAATGATTAAGGAAAAAATGCTTCATGGATATGCTAATGACTACTCCAAGATGCTTGATAACTTCCTAAGATGCTTGAATGCTTGAATATTATGATGCTTTAATTAATGAGTGAAAACATGGATGAATGGGGGTTAAAATGAGAGGAAAACCCTTTTATTTATACTAGATTATACAATATTTCCCAAAAATAACACATCACAGGCCGATCTCAAGGGTAAGATAATAAAATCCCGCCAAAAAATTTAAATAATTTTTATTTTTGTGCCTAGGGGGACTAAGTCGCCCCAGGTGACGACTTAGTCCTACCAGGGCAATTTTACTAGGTGTTGGGAATTAGAGTACATTTAATAGGATTTAATAGGAATACTCTCCAAAACATAATTAAGTAGGGCTGGAAAGTACATTAAGGGGTCATTTAAAGATAAGAAAGGGTTGAATTAGTGATGACAAGTCTAGAAAAGCATGATAGTTTGTTACAACTCTTTACAACACTTTAAAAGAAGACTTGGTAAGTGATAAAATTGGGTTATTCAAGTAAATTATGATGAAAGGGTCCTAGAAAAGTGTGAAAGTTGGTTACAACACTTCACAACACCTTTATAAGACATCCTATAATTATTAATGATTTACAAGGATCCAAGACCTAATCTAAATGTGTTGACCACATTACAACATTAAATCTAGGCAAAATCAAGCCAAAAGGACAAGGAGGGCCCAAACATAAGAAAAAGTAGAAGGGTTACTTTTCCCATGTCCACAAAATGATCTTATTTGGTATATGCAAGTTTTATTGAGAAAATTGTGCTTCAATTCATCATGACTTAAGTGTAATCGACCATCACTGATAATTCCTTGTCTCAAAAAATGTAATAATAAATTAATAAGGGGTCATCCTATAGTTAAAATGCTACCCCATGCAAGCTCTTGGACATACTTGGTAAGGTGAAATGTGCCCCCCTCTTATTCATCATCATATCAATCAGAGGAATTAATGGTGTTAGTGAAGTAATTATAATTGTATCCCTCACGTGTTGTAGGGAAAGGCATAGTTCTCTCAAAATCCATGGCATGGATATGGTAGGAAACATCTGGTAGATAGATAGATATGTAGTTAATAGAAGATTTCTATAGTAGTGTACAAGTTTATTGAATTGAATAAGTGCTCACCTTCAAATAATTGGCCATTGTAGTAGCCAATTCATTATTTAGGATGTTATATGCAATGTATCATCAAAATTACTCAAGTCAAGAAAGGTAACTTATTGAAGCCGTACTATAGTTGCTATGCTAACCTGATGTCTCAATTGAAGAAGTAATAAATGATATTTCACTCCTACTCCTCAACATTGATGTTACTTCATATTATTTACTTGAGTTATGGAGTATGAATGGGGGAGTACATTCTTTTGTATTAGTGTTGTCACCATAGAAAATTATCATTTCTACACTATCCAAATACCATTAAACCACCAGCTGGAAAATGATATTTAGAAACCAAAAATTAATCCTATAGCCACCAAGATGTTAATAATAGTATTGTATTTCATAATAATATGCATGCCAATGAAATTAATATATTCTCATTATTTACTTCCCCTGCAAAATTCTAGAATTTAAAACCACGGTAAATTATAGTCAATGTTTAATATTCATATTTATAATTTATCGTTATCATTTATATAAGTACTTGTCAGTAGCACTATTCACCAAAATAATAGTGGTGTAATTATCACATAGTAAAGATATTGTTAGTACAAACAGATATAAACACGTGTAGAGCATATTATATTGTGAAATCATTAAGTTGCAATTTAAGAAACAATGATAGTAAGGAATATTAATATTATCATTAAGGATTTGTGTTACTAATGATGTTGAAATATTATTGAATAAGAATAGTGTAATTACATTAAAAACAATATGTAAGGTGAGTATTATTAATATATGAAGTGATGTGGTAGAGTGATCTATAAATTTTGTTAAGTAATAAATGGTTGAAATTGGTATAATAGCATAAACAAAGAGAAATGATAAGGCCAATGTTTTTGATAAAGGGTAAAACGGGTTTTACAGGGACCCAAAACCACAAAGTTTACAACAAAAAAGAAAGGAAAGAAAAGTACAACATAAACAACCGGCCACACAAAAGATAAAAACCAGAATAAGCAACAACCAACTGCCAAAGACCAGAAAGGTCAAGCAATAAAAGCCAACTGAAAAGCTAATTAAAAACCACCAGCAATTAATCCAGTGTCCTTAGGACAGACTTTGTCTCAGCCTCCAGGTTTTGCATATCATGAACCCCCTTCTTAAAAGTTTGAATCATATGCGGAGTGGGGGGAGCCTTCCTCTTCAGGTTGGCCCTGGTTCTCTTAGAAATGCCAACATCCACCTCCTAGTTTCTTTCATTGGTATCCTCTAGGTCAACCACCAGAGACCCCTGTTGGGGGCTTTGCCCAATTTCTCGGTCATGGCATTGATAATGATGGCACTGTGTCTGGCCATACGATTGTTTTGCACAATAATAATTTTGATAGTATTTTTCATTTTCTCCACCTCAATGTCAACATTTTTGTTTTTCCTAGCTTAGTACTAAGTATCTTTGTAGACCGTAGTGTCTTTGTTCAACGTCTTTCTTTTCAAACACTGCAACCTTGGAACCCAACTCTTCCAATTTACTTTGAAGGGCCCAAGTTTTTATCTTTAGCTTGTTAATTTAATTGAAAGTCCATTTTGAAAGTTTGAAATGGATATCAGCATTATTTCTAGCTAAATTCAAAACATACATAGAGGTATCCCTATCAGTGTTGAAACAAGTATTGGCAGGGTTAGGAGTAACAGGGGAGCCAGTTCTAGCAATTCTATCCAATGACAGGTCAACAAAGGGCTCAGTATTGTTAGCACCAGATGCCTCAGAGTCAGGGGAATCTTTGGAATACAAGACAAGGTTTTTAACCTAGGGATTCTTATCAACAAAACTAGTTTTGAGGGAGGGGCTTCCCTGCTCAAGCACAACACAAGCTTTAACAGTGAGTTAGGGTTAATCTTGCCAGAATGGACAGTAGGCGGGCTAAGGATAGTTTTAGCCGGACTTAAATTGGGAAAAAACCCCGAGCAGCTAGGTTCAATATCGTCTTCCTCAAAATTAGGGGAGGCTTCCAGATTAGCAGGGACGGGCATTTTTTGGTAATGCTCCACAATTAATCTAATCAGGCCTGTATGCAAAATAGGGAATCTTCTAGGTTTTTTCTTATGGTCATACAAACTTTTCCTCAAAGAACAGAGAAGATAGTAGGGGAAAGAAAACCTTACCATGTAGTGGAAGTGGTTGAGTAGGGAAAAGTGATAACCGTAGACCCTGGTGAAATGACCATCCATAGTTATGTACTCCATGATAACATGTAGAACCTTTCTCCATAGGGCTTTTATGGTGTCAGCTTCAAAGTAGTTGTTAGCAATTTTCACCAAATTTAGTCTTTCTTTCTCTTTTTTGGAAATCTGATGACGACTTCGTCTAAAAAAACCCTGTCTTTGAAAAAGTTCTTCCCATCAATCGACATTCCTGTCACTTCGGCTATCAAGTTTTCATTGAGCTCAAATTTCCTACCAAAAAGGGTAAGATCCCCATTATTCCAATTTTTCTCAAAAAGATTTGTTGCCTCCTGATTGGATCCATGGAGCTTCTCCAGGAAAGGAAGTAACCCCCCACTTTTAACTTGATTCCAAGCCTTAACATTTTTTGTGTGCATCTCATAGCTGTTTGGCTCAATTATTTTCCTATCTCCACCCATTTTCGCAGACAAAGTGGGGCAGAAAGAGATGAAATATTTACTAGAACTGGTCCTACCAAATCTAAGAACCCACAAAGCATGCTAAACCACCTTGCAGACTAAGCAACCGAGCTCGGTCCCATACAATTTAATGATTGTGATATGAAATCTCCATCCTATCCTCATTAAAGAGATGACATGCCTATTGTCCATGTGATTTATCATAATTCAATAAAGCACAAACATTAACACTTAGATCACTAAAATTTAGCCAAGTGCTCATATCATTACTCCTAACCCCTTCATTAGCAAAACAATCTGCGACAATGTTGGCTTCTCTATAGGCATGTGAAATTTTAATTTTATCAAACTTAGCAAGAATCAAGATGGCATCATCAATCGAAGATTTTATTGTCCATGAGGGGGGGGGACTTGCCACGAAGGCAATCAATAATATTTTTGGAATCACCTTCAAGCTAGAGGTTTTTAAAGTTAAGAATTTGAGCTAAATTTATAATGTGAAAAGCACCAATAGCCTCTGCCAAGTGATTTGTTTGGGAACCAAGAGGAGTGGCCATCACACCTATAAAATTTCCATAGGAGTCCCTTATGACTCCACCACAACTCACCACACCTGGATTACCTTTAGCCACACCATCAAAGTTAGCTTTGACCCATCCATTAGGCAGAAAAGACCAACAAACACCCTCTCTATCCTTCTTGGATTTTTTAGGGGCGCAAGGAAAATCAAGGCTTATATTCCATTCCTTGACAACTATAAGGTCATAGGATGAGTGAACCACTTTTTTGGAATTTCTAACCTTCTGGGAGATAGCATTGACATTTTCTTTCCAAAATATGATAATTTTATCAAAAACAATATCCACCAGAGCTTCTTTATCTTTGTAAATTCTATTGTTGCGTTCTTTCCAAAGAGCCCAAGCAACATGATGGAAAGAGAAATCCCATAAAAGCCTGAGAATAGAATTGTGAGTTGGAGCTTTCCATTGAAGGAAGAAGTCTTCAATAGATGAGGGAAAAATGAAAGAAAGATGCCAAAAACTGATTATTTTTTCCCAGATTGAGGCAGCAAAAGGAAAATGAACATATGATGCACTGACTTAGCCTCCATCTTACAAAGAAAACATCTGTTAGGTATTTGAAAGTCCTATTTGCAAAGGTTATCAATCGTGAGAACCTTATTTTGGAGAAGGATCCAAAAAGAAATGTTGATTTTAGGGGCCAAATGTTTGAACCAAGCCTTCGAACAGAAGGGATGCGAGCCCTGGGAGGAAGTAATCCTAGAAAAGGCCGACGAAATAGAATAGCTGCTTGAGGGTTCATCAATCTAGACAAGAAAATCTTCCAACTGATTAGAGCAAAGTCTAACAGCCAACAAAGAAGATTGAATAGGAGCAAGGGCCTGACTGATAAGACATAGATCCACCCATTTTCCATTCACTATGTAGTCTTTCACATAAGAACCAAAACAGGCTTTGAAATTCTCAGCCCACCCACTAAAGGAATCAATTTTTATAAGGGGCTCCTTGAATAGCCATCTATCCTTCCAAAATCTAGTTTGGTTTCCACTTCTAACTTGCCAACCAGTTCCAGAGTCCACAATATTTTTTCCATTGATCAGATTATTCCAGCAGGTTGAACCTCTAGGAAGAAGATGGGAATCCTTTAGAATAATAAGAGAACAATTGTTCTCTAAATATTTGCTAGCTAGGATATCTTTCCATTCACCTGAAGATGAGAAAATTCTCCAAATTTGTTTTCCTAGAAGGTTCTTGTTAGCCATTCTGATTCTTCTAAGAACTAATCTTCCGGTCTTTTTTGGTTTACACACCAAATCCCATCCAATTAAAGGTAGTCTTTTCTTTTCTTTGACACCCGACCAAAGAAATCATTTTTGAATCTTTTCTATGGCATCCACAAACTTAGCAGGAATCTTAAAGAGGCTTAGAGCATCTAGATCGGAAAATTCTGAAGAGAAGCTTTGAGGAGTTGAAGTTTTCCCGCTTGACTTAACAGAGCTCCTTTCCAACTAGCAAGCTTCTTGCTAAACCTCTCAACCAAAGAAATCCAAAAGGATTTAGGAGGTTTAAGGCTTAAGGGTAAGCCAAGATAGGTGGCAGGCAAGAAGTCCACCCTACAACCATGGATTTTGGCAATTTTGGTATGTTTGTGAGCTGGGGTGTTGAGGAAAAATAGAGAAATTTTTTTATTATTAATCAGTTGTCCAGATGCTCTCCCATATTTATCGAGCAGAGATTTCAAAGTTTTACCTTCTGAGACCAAGGATTTACCCATTAGCATGGTATCATCAACAAATTGTTGATGAGAAAAAACCAAGTTGCTAGAGGAAGGGTTGAGACCAAGAAGGGATCTATTGTCAATTAGCTTTTTCAGGTTTCTGCCAAGAATTTCAGCCATGATAGTGAATAAAATAGGAGAAATAGGATCACCCTGTCTTAGACCTCTAGTACTTTGGAAGAAAGTAGTAGGGGATCCATTAACCATAATAGAAATAGAAGCAATAGACACAAGCTATTCCACCATTTGAAGAACCCTATTGTAAAATAAAAAATCCTTTAAAATTTTAAATAAAAAAATCCAGTCAACTCTGTCATAGGCTTTTGATATATCAAGCTTTAACAAAAAGCCTTCAGTATTAGATTCCACCAAGGAATGGATATTCTCATGCATAGTGACAATAGAGTCAAGGATTTTTCTATCAGGAATGAATCCATTCTGTTGAGGTGAAATAAAAGAAGGAAAAATAATTAAGAGTCTAGAGGTCAAAACCTTAGAGATGATTTTATAGATTGAATTACAGAGGCTTATGGGTTTGAAGGCCTCAAAGTTTATCGCTCCAGGCTTCTTAGCGATAAGAACTAGGAAGGTGGCATTCAATTCTTTTAGGAGACTTCTGGATCCAAAAAATTCTTTTATAGCATTCACCACATCGTCTCCAACAATCTCCCAGAACCATTGGAAGAAAAACAAAGGGAAGCCATCTAGACCTAGAGGTTTACTCCCATCAAAGGAGAAAACAACCCTCTTTACTTCCTCATTGGTAGGGATAGAAGACAACATAGAGTTATTTTCCTGGTTGATAACTTTCGGTATAGCCTCAATTAAGTGATCCTGATCATTTTGGTTAATTTCATCATTCTCAAAAACAAGGTTTTTAAAGAATGAAACAACATGCTTTCTAATATCCTCCTCCTCCTCATACCTGGTACCATTCACTTCAATTTGAGATGTTTTTTTGATAGCTTTATGTTTTGAGGCTGATAAATGAAAGTACCTAGTATTTTTATCACCTACAGATAACCATAAAGCTCTAGATCTTTGCCTCCAGAACTCCTCCTCCTTTCCAATAATGTCATGCATCTTAATGAGTAACTCATTCTCTGTTTCCTTTGTATCATTCAAATATCCCTCCTTTTGGACTTTATATTGAATCTCGCCTAATTTCATTTGGAGGTCAGATTTGATCCTAAAGATTTTTCCAAAGGACTCCTTTTTCCATTTTTTCAAGTTACATTTCACTTCCCTTAGCTTTTTAGCTATTCTAAACATAGTAGTACCAGAAATAATTATATTCCACCATTTCCTAATTTTCTCTTTAAAATCAGGATGAGAGAGCCACATTTTTTCAACTCTGAAAGGGATATTTTTCTTCTTTTTTATAGGATCTGCAACAAAACTGATAGGGAAATGATCGGATCCAATTCTAGAGAGAGCTTTAAGAGAACAGTAATAATAAAAAAACCAATGATTGGAAACTAAAGATCTATCTAATCTAACTTGTATAAGATCCATCCCCTTTTTGCGATTCGACTAGGTATACGAAGCTCCATGTAAACCAGGTCTATTAGCCCCTGGTTGTCAATGAGACTCTGAAGATCCTCTTTGCTCTCTGCATTTATCTGGGAACCTCCAAATTTTTCTCCATTCATTAAGGGCATATTAAAGTCACCCATAACCACCCAAGACTCTCTATCAAAAATCCTCCTAAAGGCAGCCAGATCCATCCAAAAGGATTTTCTCAGTCCTTTTCCATTGGGGGCATAGATGTTCAATTAGGTCCAACTGAAATTATCCCTAATATGTGTGAATCTAGTAGCAATATGGTTCGTGTCTTCCAAAATTAGATCCCCTTTGATTATGTGACTATTCCAAACGGTAGAAATAGCTCTAGAAGTTCCATTCAAATTTTTTCCATGAGTACTATAGTACTGAAATAGTTTCACCTTTTCTACATTTTCCTTTAACACTTTCGTCTCCTTAATAAGAAGAATATCAGGCTTGTGACCTCTAACAAAATTGCGTAGAACATCCTGCTTGTGGGGGCTATTGAGTCCCCTGATATTCCAAGACATTATCTTCATGAATTACCAGGGGATTTGAGGCATTCTAGGATGGTTTTCTGAGACCCATCCACTATATCCTGAAAACTATTATGCTCTCTTGTCCATTTAATAGATTTTTTCCCTTGAGAGTTCTTTGATGCTCCACAGTCTGCCTTTGCTTTTAATTTGGTAGAAATACCACTTGGAGTCTTCCATTGTTTGTTTTTATCTTTCTTTTTCTTTGATAAGATCTCTTCTTTTCAGTCTCTTCTTGGCTATCCATCTCTTTACTAGATTCCCATTCCTTATCAGTTAGGAGCCTTTGTTTCCAGGGTAATGTCTCCATGATACCATTCAAATGAAAAGATGAGAAGTTACTAGAAAGTTTAGTTGAATGGTCTGAGTTTTTGAAGGAATCCTTAACCACTTCGAAGTAGTTAGGATCCGTAAAGTGCTCTACACCTAGAGGAAAAATACCTTCAGAGGAAGGGAGAGGGAGAGGGATGTTCAGTTCCAAGGACAAACCCTGAATAGGAATATCCTCCAAACCCGAGGTCTCATTATTTTTCTCTATTGGGATTAGCTCATGGGAAAAGGGGTTAGCATCTTGGTTCAGTTTTTCTTCCCCAACCGATTGATCCTCATTGGATTCATTTTCCTTAATAGGTAAAGTCTTCACAAGATTCTTATGTTGGGGTTCCGATGGATCCTCTCCATTATTCTCCATGTTCACTTCAGCCTCATTAGAAGTGCTCTGACCATTAGACTCTTTATTTTCAAAGCTATCTCCTCATGATTTCTTTTGCCATACCGATTTCAAAGAACTAGCTAGTTTCTCTTTCTCTTTGGTGGCGTTTAAGGGGAATTTCTTAGCCCAGTGCCCAGATTTTCTACATTTGAAACAGGCAAATAGGATGGTTTCAAACTCTATATCCTGCAACTAGGACCCTAGTTTTGAGTTGATCTCGATCGATGAGGGAAGGTCAGAATTTTGAGAGATCCCTACACATATTCTTGCAAATACCAACCTCTTACTGGTAGCTGTCATTGAATCAATAGAAAGGAGCTCACCAAAGGAACTCACTATACCATAAAAGATATCCTCATTCTAGTATTTTGGGGGAAGGCCCAGAAGTCTGACCCAAACTAGGACATTCTCAAAAGTAGAGTCTGAAAGGTCCAAGTTAGAGGACCACTTCTTTAGAGCCAAGGAAGATTTCCCTATAACCCAAGGACCCCATTTCTAATAGCCAAGATGCCCTCTCTGCAAGTGAATTCAAATGTAAAGAAACCCTTTGGAAGTGCCGCTACTGAGACTTTTCCATTCGTTCTCCATTTATTTTTGATGAACTCCCTGACCACTTCAATGTTTGGTCTAGGGCCCATAAACTTCCCAACTAGGGTTCTTTCCATTAAAGCAATATTATGATCAATTAACAAATCTAGCACATAAATTGAAAACTTACCTTTTTTCAGGGAAGAGATGTTTTGCACCGGAGGGAAAGATGATTTTCCATTTGGTTTTACCCCAAAAAGAGAAGTACAGGGTTTGTGATTAACTCCAATGCTACCAGTGGTCCCCACCGCATCTTTAGCTTTTTCATTTTTTTGACCGATAGGGAAATCCGCAAGATTAACCACTGGAATATCCTTTCCACCTGGTTCCACTTGGATTTTGTTTTTGGAGTCCACCTCGTTCTGATCATCCTCACCTTGCTTCTTACTTGCTTCCAACTCCTGATTCGTCTAAGATTTCTCTGATCTTGTTCCGCCTCCATTTCCATTGCTTGGATTTTCAAAATCCCTCTTTTCCCACCCGTTACCGTGCTCGTGTCCCTCCATATCTATATTTTTTCTTTTTAACTTTTTGATAAGGACAATGTTAATAAATGTGTGTGTTGAAATTGATTTATATAATAGGATTAACATAAATCTATTTAATTACTTTGGTAGCATGATCTTCATTAATATTAGCATTAGCATAGTTGGGTGTAAACTTTAGTATTAATATTGTTGATATCATTAAAATATCCATGGAGTCAAGACCAACATCCTCATCAAAATTATAAGTTGCATCAATAGTCAAGGGGCATTCATTAATAACATAGGAATAATAACCCCTTTTGATAGATATACTAATCTCTCTTTGGCCAGTGAAACTATAACTCATTTGGGATGGCTCTCAAATGTTCTTTACCTTGTTTTGGTAAATTTTTTAATAAGGGGATATAATTCTACTTGTGATATTTAGCATGTGCACGATGGCTATAATAGGAATTTAGGGATTTAAGAAAATATTTCACCCTAATACTACTCCTAAATGTGATAGCATTACAAAAGCATTAAGAATGTTAAAATTTATCATGATGTATAGAAACAAAATTTTCACTAAGGGAAAATAATGGTAACTTTATTATTAATTTAGGATAGTAGCAACATCAATAAAGGTTAAAGTCATTATCCTAATGTTGTAAGATGGTGTGTCCCTTGGTATTCCTTGTCCAACACAACACTTGGATTTGTGACATGGTTTAACCACTTCCTGTGGATCCTAACTGAAGCTTGTATAAGGCATTGATAGGTGAATATTTTGGTGCAACAACATGGCCAAAAATTGGTATTAGAGCAGAGGTCATAGGTTCAAACCCCTCGCTTGTGTTGGGGGGGATTGTTGCAAAATGGTGTGTCCCTTGGTTTTCATTTTCCAACACAGTGCTTGGGTTTGTGACATGGTTTAACTGCCTCCTATGGATCTTATCTAAAGCTTGTATTGGGAATTGATAGGTCAATCTTTTGGTGCAAAGGCAAGACCAACACCTAATACTAATGTTGATTCTCTTGATAATAGGAAGAGGAATGACCTTGTTAAGAATAATATGAGGGTGGAAATTAACAATTGTGTGAAGTGAGCACTGAATTTTCGTTGAGGCCAAGGTAGTGATTTTGTTAAGAAATCAAATTAGTAATCTAAGGCCTTGTCTAAGAGGTCGCTATATCGAACCCGTCTACAACCTAGACCTAATACCTGATTGAGTGTTGTTTGGTGTGTGTGAGAGACACCTCACTCCCAACTCATTAAAAATTTCCTCACCCCACCCTTGGGCATCATATCTATGGTGATGTCATCATACAATAGCTTTTGTTACAATTAGAGCCTCATCATGCGTACATGTGGTTGGATATTGTTAGTGTATTGTATCAATGTAAAAAGGAAAAAAAAATTGTTGGTTTTTTCAAGCATAAAATTATGGGCATGATAATATGATTCTTGCCTCTATGTCATGTTCTAGTACTTGACTAGAACTTCCACTTCCTAACAATTGATGAAATCAATCTTTAAATGTTGGTTGATCTCATTCTTCACACGATGATTTTAAGGTCTTAGTTGAAATGTATCAACTTTTAAATATAATCTTTTGATTAATCTCTTTTTAAATTTGCACTATCAATCTCTATCACAACTTGGTATCTTAATGAATTTTTTATTTTCACTTATAAGATAAAGTATGTGATGCATGTAAGCCATGTAATGCAATCAATAGTTTCCACCTATCAACATAGTGTCCATAACAAAATTCTCTGTTTGCACTCGATGTCTGAACATTAAAATATATGGTGCCTCCACAATGCAATCATCTTTGGACACTTGTTATTATTTAAAATATCATAGTTTTAACCATGTTATGTTGAACTATAATTGTGATGTTGTTTCAACCATCAATTTTTGACTTCTTATATATTGTGATATTGCTATCAAGATTCAACTATGTAGTTTTATGAGTCAAATCATTGGCCCATGTTTCATTTGTAGTGGTTCATAAGAACCCATCTCTCATGATAGTGAATTTTCCACTTAGAACTTATTGCATCTAGGTTATGCTCATAGAGATGAAGCACTAAGCCTTCCTAGGAGGTAACCTATCCAAGTTTTACTCTAGCTGAAGTGTGCTTAACCATAAAGTTTTCTACAAGGTTTGTTGGTATGTGGCAACTGATCATGCTATACTATATAGCCCATGGTATACTGTACACCCCGACCCCTTGACCTTGCCGGGGTCCGGATGTGATCATCAAAAAAGAGAAAAATCAATGAAAAAAGAAAATTTTGATTTTGTAGAACCCAAAAATCTGGAAGCTTCTAAGCTTCGTAAAAAGGGGTTCGGATGGGTATTACTAAATGATGAAAAATGCAATTATTCGCAAGATTGTAACAGGTTTTACATTGGATAATAAAAGTATTGGATGGCTGTGGTTTGGTGGATGTAGCCTAGATTGGGTGAACCATGTTAAATTCTTTGTGTTATGATTTACTCTGTGTATGTTTTAGTTTCTCTATTTTGTTTATTAAATCTACATTTAATTGTTAGATCTGCCATCTCTAACCCTAACAAGTGGTATCAAAGCGGGTTGTGTTTTGATTATCTTCTGTAGGAAATATCTCACGGTTGAGTGGGAGTCTCACGGTTGAGTGGGAGCAATGGTAGACGAGGGTAAGAAGGTTGAGAAGTTTAATGGGCAGAACTATCAGTTATGGAAGATGCAGATGGAAGACTATCTCTATTAGAAGGATTTATGGCGGCCATTGGAAGGGAAAACCAAGAAACTTGTAGCAATGTCAGATGAGGACTAGAAGATCTTGGATAGAAAGGCTCTTGGCAGTATTCATTTGTGCCTAGCACAAACAGTGGCGTTCAATATTACAAAAGCAAAGACAACTCAAGAGTTGATGGATACCCTGGAAAAGTTATATGAAAATCCTTCCACTTTGAATAAGGTATTTCTTATGAAGCGTTTATTTAATATGAAAATGGTAGAAGGTGGGTCAGTTACTAATCATTTAAATGAGTTTAATACGGTCACCAGTCAATTAACTTCTGTAAAAGTAAACTTTGATGAAGAAGTTAGGGCTCTTTTGATTCTGTGTTCTTTTCTGAAAGCTGGAATAGCTTGGTAATCGTTAGCAATTCTGTTTCTGGTTCGAATACATTGAAATTTGATGATGTTGGTGTTATTTTGAGTGAGGAAATCCATAGGAAAAGCTCTAGTGGAACATCCACATCAGGTAGTGTTTTGAATGCAGAAAGCAGGGGAAAAACAAAGGAGAGAGGAAATAATTATGGAAATCGTGGGAAGTCACGAAGAAAATCAAAGGGAAAAAGGTCTCAATCTAGAGACAAGAGGGATTGCTGGTACTATGGTAAGCCGGGTCATCTGAAGAAAGATTGCTGGTCTCGAAAAAATAAAGAAGGAGACAGAAAGGAAGGAAGTAAAGAGGCAAATGTGGTAAGTAATAAATCTGATGAGGATGCTTTGATTCTTTCCCTTGATAATACTGATGATTCTTGGGTGTTAGATTTAGGGGCTTCATTTCATGCTACCCCCCATAGAAGTTATTTTCTTTATTATGTCCAAGGGGATTTTGGGTTGGTTTATTTAGGAGATAATGAACCCTGTCAGATTGCTGGAAAGGGAAGAATCAAGATTAAGTTGCAGAATGGGAATCATTGGCTACTACGTGAGGTAAAGCATGTTCCAAAGTTAAGCAAAAATTTAATTTTAGCAGGGCAACTAGATGATGAAGGTTGTGTTGTTACACTTAAGTGATAAAAATTGGAAGGTCACAAAGGGTTCCTTAGTAGTAGCAAAAGGTGTGAAAGTAGGCACCTTATATCTTTGTACAGGTCATACTGTTCCTTCTACTTTAATTGTTATGGAAAAAGGTCAATGTTCAGGAACAGTTGCTGCAGTTAAGCAAGTAGAAGATCATACATTTGCTGTGGACTCTGAATCAGCACTATGGCATAATAGACTTGGGCATATGAGTGCAAAAGGTATGAAAGCACTTCATTCAAATAATGTTTTACCAGGTCTAAAATGTGTTAATATGGATTTCTGTGAAAGTTGTGTTTATGGAAAACAAAAGAGAGTTAGTTTTCTCAAGGATGGGAAGCAAAAGAAAGATGAGAAATTGGAGCTTGTGCATATGGATGTATGGGGACTAGCTCAGGTATCTTCTCTCTGGCTCTCTGTATTATGCTACATTCATTGATGATGGAACTAGAAAGGTATGGATCTATTTTCTTAGGCAGAAATCTGATGTATTTGAAACTTTTAAAAAATGGAGAAGCTTGGTTGAGAATGAGACGGGAAAAAGTTAAAATGTCTCAGATATGATAATGGTGGTGAGTATTGCAGTAAAGAGTTTGAATATTATTGTTCCTCTAATGGTATTCATAGGTAGAAAATGGTTCCTAAGGACTCCACAGGAAAATGGAGTGGCTAAGCGCATGAATAGGACAATAATGGAGCGTGCACGGACTATGAGATTGCATGTTGGGCTGCCTTTAAAAATGTGGGCAGAGACTGTAAACACTGTTGTTTATTTAATCAACAGAGGTCCCTCTAATCCTTTGGGTTGTGGTATTCCAGAGGAAGCATGGAAAGGTAAGAAGGTGAGTTATTCTTTTCTCAAAACCTTCGGTTGTGAAGCATTTGCACATGTAGATTCTGAAAATAGAACCAAGCTTGATGCAAAATCAAAGAAATATGTATTTGTTGGATATGGCATTGATGAATTTGGTTATAAGTTTTGGGATTTTGAAAATCAGAAAATTGTGAGAAGCAGGAATGTCATATTCAATGAGAAAGTGTTGTACAAAGATCTATTGCTTCAGCATGAGAAGAAAGAAAAAGATTATGTAGTGTTGGATGATACTCCAAACAATGATGTTTTAGTGGTTCCTCATGCTGGGCAACAACAGCAACAACAAATACCACAAACTCCTATTAGACGATCTTCAAAGTTAAGTAGACCTCCATAAATATTCTCTCCCTCCTTGTATACTATTATGTTAACTGATGCTGGTGAACCAGAATATTGTGATGAAGCTATGCAGGTGGATACCAAGGTTCAGTGAGAGCATGGAATGAAAGAAGAAATGAAATCCTTGTTGGAAAATCAAACTTGGGATTTATGCAAGTTGCCTGTAGGTAAAAAGGATTTACCAAACAAATGGATTTATAGGCTGAAAGAGGAGGATGGAGGTAAGAAAAGATTTAAAGCAAGATTAGTTGTAAAGGAATTTGCACAGAAAAAAGGTATTGATTTTGATGAGATTTTTTCTCTTGTTGTTAAAATGACTTCTATTCATATTGTTTTAAGTATTGTGGCTGCTAAAGATTTGTATTTAGAACAGCTTGATGTTAAAACAACTTTTCTCCATGGTGATTTGGAAGAGGAAATATACATGGATCAGCCACAAGGATTTGAGGTCAAAGGTAAGGAGAAACTAGTGTGCAGATTGAAGAAACGTTTATATGGCTTGAAGCAAGCACCTCAGCAATGGTATTTGAAATTTGACAGTTTTATGGCTAAGCAAGGCTATAGCAGGTGTAATTCTAACCATTGTGTGTATTTTAGGAGGTTGGATAATGACAGCTACATTATTTTGTGTTTATATGTTGATGACATGCTTGTAGCTGGGTCTAATATGGATCACATCAGTGAGTTAAAACAACAGTTAGCAAAATCTTTTGCTATGAAGGATTTGGGGGCAGCAAAACAAATCTTTGGTATAAAAATTTGTAGAGATAGGAAAAATAGAAAATTGTTTTTATCTCAGGCTAATTATGTTGAAAAGGTGTTGTAGAGATTTCATATCGAGAATGCAAAAGCTGTCAACACACCTTTTCCTAGTCATGTCAAATTGACTAAGGATATGTGTCCAAAGACACATGAGGAAGAAAAAATGTCCAAAGTACCATATGCTTCAGTTGTAGGTAGTTTGATGTATGCCATGGTATGCACAAGACCAAGTATTGTACATGCTGTAGGAGTTGTTAGCAGGTATTTGAGTCATCCCAGAGTTGAGCATTGGAATGCAGTAAAATGGATTCTCAGGTATTTGAGAGGTACATCCAATAATTGTTTATGTTTTGGGGGCTCTAATACTGATTTAAAGGGCTATGTTGACTCAGATTTGGCAGAGGATATAGATACTAGGTGGAGTACCACAGGTTATGTATTTATAGTTGGTGGTACAGCAGTGAGTTGGATTTCACGATTGCAAAAGGTGGTTGCCTTATCCACCACAGAGGCAGAGTATGTTGCTGCAATAGAAGCATCAAAGGAGATGATATGGCTACAACTTTTCATGGAGGAGTTGGAAAAACAACAGGCTTAAAATTACTTGTTTACAGACAACCAGAGTGTTATACATCTTGCAAAGAATTCTTCCTTGCATTCTAAAACAAAACACATACAGTTGAGATATCATTTTATTCGGTAAGTGTTGGAGGATGGACAGGTCAAGTTGGACAAGATACATACAGATGTAAATCCTGCAGATATGTTTACGAAGGCGGTGCCAAGGGAGAAGCTGAGCTCCTCTTCAGCTTCGGTTGGCCTTCAAGGTTGAATTCAATTATAATAGAGCTGTAGGGTCCAAGGTACTTATTTCCAGTGGGAGCTGTAATTGCAGCAGAGTTGTCAAGGATCAGTCTCCAAGTGGGAGGTTGTGATGGTGTGGAGCCTGATCAGTCTCCAAGTGGGAGATTGTTGGTATGTGGTGATTGATTATGCTATACTGTATAGCCCATGGTATACTGTACAGCCCGGCCCCCTGACCATTTTTGTAGAACCCAAAAATCTGGAAGCTTCTAAGCTTGGTAAAAAGGGGTTCGAATGGGTATTACTGAATGATGAAAAATGCGATTATTCACAAGATTGTAACAGGTTTTACATTGGATAATAAAAGTATTGGATGGTTGCGGTTTGGTGGATGTAGCCCAGATTGGGTGAACCGCGTTAAATTCTTTGTGTTATGATTTACTCTATGTATGTTTTAGTTTCTCTATTTTGTTTATTAAATCTGCATTTAATTGTTAGATTTGCCATCTCTAACCCTAACAAGGTTAATACCACATAGCTTGCAACCCCATTCATAAAACATTCAAAGAGTTTTATACCTTATGAATCATTCATTTAGAGCCCCTTTAGCTCATCAATTGATAAGTAGGAGGTATTTTCCATATCATGTGAAATTGTGATATTGCTATCAAGATTTAACCATGTAATTTTATGAGTCAAATTCATTGACCCATGTTTGATGAGTAGTGGTTGTTCCACTTAGCACTCATTTCATCTAGGTGATGCTCATAAAAGTGAAGCATTTGTCCTTTCAAGGGGGTCACCCATTCTAGTACTACTCCAACACAAGTGCACTTAACCATAGAGTTTTTCTCAAAGTTAAGCCCACTTAGCTTGCAACCCCATTTGCAAAACCTTTAACAAGCTAAGTGATTTTAAACTTGTAGAAAAAAATGTGGTTAAATGTGCTTGAGCTGGAGAAGTACTAAGATGGGTGACCTCCTAGGAAGGCCTAGTGATTCACCTCTTTGATTATTTCCTAGATGCAATGAGTGCTAAGTCGAATTTACTATTAGTAGATATGATTTCTTATGAACCACTACTCAAGAAATATGGGTCAGTGAGTTTGAATCATAAAACTACATGATAAATATTACAATTTGACATGATGTGGAAAATACCTCCTACTTTCTTATACGTTGACCATCAATCTTCAAAATAAAATAGTCTCAAGCTTAGTCCCACTGGACATGTTGCAAGTTTCCATAATGGGTGCGCCAGGGTAGGTTTTAATTTCAAAGTAGGTTTCTAGAGTAGAGGAGATGTTTTGATAGGTTTTGATTGTTGGCCTAGTTGATAATGCATGAATTTTGGCTTAAAGTTGATGGCTACAAGTAGCATTTTCATGAAACTGCTATGTTCAAGGTTGGGAAATGATTGGAATAGCATGGGAAAACCTATTTTGAAGTGTTTGAGGCATTGGTTGGCAGAGTAGAGGCCTGGAGTAGGTATTTCCAATAAACCCTCCTTGTTTCAAGCATAGTTAAGCCTAAAATAAGGGTTTTTGTAGTTTGAATGGATTTGTGGGTAGTACTTTGATAAAAGTTGTTTATTTTGTGTATTTGTAACCTATTAGAGGTCATCCAATGGAAATATAAGTTTAGAAGAGAGTTTAGAGGAGTGTTGCTTTGAATAAGTCACCTAATTGGCCAAGGAGGAGAACGTAGCAACAATTATTTGGAGGATATTCTTTAAAACAAAGGTATGTGTGTTTGCAATATGTTGAAGAATGAAATAATGGGTGTTTGGAATGATGTTTTTTTTGTGGGTCTTCACTATATTTTGGAAGTTGGGGACAAAACCCTTTGTTTGCAATGCTACAAGGAGATTTTTGAAAGAATTGGAAAAAGTTGTTAAGTTTGAGTTTTGAGATTGAAAGGTTGATTGATTTTGATCAAATTGTGATTTTTGGAAGGTTTGGAACCCTAATCTACATTAGTGTGATATCAAAGGTAGAAGACACTGGGAAACGAAAGTGTGTGTTTATGTGTGTTGTCTTTTTGTAGGTTGAAGAGAGAACCTGGATGCTAAGAGACTATGCCAAGGGAAAAGAGAGAAAATCCTAAGGTGAGGTATCAAAGATAAGAGAAGCAAGGTGGAAAATAATTTCATGGAAAAGAGAGAAGAATGGATGTATTAAAGAAGTACTTGCAGACTGAGGGTTCACAAAAGAGACAAGAAAGGAAAAACAAGGAAAAAGAGATAAAGAAGGAAAAAGGAAAGGAAATAAAAATGGAAAATGACCAAGAGATAAAAGAGTTTAGGCATTCTATGGAAAGGATGGAACATATATGGAATATTGTGATGTAGCAATTGCAAATTTGACACTTATTAGGTAAGAGGAAAGTTACATGGCCAATCAAAAAAAATTCCAAAGAAGGAGAAGACAAGCAATGAAAACAACAATAGAGGAAGAAAAAAATCAATCTCAAATAGAGGGAGAGGTAAGCAATAAAATGGTGAGTATATCTAGGTATGTGCAGGATCATGATGGGCCAAAAAGTGGCAATATGATGGGTATGTGGTTGGAAAATTTATTTTTACCCAAAATTGATAAAACAAAAAGGGTTTTTAAAGGAGATTCTCATCTTTCCACCAATATAAATTATGCTTTACTTTGAATTTAATAAGTAATTATTATTTATTTTCTATTTAAATTACGACTAAAGTCCTGATTGATAGACTGATTGAAAAAAATCTATAGCTTTCAGATGTTATCACATTTTTTGAATCCAAAACATGCGTCACATTCTATGTTTCATATATTATAAGATAAAAAAAAAAAAAAAAAATTGAATTTCATGAAGTTTTGACCAAGATAAGGTGGTCAGACATACGAGTTTCTTATATTTTTTAAAATTTAGAATAAAAAATTCATAATTAATTATTTACTTAGGAAAAAATTACAAAAAAATATGCATCACATTGACATGAGTCCTCTACTTATATCTAAAATATTATAAAAAAATATTAACATTGTATTGTGGTTAGGGTGGTCAAATAGACACCTACTTATTTTTCCTTGAAATTTAAGTACTACTGCATTGAAATTTCAAATTTTCACTAATTAGATTTTTATTTTTTTAAACAAACCTAGTAGTTTAGAAACTATATTGAATTTCCTATAGATTCTATTGTTACATATTTTTGAAATAATATAGATAACTTATTCTGATGCAGGAGCATCCAATGGTGTAGGGGCAATCTTGCATCATCCAAAAATAGTTAAATTTCAAATTTATCAGTTTTTAAATGCTTTTAGATTTTTGGATACCCTTTTCGTCATAATGAAATTCCCATATTCATATGGTTTTTTATTCTTTTCTTTCTGAAAGATATTGAAAGATATTATAGTTTTATTTTCACCTATTTGCACCCAAAATCTTCCAAGTTAGATTTAGAGTTCCTAGAATGGCCCCAAAACTAGTCAAAATTGGAGTAGAAAATTTGGAGCACGTTATTGACTTTGAGACCTTTCCAACGGTTCAAACGGTTCGCGAATCGAAGTCCCGAATCAAAAGTTATGGCCCCTGGAAGTTGGCACACTTTCTAGAAGATACAATTGCAAATGTTCTTTTAAAATTTGAACTTCGGGTTGTAATTTTTTGGTGCCAAACCGCCTAAACTCAAATTTGAATGTTGTTTTGGCTCCAAACTAAAGAGGAGCTCTATTTATGGGTGGGTTTCTAATTTTTTTGGGTAACTTTTTGGGGACAAGCTCGCATATTACGAAATGGTGATTTTGTAGTTTCCTATAACTTGCATGTGTTGTAGAACTTGGGGATTTGAGATCCTTTACATGTAAGAAGCTCCATTTTCTAAATAATAAAATTATTCTCTTGTTTGTGGGTTATTTTCTAATTCTTGGGTTGTGCCCTCATTAAGTGGTATCAGAGCGAGTTTTCTTGAACGTGTGGACAGATCGCCGATTGTGAGGTAGTTCACACCAAGACCGTGGTTGTGAGTTGAGGTCAAGAAGGATGCCTCCAAGAGTGATTCTTGGTAGGCATGGTGGTGCCAGAGGTGGTCAAGGCGGCATAAATGCTAGTGGAAGAGATGCACTGGTAGCCCTCCAAAGACAGATTGACACGTTACAAGAGCAGTTGAGAAGAGGGTTAAACCCACGGAAGGAAAGTGAGGATGAAGGAGAGGAAGAAGGTTCAAATGTAGAAAAGGAAGAAGAAGCAATTGATCAAGACCAAATGCGGCTAATAAGGGCCATTTTGAAGATCGAGAAAAGACCCATAATAGAAGTCCCCAGTTATTCCAGAAGTCTAAACCTGGAAGAGATGATTGACTGGATCAATGAGCTAGAAGAATATTTTAAGTGTGAAGAAATAGAGGACCCAGATTGGGTTAAGTTTGTGAAAATGAAGCTGAAGGGCCATGCCAGTATTTGGTGGAAAGAGGTCCAGTTGGAAAGAAATCAAAGAGGAAAAGGAAAGATCACCAGATGGGATCACATAGTAGAGAAACTGAAGAAGCAGTTCATACCAGTGGACTACGAGTTAGATCTGTTGAAGAAATTGCAAGGGTTGAATCAAGGAAGCAGATTTGTGAAAGAATATACTGAATATTTTCACAAGATAATCATCGGAACGGGTCACATAGAGGCCAATAAGGAGAAGGTAGCCTGATATCTTAATGGGTTACGACCGAGCATTCAGGAGGAGTTAAGCCTGTCAGAATGACCACCATTGAGGATGTGTATTTGTTTGCTCTGAAGGTGGAAGAGAAGCTGAACAAAAGATTTGATGGCAAGCAAAAGGACAAGGAGGTCAAAGTGGAAGAGGCGTGGAAGACCTTCAGGAAGCCGAAATGATGATGAAAAGAAAAGTGAAGATGTGGGTACTAGTGAGAGCCAAAGGTGCAAATCTCTACGCCCTCATGATCAAAGCGGTGGGATCAAAGAGGTAGAGGATGAGGGAGATATGGACAAGGATCTGGAAGAGGTGGTTTCAAAGGAACGTGTTTCCAGTGTGGTGAAGAAGGGCATTGAGCCTATGAATGTCCACAACACCAAGGAAGGGTAGACAAAAGGCCAAAAGGTCGTGGAAGGGTTGCACATGTAGATGAGGAGGCCCAATCTAAACATTAAGATGATGCTGAAAGGGGAGAAGCCCTAGTGATTAGGAGAGCCCTGGTGACTGAGGAAAAGGAACCAGAATAGAGGAAGAATCTGTTTCGCACAAGGTGCAAGTGTGAAGGAAAATGTTGTGATCTCATTATTGACGGTGGGAGCACTGATAATCTGGTGTCAGAAGAGATGGTCACAAAGTTGAAGCAGAAGAGGGAAAGACACCCGCATCCGTATCGGATTGCCTAGTTGTAGAAAGACCACAAAGTTTTGGTCAATGAGCAGTGCCTAGTAAATTTCAAGATCGGGAGCTACCATGATGAGGTACTCTGTGATATCATCCTCATGGATGCATATCACATGTTGTTGGGGAGGCCATGGTAGTTTGATAAGTGAGCTATACATGATGGCCATGCAAACACTTATTCCTTGACAAAGGATGGGGTTCATCACAAGTTGAAACCCCTGAAGGAGATCGAAAAAAAGGTATGCAATAGTGCTATAATTTGTTATGTAGATGGAAGAAATTTTTTAGAAGGTATGAAACATGAGTGTGTGTGTTATGCATTGATTACTAGAGTAAGGAGGATAGTGAGAAGGTTCCAGAAGAAGTTTCTGGGATGTTGGATGAGTTTTAGGATATTGTTTCTGATAATGTACCTGAGGGTTTACCACCAATAAGGAAGATCAGTCATCAGATTGACTTGATTCCTGGAGCCAGTTTGCCAAATAAGGCAACTTATAGAATGACTCCAGTAGAAAATGAGTTGAACAAACAAGTTCAAGAGTTGTTGAGAAAGGGTTTGATATGAGAGAGTTTGAGTCCATGTGCAGTACCTGTAGTACTAGCACCAAAGAAGGACGGGGAGTGGAGGATGTGTACAAATTCCCGAGCCATATACAAGATAACAATCAAGTACAAATTTCCCCTGCCAAGGATGGATGACCTGATGGACTGTTTGAGTGGAGCTCAGTACTTCACAAAGATTTATCTGAAGAGTGGATATCACCAGATCTAGATTCGAGAGGGAGGTTAATGGAAGACTACCTTCAAGACCAATGAGGGTTTGTACGAGTGGTTAGTCATGCCTTTTGGGCTAACCAATGCACCGAGCACATTCATGCGGCTCATGAACGAGGTACTAAAAGAATTTTGGGAAGTTTTGTTATTGTGTATTTAGATGATATTTTGATTTTTAGTAAGATGTTGGATGAGCATCCGATGCATATTTGAGAGCCTTTGAGAAGTTAAGAGAAGAGAAACTGTTGATTAATCTGAAGAAGTGTAGTTTTGTGAAGAGGGAGTTAGTGTACTTGGGGTTTGTTGTCTCAACAGAAGGTCTCAAGATGGACCCAGAGAAGGTGAAGGCTATTCTGGAATGGCCTACCCCAAGAACTGCTACCGAGGTGAGATCTTTCCATGGTTTGGCTAGTTTTTATAGAAAGTTAATTAGAAACTTCAGTAGTATTTGTGGACCCCTGACTGAAACAATGAGAGGGATAGAAAAGAATTCAAGTGGAGCATTGGAGTGGCAAAAGTTTTGAACTGCAGCGCAGTGACAAAGCAACCTGCTCTAGCCCTCCCGATTTCAACAAGGTGTTTCTGTGGATTTGTGATGCCAGTTTGCCATTGGAGCAATGTTGAGCTAAGAAGGTAAGCCCATTTCCTATTTTAGTGAAAAGTTAAATGATGCCAAGAGAAAGTATTTTGTATATGATCAAGAATTTTATGCAATAGTTCAAGCATTAAAGAAATGGAAACATTATTTATTGTCGAAGGAATTTGTTCTATATGATCATCGGCCTTGGCACCTAACTAGTGGAAAATTAAATTAGAGGCATATGAAATGGGTAGAATTTTTGCAGAGTTATACCTTTGTTTTGAAACATAGGAGTGGGAAGTCAAATAGGGTTGCAGATGCCTTAAGTAGGAGGCATACATTGATGATAAAGATGCAGATTGAAGTGGTTGGGTTCAATGAACTTAAGACACTGTACGCAGAAGATCCTGATTTTGTAGAGGCTTGAAAAGCTTGCAAGGAACCTGTTACAGTGGATAGGACAAGGTGGCTGGATTTCATAATCCTGGATGACATGTTATTTAAGGGAAGTCAATTATGTATCTCGAAGATTTCCATGAGAGAGAACCTGATAAAGGAGAAGCATAGTGGAGGAATGGCAGGACATTTTGGTCAGGATAAGACCATTGCCATTATCAGTGAGCATTAATAATGACCTCAGTTGTCACAGGATGTGAAGAAGTTTGTACAAAGTTGTAGGGTATGTCAGATGGCTAAAGGAGTGAGTCAGAATACATGCTTATATCAGCCCTTACCTATACCAGAGAGGCCATGGGAGGATATAAGTATGGAATTTGTTCTTAGTTTGCCAAGGACACGATGAGGGAATGATTCAGTCTTTGTGGTGGTTGATAGGTTTTTGAAGATGGCACATTTTATTCCATGTCAGAAGACCCATCCACATTGCCGACTTGTTCTTCAAAGAGGTGGTGAGGCTACATGGTTTGCCAACGAGTATTGTTTCAGATCGTGACACCAAATTTGTGGGGTACTTTTGGAGGACCTTGTGGAAGAAGCTAAAGACAGAGTTGAGTTCAGTTCTGCACACCATCCACAAACAGATGGGTAGACAGAGGTTGTTAACATGAGTCTAGGTAACCTACTGAGATGTTTGGTAGGAGATAAACCCAAGGGATGGGACTTGATCTTACCCCAGGCAAAATTTTCTTACAACAATTCTATCAACATAAGCATTGGTAGATCACCATTCCAAATTGTGTATGGAGTTAGCCCCATAACAACTCTAGAATTGAGAAAGATGGACCAAGAGAAGAAAATAAGTGCTGAAGCTGAATATTTTCCAGAACACATCAAGGATATACATGAGAAGGTAAGAGAACATATTAACAAGATGAACATGTAGTATAAGGATAAGGCAGATCAGAAGAGGAGGTATAAGGAATTTCATATTGGTGATGAAGTGATGGTCCACTTGAGGAAAGAAATGTTTCCAGTGGGAACATATAACAAATTGAAGATGAAGAAGTTCGGTCCCTGTAAAATTTTCAAGATGCATGATTCAGGGAATGCATATGAGGTAGAGTTGCCAGATGGATTCAACATTTCCCCTGTGTTCAACATTTTAAATTTGATAGAGTATCATGAAGGTGGCGCAGAGGAAGTACCAACAATGGAACAGTGTGGGATTCCAGCACCTACTTCAGAAAAGGAGATTGAAGAAATCCTGGATAGTCGTGTGGGAAGGAGTACCAGGAACAAGTAGTATGAAGAATATCTAGTGAAATGGAAAGGAAGGCCTGTTGAAGATTCATCCTGGTTGCCTAAGGTAGAAGTTGACCATTTGGGTTTTCATCCACCATCTGAGACATGATGGGGTCACTTCTCAAATTACCCTGGGTGTCTGATGCAGGAGCATCCAATGGTGTAAGGGAAATCTTGCATCACCCAAAAATAGTTAAATTTTAATTTTCTCGGTTTTTAGATGTTTTTACATTTTTGGATACCCTTTTCATCATAATGAAATTCCCAATTTACGATTTTTATTTTTTATTCCTGGGTTGAAAGATATTGCAGTTTTAGTTTCCCAGATTTGGACCTAAAAATCTTCCGAGTTAGATTTGAGGCACTTAGAGTTCCCGGAATAGCCCCGAAACTTGTTGAAATTGGCATAGCAAATTTTGAGCGCATTATTGACTTTGAGACCTTTCCGATGGTTCAAACAGTTCGCGAATCGGAGTCCTGGATCAAAAGTTATGGCCCTGGGAAGTTGGCGCACTTTCTAGAAGATACAATTGCAAATGTTCTTTTGAAATTTGAACTTCAAGTTGTAATTTTTCGGTGCCAAACTGCCTAAACTCAAATTTGAATGTTGTTTTGGCTCCAAACTAAAGAGGAGCTCTATTTATAGGTGGGTTTCCTTTTGGGTAACTTTTTGGGGACAAGCTCCCATATTACAAAAGGGTGATTCTGTAGTTTCCTGTAACTTGCATGTGTTGTAGAACTTGGGGATTTGAGATCCTCTGCACGTAAGAAGCTCCATTTTCTGAATAATAAAATTATTCTCTTGTTTGTGGGTTATTATTTCTCGGGCTATGCCCTCATCATATTCAAATTCTTATGTCAAGTTGCCTAACTCTGATTTTTCTAGTTTTTTTGCCACTTAAGGGCCTATTTTTTCCATGATGATCCTGTACATACCCTAAATCCAAAACTATTGCAACCTTGGAAATAATTTTTCTAGTTGATTAAAATGGTAACTCTTAGACTTTTAAAATACATTGAAGTCATATAAATAGAGAAGGATGACATTATTAATCAAATCCTTAAATATGACATCCATTGTGTGTTGGAAAGTGGTCTCTACATTTGACAACTTGAAAGGCATCCTTTTATAAGTGAACATTCCCCATTTGGTGGTAAATTTCATTTTCTGCATGTCATTTGAATCGATTAAGCTTGTGAGTTCCTATGCCATTAAGTTGTCTACTTTCAAGTTAACCCTATCGAATAATCTTGGATCCCTCAACAAGATCAATGGTGGTGTTACATTATGTTTAGATCATAGCCTTTTAAACAATCATAAGTCCAAGTTATGACCCTATTGTATTTGGTGCATAGGTACCTCAACATTTCTTTATCTCCTTGTGGAACACTCCTTTTGACTTTTAGCTTCCTTCCATTTCCAACCTTGATGTCCTCATAATCTTCCTTGTCACTCATGAACCTCTATTTACTATTCCTTGCATCTTCACAATCAAAGAGGTTCCCTAGAGTGATTAGGCCTTGTGGGAGCTTATTACTCTTAAGATGAATTATTCCTTCCTTACTCGCCTCTTCAAATTTTAGCTATGTTTGTTTGATAAATTCACCTAACTATTGTAGGAACATTCAAATATAGGAATTTTTCTCGAATACCTACTAGTTTTGATCATTATCAAGTACTAATGGGAAAAAAATGACCACCACCACATCTTGAATCACCGCTAGATTAGAGGGTGGCTCAAATTTTAAATTGATTGAGGCCATCCAATCCATGGCATCATTCTAGGATCTCAAAATTATATATATATTGAAGGCTTTAAACCCTTCGTTTAAGTCCCACACCATATACTAGTAGGATCACATTCTTACGATCTTCGTAGTTGCATGTCCTTGAACATGCTTGACCACTAGCTTGAATTTTTTGAACAATTGTATCCCTTAAATGCCCATTTTTTCTCCCAACATTAGGCCATGAACCAAGCATTCATAGTCTACATCATTATTTTTACATGTGAATTTGAATGAGAAATCTCTAAGATTTTTTTCCCTGATAGGAGATATAAGGAAAATTCAAGCTCTAGAACTTATCCTACATTTGACACCATCAAATTGTAAAGTCCATAAACCATTTTTCCATGAATTTCTTGAATCCTTATGTTCCTTGACTAGTTTTAAAATGGCCTGGCCTTTTTCAAAAATCACATATGTGACTAGACCGGTGGTATGAATTTTTTTGAATGTGTTTGAATCAATAAAATGGTTTACAATGACTTCCTCTTCTAGACTCTACTCACTTGTGACCACTTCATACTCCAACATCTCTATGCAATACATCTCATTTTTTGAAATGGAGGTGTGATTAGCTTCGAATCTCATCACCACATGCCTCTCTTATCATTTTTTTGTCTCTAGCATTCATATATGCTATGAATTTCTAAGATTTTGGGTCCAACTCAAACCTTTTTCCATTATCTTTGTTGTGCACTTGGGCTAGATCTGATTGTGGAGCTTGCTCCTGTTTACTCAACATGTCCCATAAAAAGCTCTAGAATGGATAAAAAAATTGATTCCAACCAAAGGAGTTCTAAAACACCACTCAACTCAATCACAACCAAAAACAACAACTCTCAAGTCACCAAACTTCAAATTCACCTTTATCACATCAAATTCTCACAATTCCTTGTTGTAGTCCAATTTCAATAAATCGGGTATATATTTTAGAGAAAGTCCTCTCAATTCAAGACCAGAAGCTTTTTAAGGACCCATTAGGGTGTAAAAACACATATAACCAAACCTCAATAGGTTTCTTTTGAACAACATCTCCAAAACCTTATTTCTATGCTAACTAGACCCCAAATTAGGTTTGTTTTGCAAAGAGGCTTGTCTTAAAACTTCTTACCAACCTCTAAAATGACTTGGGTAGAATTCTATAGGTTACCAAACCAAATATTTCACAATTTTTTTTAGAAACACCCTCTCCAAGATGACTAAACAAGAAGCCCTCTTTTCTAGCAAATAACCTAGGGTTTTATTGAAAATTACACTTTCAGGCTTGCTCTAGGCCTACAACCACTTCTAAAACCTTCCATTAACCCTAAAAATGCTCAAACAATCATCAAATAGTTTTTCCCCAACATATTTCATACTTGACCATGCTCTAACCTCACAATTTCATAAGAAAAACACACTTTTCATTACTAGGACATGATGCCCAATTCATTATTGGGCCTCCCCTGCACTCACCAAACTTCCCAACACCAACCCCTTTTAAATACTACCCATTCTACTGAGATATAGTGCCTACAAAAGGTGTAATGGTTCCATTTTTCAAATTTAAAACACCAAAGCTGTTAAGACTGGTTTACACAAGTAGTTTCAAGCAAAAACCTCCTAACTTTCACAAAATTTGATCACAATTTACCAAAATTGAAGTGTTTGAAAGTAGATTCACCATGTTACAACTTCCAAGACAAATTAGAGAAAGATAGGGCTTGTACGGGCTATACAAATCTCTGCAAATTCATTGTACGGATAGTAACTAAAAAATTATAAGGGAAAACAATGATTTATTGATCAAAATATTCTTACAATCTTCCCAACCTACATATTCAATGATTATTAAACCTATTTTATACTTATTCCATCCTAAAACTACTATCTCAAACACCTAAACTATCTTTTGAAATGATATGACCTTGCACTTATACCAAATTTCAAAATTTGCAACTTTGCAACGTTTTCAATATGACAACATTTCATCTTTTGTAATTTTTAGCAATTTACACCACCTAATCACCTAATAAGCTCTATCATGACTCTTTACAACATAAAATGGTCAAAATGACCTTATTTAATGCTTCATAATTCAAAATCATAAATCCTACTCATTAACAATCTTGATTTATTAAAGAATTTCAATGGTACCCCTGCACCATACACCCCAGCTTGAAATTTTTCCAATTCTCTTGGAAATAATGTCTCAAATTTCTTACCACTAATCTTCTCTTTCCTCTTACCTTCTTGATCTTCTTGATTAGGTACACCTTCCCTTTGACTCACATCTTGCTTAGCATTATTTCCTTTGTCTTTACTTGATTCAAGCTCCATTCTGTCACATTGTTCTATGGGGTGTTCTCCAATATTTTCATCTTCAAACATTTATGTCACACTCACTTTAACATTTGCACACAAAAAACCATCAACTTCCTTCTCTTCCATTTTTATTTCATGCTTAAACCTTTATCCAATACTATTCTTGACTTCAACTTTTTCACTATCAAACCTGCAAACTTCTTTACCAGCAAACTCAATAACCTTTGTCCTCTTAATCCCTATCCTATCTATCCCAAAAATCTTTGTTTCAACATCATTTTATTTCCTCTTCACTTCCTTCATTATCATAGGGCACATGATTGTTCCATCCATAATCTCTTCACTCATTTCTTGCTTTTCCACAAGCATTTCACTCTAATATTGCACTGTATCAAACCGAGACACCATTCCATCTACTTTTCTTTTCCACATGGAAGCATCCTTCTTAACAACTAACTGTGCATTGTCTTTACTTTTTATATCTACTATCCCAATAGTATCAAGCCTTGAAATGGCTTCCAACCCCTTACCCTTTCCCTCCTCATTTCTCACATACTCTTTCCTTCCAATCATGATGATCTCACCTTGCTCTTTTATTTTTTCAACCAATGGAGTTAATGTGAATGTTCTCCCATATTTTTCAATTGTATAAGTGGTTTGTCTCCCATCATAAATTTCTGACCTATCAAACTACCAGGGCCTTCCAAGTAACACATGCCAACAACTCATAGGAAAAATATCACAAACAACCTTGTCTCTATATCTACCAATTTGGAATTCAACTAAAGCTTGTTCATTTACCACAATGGATTGATTATCACTTACCCAAGACACTTAGTCAGGCCTTTCCCTATGTACTGTTTCCAATCTTAGTTTGTCTACCATTTCCCTATACACCATATTGTTAGTGCATCTTGAATCTAATATCACCTTACATACCTTGTTTTTGTATCTATAAGCTATCCTAAATAAGGCTCTTCTTTGAATCAACTCTTTCTCCTTGGATATCTTTAGGAGTTGTCTCTTCATCATCAAAATTTCACCAACTTCAGGAGCACAACAATTGGAATTTTAAATCTTGCCTTCATCTTCATGAATTTTTTTTCTTTTCTTTCACTTTTCCTTTCTCCTCCACTTGATGTTGAACTAAATGTCCCAGGCAATTTGTAAGAAGGATGACCAAACTCCTAAAAATTGAAGCATCTACTTGCAAAAGTTTTTGAATTCCTTCCACCACCAAATATGCCTCTTGTGCCTCTAAAACCATATTTGAAACATGCAACTTTATCTTCCTTTTTGTGTACTTCCTCTTGGCTCTCACTTGTTTGTCTTGGAGTAGAGAAAGATCCTCTTCCTCTTCAAGTGTTACCTCTTCCTATAAATATCTTTTCTTTTTTTCTTTTACCTTTTCTCCTGCCTTCAATGTCATTTGATAACATTCTTCAATACTCCTTGGATTTGTCAATGCTAATTCATCTTGAATATTCAATCTCAAACCACCCAAGTACCTAGCAATCTTCTCATCCTCATTATCATTATGGTTAGATCTCCCAATTACCTTATAGAATTCCTTAGTGTATGCTTTTACATCCATCTTTTTTTTCCTTAAACTTTGTAACTTCCTAAACATCTGAATAGAATAATAGGGGATAAATTTACCTTTCATCTTGGCTACCATCTTCTCCCATGATACAATCTTGTATTTTCCTCTTTTCCTTCTCTCTGATTGCTAATATTCCTACCATAAAAGTGCATGACCTTTTAGTTTTTTCTTTGCAATTCTGACTCTCTATTCTTTAGGAATGTCTTCACACTTGAAGTAGTTATCCAAAGATGTTATCCAATATAGTAACTCTTCTTTATTCAGGTTCCCACTTAACTTTTGAACATCAATGTTCACCTTATTCTTGTCACTCTTGAACGCCTTTAATATTTTTTCCATTCTCTGATCTTTAGGATCAAGTTCTTCCTCTATATCTTCAAACTCTTCTTCCTCTTCATCATTTCAATCACTCTCAAATTCATCTCTCCTCTTGCTTGTTTCCAAGGATTCCAACCTTCCCTTTAATTCCTTGATCTCTCTCACATACTTTTCCTTCAAATCACTCATTTATTTTTCCATATTATTTCATTTAGGAGGCATCTTGACAATATTACCTCTTTACCTTCCAACCTTTCTTCTACAAACTTCAATCTTCTTCCACAAAGACTAGGTACCTTTGCTCTAGTACCAATTTATGCCAACTAGGGGACGTATGCAACATTTCTCAACCTAATATCACAAAATACAACTCTCAAGTCACCAAACTTTAAATTCACCTTTATGACATCAAATTCTCACAATTCCTTATAGTAGTTGATTTTGAGTAAATCAGGTATATTTTTTAGAGAGGTTCTTCTCAATTAAGGACCAAAAAATTTTTAGGGACCCATTAGGGATTACAAACACATATCACCAAACCTCAATAGGTTTCTTTTAAAAAACTTCTCCAAAACATTGTTTCTACGTTGACTAGACCCCAAATTAGGTTTGTTTTATAAAGAGGCTTGTCTCAAAACTTCTTACCAACCTCTAAAACCACTTGGAAAACATTCTACAAGTTACAAAACCAAATATTTCACAAATTTTTTTCAGAAACACCCTCTCCAAGGTGCCCAAACCAGAAACCCTCTTTTTTAACAAATAACCTAGGTTTTTATTGAAACTCACACTTCTAGGCTTTCTCTAGACCTAAAACCACTTCTAACACCTTCCATTAACCCTACCAATTCTCAAAAAATAAAAAAATAACACTAACCCAATATATTTCATACTTTACCATGCTCTAACCTCACAATTTCATAAGAAAAGCACACTTTCATTAGTAGGAAATCATGCCCAACTCATTATTTGGCCTCCCTTGCACTCACCATCCTTCGAAAAACATATTCCTTTTAAATAATACCCATTTCACCATGATATAGTGCCTAAAAAAGGTTTGATGGGTCCATTTTTCAAATTTAAAACACCAAAGCCTTTAAGACTAGTTTCCATAGGTAGTTTCAAGAAAAAACTTACTAACATTAACAAAATTCAATGAAAATTCACCAAACTTGAAGTGTTTGCAATTATATTCACCCTATTACAATTTCCAAAACAAATTAAAGAAAGATATGGCATGTACGGGTCATACAAATCTCTGCAAATTCACTATATAGATAGTAACTATGAAATTATAAGGGGAAATAGTGATTTATTAATCAAAATCTTCTTACAATCTTCCCAACCAACCCATACAATGAGTCTTGAATCTTATTTATACTTATTACCTCCTAAAACTACTATCTCAATCACCTAAACTATCTTTTGAAATTATATGGCCATTCAACTTCTACCAAACTGTAAAATTTACAAGTTTACAACATTTTCAATATGATAACATTTAATCTTTTGCAATTTTTAGCAATTCAAACCACCTAATCACCTAATAACCTCTACCATGAATCTTTACAATATAAAATGGTCAACATGACCTTATTTAATGCTTCATAACGAAAAATATTAAATCCTATTTATTAACAAGCTTGATTTACAAAAAATATTCAATTGTGCCCCTACACGAACATCCCATAAGGATATGCCGGTGGGAGCCTTCTTAAATTGTTACATGACATTAAGTGCATTGATAGGTGGCACCTTGGGTTTGAATGAGGGTGTTTCCCTTGCTTTAGGGAAAGGTTGGTCTATCATAGATAGATTGGAAGCCTTATAAGTGATTTTCAATTGTAACTATTGTATCTATGGTTGAGGCCATAGTGGTTGTCATGCTTGTGGCACTTGTGGCACATATTCCTTGGTGAATCTTCTTTTTGATTGAGTAATTATAATCTAACTACACTTGTGGTTCTCTTGCTATCAAAACCTCATTTTTAAATACCAAGTCTTCTCCCTCCATCCAAGAGAAAAGCACTTGTTTGGGGGAGATATTTGTTTCTTGTTCTAGAGACATTCCTTGCATTTGAGCACTCAGTTTAGCGCTCTTGAACTCAAGAGACTTATAACAATTGACATCCAAAAGGAGGACTTGACTCCTTTTGTTTTCCACCCTTTATTGAAGATTCCCCTTGGACTTTGGGACATGTGGTCATCATTTCATGGAAAGCACCATGCATTTATGTCTTCCGCAAGGTTTTTTTTATCATGGGACTAGGTCCTTTCTTTTGTTGGACTTATCATTCTGAAGTGGAGTGGTTATTGGGACTATTTTACTCAATGCCTACAACTAGTTTCCTACTCTCGGAGCTGCTAGGTACATATTATGTTGGAAGACTAGTATTCCTCCTTGGTAGTTTTGGGGAGGAGGTTTTAGAGGTGATTCTTTCTTGTTTTTTATGATGATGAGCTCATTTAGAAAGGTTCTCATCAAATTTTTAATGTCATTCATATTTGTAGCTAATGAAGAAGAGCCTAATGTACTTGGATGTGTATTTAGATACACATAAATTGATGGTGGTGGCACACTTCATGAGCTAGAAGGTGTAGCATATGTATTAGGGTAGCTTCTTGTGTTCTACTAGATATGTATCTTCCTTGCATCGATCAAACTAGTATCCACTCTTAGAGCTAGATCATATGCATTGAGTTTATTATTTCCTCAAAGTGATTCTACTATAACTATAATGTTTAAATTGAAGGCTTTTGGGTAGAACATGAATTCCTTTGATAATGGAGGTGTGGTCATCATGGGGATCCATTACTAGGTTTTATGAAACCTGGTATTGAAATCCTTAATAAAATCCTAAGGTTCTCTCTTTATTGTTATCAACTATTACAATAGGGATGAGAGATCTCCCTTCTCCATAAAGTGCTCAAATAGTTTTTCTCCAAGTTCATCCCAAGTGCAAATGGAATTGGAAACTAGGGACATGTACCATTCCTAAGCCTTTCCCTTAAAGGATGCGGCCAATAATCTAAGGGCTATATTATGCTTTGTGATATTATGGATTCTACAAACATGTGCGATGTCTTGGAGATGTTTAGATGGTGTTTTAAATTCCTCCCTAGTGAACTTAAAGATTTATTTTAGAGAATTGGTGGGGAAAGTAGGCCATACATTAAGAGGGGTAGGAGGAAGTAGTGGACTACCACTATCCTAGTTTGAAATTTTTTTTGGAGCTCTTAAGAGAGCCATAGGGAATAATCCTCTATGAATGTGGAAAAAGAGTATTCTAATTTTAAAAGCTCAAATGCCAAGAGGGGTAGATAGAGCTTTGTTCTCGAGACTAGCAATCTTTAATTTATTTCCTCTTACAAGTGAAATAAAAATTATTATTTTCTCCTCTAAGGAATAGAGGAACACAATTGGGAGTATTGGAAGCTAACTCTAGAAGATCCCCTTATTTAGATCTTGGGCATGAGTTCACCATCCTATCCTTCTAATCTGATTCAAATGCCTCTTTAAGGTTGGGTATCAAATGTTGTGAAAGATCTTGGTCCCACCTAACATTTTAGAAAAATAACTGATGGCCATGGAAGCTTGCACTTAGAATCCAAATATCCTTATGGGAAATTCACTAAATGGGGGACCTTTTTATCTTTCATTGAATGGCCTCTAGTATTTTTAAAGAAGTCAGCTCTTAAATTTTTTTTTGGAAAGGGAGAATAAATATAGAAAAAATCCTTAACTAAGGTGATGCATCAAATTTTTTTACAATATTTAAAAATGCTAACAAGTTCCTAATTCTAATCAAATGAACATAGAGTTCCTTATAACCTTCATTGTTAGAGGGAGAACAAGTGACCAAGGCCAATACAAGAATGAAGAATTCATTCAAATCCTTTTGTTAGAAGCACCCATTAAGGTTCAATAGTATACAAGGATTTCAAGACTATATAATATGTTCAGACCCTTATAGAACTAATCTTCCCTAACAACATAGTATGTAGTCTAACAAGATTTCAACAAGGAAATAAAGAGTATAAGGACATGTTTCAATTCTTATGAATCTAAGCTAGAAAAACATAAAATATAGAACTAAGAAATGATTATCAAGATTATATCTGAAGAAGTAAAATGACATAGAGCATTTAGAATACATGAATAGAGAAAAAAATTAAGAATAAAGGCCACATATGCATAGTCTAATGCAATTCTATTTCTTCTATTTCTTTATCTTTAAGAACAATACAAAAATGTTAAGGTTAGACAATGAATTTAGATAGTTATCTTGAAATTGATTACAAAATTATTATAGAGCAATGATAGTACTACTAGCAATCTCTACTTCTATCTGTGTATCTTTATTGGGGAGAGGCTCATAAAATACCTTTTATAGAGCAAGGAAATCATACAATATTAGAGAACTCTATACCACAAAAGCCAAAATATCTAATAGTTGGAATCAAAGCATACCCTCAAAATTCAATCAAAGATCAGATCTGATCATGACAATCCAAGTAATAAAAACCAAGCTTCTGCAAATGGTGTAACAACTTGCAAGTTGGATACCTCAAGATTTATGAGGAGATCCCTCCCATCCGAAGAATAAATGAATCGATAAAATCTAATCTAATTTCTTGCAAGCAGCCCCAACATTGTTGAATGGATATTGGTATTTGAGATAATAAAGACATAAAAATAATGTTGCCACTTGACAACACAAGTAAAGAAAATGCTCCCGGTAGTAAATAAACCTTGCATGATGAAAGATGAGAAACATGGCATGTTGGAAAGAGCTCCTCAAAATTTTCTTGAGTGGCCTATGGAAAATACCCACAAGGTGGCCATGTGTCCTACTTCATTCCTAGAAGAAGTATGATATTTAAAAAGGTGGTGTAGCCAGTACATGACACATTACATGTATTTTAGAAAAAATTAACTTACAAACTCCAAGAAGATGTGGTAGTGTGACATGTGGTGAGGAAAACAAGAAAATCTAAAAAAGGTAGAAAACTTTTGGGTCAAAAGAACAAAGAGAAAATATCTTACATACTTAGAGAAAAAAATTCTCCACAATGACCATTTACCTTCAATTTTTCCATTTCAACTCACTTCTATCATCTTATCAATCTCTCAATTCATTCCTTCACTCTCTCATGCTAATTCTCTCACTCTAGTACTTCTTCTTGATTCCCTATCACTCTTTCTTCCTGCTACTAGTTTTTATCTTGGCTTCTACAATGTTCTTTCTTCAATACCATTGTTCATTATAGTTTCATAGAGCTCTACCTCCTTGGCATGTAACGTTTTCCATCATCTTCTTCCTCTCTCAGCCTTGAGTGCTTGAAAAATGGAAGGTGATATTATGTCTTTTGTTTACAAGCATTATCATTCTTGTAGAGTAACATCTACGTTGGCATTTATTTCTACTATATAGTCCCCTTTACATTCTCATCTTTATAAATTTTCTTCATATCATTGCATATTGGTTATTCGTGGATGTTAGAACACCAAAATTGGGGTCTCATGAAGGCATATAACTCAAAACACAACCCCAACATTTTTCTTGTTACTATGTGTGTAGGTGTAGATTCATCCACTTAGAGCTAGTTGGAGAACTAGATTGTGAGTAATTTGGAATACTTATTCTTTCTTTTTCATTTCTCCATTATAATAGTTTTTATAGTATTCATCTTGTTGTACTTCATATTCCTTTAATTTTTTGTCAAACAGTAAAAATAGCACATTCAGGTCGATAATAGGCTATGTGAGTTTATGGTTACAAGATACATACATGTCTTTGAGACTCTAGTACAACACATTTAAGTTTGACTCCCATGTTTCCATCCCCTAATAGAGAGTTATTTAGTATGTAGTTTGAAACCTTTGTAGTATGCTCACCCAATTCTTGAAAACATATATCATAAGCAAAAGGGAAACAAAGTCATGTTTTCCCTTCCTTTTCAGCCTATCTCTTCCTTCTTAACTCATTAGATAGCTTGAGGTAGTTTAGGGTAGTGCATTCCCTTATGATATTCCATGACTTGAGAGCCTTGGGGGTGATGAATCCCCCTTCTCTATAATGATTTCTTTCATTTCTTCTTCAAGGACTTGACTATTTCAACTACCCTAAAGAGATAGTCAACAATTTTCTCTTCAATATTTATCTTAACAATTTCATACTTTCGTATGTAAGTTTGTACCTTAGCCTACTCCAGTTTATCATCACCTTCATATATATTTTTTAGCTTTCCCCAAATGTCATAGGTTGTTTAATAGTGCATGACTTTGAAAAAATCCAAATTTTCCAATCCACTTATAATTGCATTCTTAGAATTAACATTTGAATCATATGCTTTCTTACTAGCCGAGTCAGATAGAAGTGTAGCATGCATAACATAAACATTTACCAAAAATATCTAAGCATAAAACCCTAAAGATGACATATAGGCTTCCATTCTTGTACTCCAAAAGGCTTAGTCTGATCCATAAAAGAGAGGTACTTTTTCTGAGGAATAACTTTTTTGACTAGCCATTTGTGTTCAATCTTCAAGATATACCTCACTTGATTAAGCTTCTTCATGTGAAATAGATATCCAATATAAATTGTTGGAACATAGCTATCTACTAAGACCTTCATATCACGGTGTCATTAATATCCTTTTTCACACCATGATATGAAGGTTTTAGTTGTCTCCACTTTAAAATGCAATTGTTACAACAATCTCTTTTTAAATTTGCACCATTAATCTCTACTGCAACTTGTTAGCTTAGAAATTTTTTACATTTCTCTTATAAGATAACATATGTGATGCATGTAAGTTGTGTGATGCAATCAATAGTTTCCATCTATCAACATCTTTTCCATTACCACATTCTCTCTTTGCACTTGATGTTTAGAGAATATGATATATGGCATCTTTGTGATGAAATCACCTTTGGACACTTGTCAACATTTCACATATTACATTTTTAACATTGTCAAATTGAACTGTAATTGTGATGATGTGTCAACTATATATTTTTGACTTCTTGTACATTAACCATCAGTCTTCAAAAGCAAAGAGTCCTAAGTACAACCCCATCTAACATGTGGGAAGTTTAGATAATTATATTTTAATTAATTTTCCCTCCATAAAATAATCATTGTGATTACTTCTATGATTATTCTCATTATCCTTTCATTCCTAAATTTCTAGATTTAGTTATTTCTTTTCATTTTTATCTAATTCACCTCAAATATACTTCTTTTCCATTCTCACAAGGTGTGCATCTTCTAAAATACCAAGCTTTCTATCTACACTCCAATGATTCCTATAGCTAAAATAAAATCTCCAAATGCACGGTGAGGAGAAGGAAATTGTGACATCTCATTTGTCATCTTCATTACTTTCTTGATTGGCCTCATCACTACTCTACCATCTTCGTCTATATATATATATATATATATATACAGATATATATATATAGATATATGTATGTATGCATATATATCTATATGCATACATACATATATATATATATATATATATATGTGTGTATATATATATATCTACATATATATATACATATATATACATACATATGTATATATATATATATATATATATATATATATATACATATACATATATATATACATACATATATATATACATATATATATATATACATGTATATATATACATATACATATATATATATATACATATATACATATATATATATACATATATACATATATATATATATATGCATGTATGTATGTATACATATACATACATACATACATACATACATACATACATACATACATATATACATGTATAGATATATATAAATATTAGCATGCTCAAAATTGATCTACCATACTTCTATTGTTTATTATATATGAAAAACTTAACATAATAATGATATATAATTTGTCTTTAGTATCATTTTCCTTGGGAATCTGTGATAATCAAAACAACAAATGTAATTGTGACAGTAATCTTCTTATGACGTCAATGACAACATTTTCAACAATCTATCCATAAATGGATCATGGGAAACATTAAATTATGCTCTCTAAAACTCAAATACGATTCAATATAAATATGATTTTTTCATATTGAAGATTCTATAATGCTTCCTCTTGCTCTGATATTACTCATTCTCTAACTCTCCACCCTTTGTTTCTATGTTGTTTGGGTAAGATGCTTCCATTATGGTTGTCCAGGAGAATTTGTATCATCTCCTTAAATTTAACAATTTAGGAACTTGTTTAGCTATCCCACACCACCAACTCTTCCTTCTCTCTCAATGGCTACTAAATGATGAATCCCATCCTTTTGACCTCTTTTACATTGCAGCTTATTCTCTTATTTTCTCTCAATTTTATTCTCTTTGACACTATCTTCATCAATCTAGAAAATCTCTTGCTACTCTAATAGAAACAATCTCTTATGATCCATATATCATTATATCTCTCTTATGTTATGTAATCTCTTACCTTATGTCCAAAATGATTGCATGAGTAGCAACAACCATAGAAAATCATCAATGCTCCTCATCACTTTCCTTTGATTCTTGTTCATCAATTTTTTGCTTGGTATTTCCATTTCCCTTTTTTCCTTTTCATTTTTCATATGTGCTCTCACAATCTACTGTCTAGTGGTTAGTGTTGAACACCTAGAGTATTGAGAGGGTTTGTTGAATTAGTATTTTGTGAAACTACTTAAGCATTTAAGCATTCATTCCACATAGAATATTCATTTTGTAGCAAGAAAGGAAGGCTTGAAAGTAACCATCAGACCACATAACACATGAACACTAGTATTTTACATGGAAAATAAAAAAAGGGAAAAACCACGGTAAGGATTAGCTCACAATATATTATAACCAATTAAAACATATTATAGAAGGGATCACTTCCACGTGGACTCACTATCTAGTGGAATCACTACCCAAAGAATGATAAAAACATAGAAGAGTGGGGTCATACACAACCAATATTTGAACTAATAGAATTGCATCTACCATATGCAAGGAATATAGTTCCACTAAATCTCAATATAAAGAGTTCACACACTTCATACCACTCTACTCTAACACTTTGTTCTACTCTATGTTCACATTTTATTCACACTCTAAATATTAGGAATTTTCACACACAACTTAATACATGCTCACAACAACAAAATGATCTTATAATTATATCTATTTCATCCAAAAACACTTACAACATCAATTATGTCGACCTAATTATATGTATCATGTAAAATAACAAAGTGTTAAATCACCATTCAAATACACTCTTCACACCTCAATTCAAAACTTGTAACATATCAAGTAGATTAGGGTGGACCTATAATAGCTCCCACATAATGGATTAATACTTATTTAAACTCCACATAATCTTAAACATATTATGTTAGCACCGCTAGTGACCTAACATCAAAATTCACCAATTGAGCAAACACAAATAGACATGTTGACCTCTAAACTACATGCCACTTGGAACTTAGATGGAATTGACACCTGTAATAACATCCACAAATAAACAAGACTAGATATTCTTCGAGGGTGAATTGTGGATCATTCAAACCATACATTATGTATAGGAAAACATTATCATTGGCAAACCCAATATTATTTTACTCATAAAATTGATGCCAAAGGGAAAAATATTATGAAAATTTAGATTTAGACTCCTCTAACATCCAAAAAAATAATTTACAATCATTGAGTGAAATTATTCAATACTAACCAATGTGAACTAAAAAATAGGATGCACTATACACAAAAAACTATATTCTAACACTTAGCCAATTCTTCAACTCAATTTTCTACATCAGATCAAAATGTCTTTCATATATGCATTAGATTATCATATACATGCACACTCATGCTTCACTAATCGATCTACACATTAATCTTCATACCAAGCCACATAATTGACATCAATGAGAACACTGTATCTGCACACTGTACATCCCATGCTCATGTTGCCAACATGCATATCAATGACAAACTACTTAAAATTCCAACAATATCCCCCTTTTTCATTGATGAAAACTTGCATCAACTCTTCTCCAACACTTCTCACGCTTTGATATTAAGGGAAAAGGGTGCAAAACATATACACATATTGTTGCTACCTTTTATTCTTCCCCTTGCAATGATTTTAAATTTTCAACTAATTCTTCACTACAGTATACATATATACTCCCCCTAATTGGTATATATGTACATATGAGAGTAAAAAACTCCAAAAAATTAGGTCTCAACTTCCCTTAATAATGATATCCATCAAGATAATGATGGGAGATGGCTTTGTGAATGTGTCTGTTTCGAGCTAGGGTCGACATGCCCTAGCTTGCCCTTCTTGGCTTCTATGATCACTTTCTTCTGGTTGGGGGGGAATTTTGTTTCATTTTGCTAGGGAACGTTGATCTATTGCCATGAATGGGTATCTTTGGGTGTCAATGAGGGTTTGGCGGTATTAAATTCTGATATTAGTGTTGTGCGGTTGGAGTGTGTGGTGGGTTGGGCTGAGGGAAACTCGGCCCATTCATCTTCATTCTAGTGTTTGATTTCTCCTAGAGCCCATGTAGAATAGAGGTCAACCATCTTCACAGGTGATTTTTGGTGATTCAAAAATGGCTAATCCAGTTTCCTCAGTTCATGCTTGCGGGAAGGAGCGCATAGGTAATCCCCAATCTGGGGAAGGAGGTTCTTATTTGAAGGAGCCTTTTCAAATGAAAAAGGTGAATTGTTGCTTAGAGAGGTCTCAGGATCGTCCAGTTATGGTCATTCAACCTAAACAAGTTTTGGAGGATGTCGAATACTAGTGTAATCATGCTCTCATATGCAATTTCATGGGTCTTCATCTCTCTTTACCTGTCCTAGAGTCTTGGACTTGCTGTGTCTAGAATCTCGAAGGAGACATGGAGATACTTTTGGCAGCCAATAATTATTTTTTGGTAATTTTTTCCAACATGTCAGATAGGAATAGGGCTTTTGAGGGTGGCATTTATTTCTTCAACCAGGTGGGGCTTTTTATCAAACCTTGGCACAATGGCTTCAACTCGGTGGAGGAGCTCCCATCTCAAGTGACTGTGTGGGATAGACTATCAAGGCATCCGCTAGAATTCTAGAGGGAAGACATTCTTCACTCAATCTTTCTACTTCTTGGTAAACATGTGGGTTCAGCTACAAAAAATCAGGATCGAAAGGAAATTTATTATGCCCGCATCTATGTAGAAGTTGATTTAAATAACCCTTTACCAGATTCTATGGAAATTTTCCTGGGATCATCCTCTTGGATCCAATAGTTAGACTATGAGACCCTACCATTCAGATGCAAAATTTGTCACGAGTATGGTCATTTACAGCAGAGATGTCTCAAAAATAAATATCCTCCATTGGTAGTTTTTGATCCTCCTCACTCTGGTCTCAAAGAAGATAAGGGGAAGGCCCATATGTTTGATGGTCTTACAAATAAGGAAATTTTTATTCATGTTAAGTCTCGGAATAGAGGTAGAGGGAAGAAGTGAACCTAGGTGGATAGGCAGAATGAAGTTACTTTAAATAGGTTTAAGGTTCTTGATGACTTAATCCAGGAGGAAGGAATTCTAGTTGAAATGTCTTTAGGAGCCCAAGTTTAGGATGGGTATCTTGAGGAGGCCTCTGGGAAGGAGGACCATACTCCTTCTTTAGGGGATCATCAGAATGGGAAGATGGTCACATACCTACCTCCTCAATTTTTGAATAGCAAGGATCTCAGTGGAGCATAGGTGCTAGAGGATGTTGTAGTGTTGGCTTCTTCTCCTCCTTCCATTAAAGTATTTTCAAATTTTAGGAAGAGTAGCAAATCCCCTCCTGCATTAGGGTTACAATAGAAGTCCCTCAAAAAGGGATCTTTAGATAAACCCCTACGGAGTGGATGGAAAATAGACTAGGAAAAGGTGAAGCTTATTGGTGATACTTTGGTTGAGTCAGGATCTATGAAGCCCATCGATTCCAACTTTTCTCAACCTCATAAATGATTGCATTCTCATGGAATGTAAGGGGGTTGAACAACATCCCTAGACAAAAGGTTGTTCATAGATTAATTGAATTTTCATCTCCTGATGTTGTTTTTATTTTGGAAACCAAGATTTTAGTAGATGGTTTGGTTGATTGTGCTCTTCGTGTATGGCCCCACAACCAATGGTAGGGGGTAGGAGCTCATGGCAGCTCAGGGGGGTGGCTTGTTTTTGGAACCCGAGGAAGATCTTCCACTTGTGGTGGAGTTCTAGCAAATTATCTATTTCTATTGTCGCTTCTAGCTTTGAGACTAGGGAGAGATGCCTCTTTTCTAACATCTATGCTCCTACTGATCTTCTGGGTAAGTCATATCTATGGGCACATATCAATTTTGTTTGGTCCCTAGACCCCTTTCTCCCTTGGGTTTTGGATGGTGATTTTAATGCTATTACTAGCTTGGATGAAAGACGTGGTGGGTTGCGTTGGCTTGACCCCTCTTCAAATTTGCTCAGAGACAATATTGATTTCTTGAATGATCTCATTGATGTGAAGCCAGTTAATGATGTCTTTACTTGGAATAATAGGAGGAGTGGGGATAAGGCTATTTGTGAAAGACTTGATAGATTCCTAGTCTCCTGCTATTGGGTGAGTGACAGGTGGTCCACTAGTTCTGAAATTATTGATTGGAGGGGTTCTGATCATTGGCCTATCAAACTTTCAGTCACCTCATTCAGAATCTCAAAGAATCCTTCCTTTAAATTCCAAATGATGTGGTTACGTGATTAGTCTTTAAAGGATCTCATGGTTGATTGGTGGTATGAAGGGAAGTCGACTCATGGATAGGCTATGTATACCTTTGGAAAGAGGTTACAGTATGTGAAATATAGGATCAAGAAATGGAATAAATAATGTTTTGGGAATATACAAGTTTAGAACATGGCAGCACAGTCCAAGCTAGATGTTGTCACTCAGAAAATTAGGGATTGTGGGATGATTGTTGACCTCTGTATAGCTGAGTCCCTAGCCCTCAAGGAATTAGAAGAATGGGAATTACGAGAGGACATTTTCTGGAAATAGAAGTCCCGGGTTGATTGGCTCTAGGAAGGTGATCAGAACACTGCTTTTTTTCATAATTCGGTTAAGGCTCAGAGATATGGTAATTCTGTCCCTTCTATCAAATCTGTAGATGGGGATCTTCTCTCCTCTAAGGAGGAAATATCCAGGGAGGCTGCCAATTATTTTTCTATTTTGTTTACCAAAGAGGATATTGAAGCCATGGAGGAAGAGCAGTCCATTTTAAATTATATTCCTCATTTATTTTCTACTGAAATGAGCGATGCTCTCTTACACTCCATTTTGATGTCTGAGTTTGAGGAAGTTGTGTTCCATATGAAGAGAGGGAAGGCTTCGAACCTTGATGGATTTCCTATTGAGTTCTTTCAGGAATCTTATCAGAATAAGCAAATGCTTAAGTCTATGAATTCTACTTTCTTGGCTCTCATTCCTAAGAGGGAGGGGGCTAATAGCTTGGACCAATTTAGGCCTATTGCATTATGTAATGTGGTCTACAAGATCATCACTAAATTGATTGCTAAAAGGCTTAAAACTCTCCTTGGCACTATAATTTCTAAGGAACAAGGTGGATTCATTAATGGAAAATAGATTCTAGATGGTGTTGTGATAGCTATGGGGGCTATTCACTTGATGGCAGCCTCCAAGGAGAAAGCTATGTTTATTAAGCTTGACATGGCCAAGGCCTATGATAGGGTGAACTAGGACTTCTTACAAAAAATCCTATTGGTCTTTGTTTTTGCAAAAGAATGGGTGACTTGGGTTCTTAGTTGTGTGACTTCTACTTCTCTATGCTTATTAATGGCGATCCCATAGAGTTTTTTAGTGCTTCTTGGGGACTTTGGCAAGGGGACCCCTTGTTCCCCTATTTATTCATTATCATGGCTGAGGGGTTGGGAAACTTTATTTCTTCCCAGGTGTGATAGGGTTTGATTCAGGGATGGGGATGGAGCGATGCTGTGCCACCCTATTCTCATCTCTAGTTTGTGGGTGACATGGGTTTGATGGGTAGGGCCAGAGTCAGTGAGGCAATGAATTTTAGGAGAGCCTTGGATATCTACTTGAAATACTCTGGTCAAAATATTAATGAAGACAATTCATCCATATATTTTTTTAATACTCCTAGTCTTATTGAGAATAGGATTGTCAAAATCCTCAGGTTTCATATTGGTACTCTTCCTCTGATGTATCTTGGGATTCCCTTGACTTTGGGGGCTTGGCATAGAGATTTTTGGTAGGGATTTTTGGACAAACTTAGATGCAGGGTTAATCATTGGAATCACAAATGGTTATCCTTTGCTAGAAGAGTGATTATTTTAAAGACGGTGGTGCAATATTTTCCCATTTATAGATGTTTTGTGCAGGTTCCCCCCTCCAGCTTTGTGAGAGAGTTTGATGCTCTTGCTCGACAATTTATCTAGTCTAGAAAATTTATTTCTTCTAAGTGGAGTTTAGTTAAGTGGGGGTCTGTTTGTAGACTGAAGCATCCTGGAGGCCTTGGTCTTCGACCTTTTGCTATGATTAGCCAGGCCTTGGTGGTCAAGTTGCATTGGAGGGGGTGTAATAGTCAAGATCAGCATTGGGCCAAGATTTTAACCTACAAGTACCTCCTTGGTGCTGAATGTCATGAAGTGCCACATTTTGATTTATTGGGCAGGGGATCTTGTATCTAGGACACACTTAAAAAGGGAGTTGAGCTTGTTAAAGATGGCCCTTTTTGGATTTGTACTAGAGGTTCTGAAGCTTTGTTCTGGTAGGATTCTTGGGATGGTCACCCTCCTATTCTCTCTAGCTACCTGCAACTGCAATCTCTTTGTAACATTTTTACTGAAACTGGATGGACTAAGGTGGAGAATTTTAAAATAGTTAGGCGTATAGGTCAAGTGGAGATGGCTTGTTGGAAGGACCCTCATGAGTGGCCTTTGGGTGGTTCTGAGGAGGGCCGTGCTATGTTGGCTGCTATCTTGGAGAGTAGATTATGTAGTTCCCTTAAAGAGAGAGATATCCTAGCTTGGGGTCCCAATCCAAAAGGTAAATTTACTGTTGCAGAAGGTTATGTAAAGTTGCATAAACAAGTGCATGGTTTAACTGACGTACCTTGCTAGAAGAAGGTATGGAATAGTTTCTCATGGCCTAAATGTAACTTTTTCTTGTGTCTAGTGGTTCAAAAGAAATGCCTCACATGGGAGAATCTTCGCAAGAGAGGTTTCTAGGGACCCTCTATCTGCTCTCTGTATCTGCATAGCAAAGAATGTTGCTCCCATCTATTCTTTCTTTGTCCATTCTCTATGAAGATTTGGCACAGGTGATGGGAGGCTTGGAAATAGGCCTGTATTCATGCTACTTCCTTAATTGAATTCTGGGAGAGCTTGGGAAGACCTCCTACAAAGACTTATTTTCTCCAAATGGCTTGGACTATTGGGCTTGCCCTTATTATCTGGAACTTGTGGCTGGAAAGGAATTGTAGGGTCTTCTACAATTCTCAATGTGGGAGCCTTCAGTTGTGGCATAAGATAATTAACAGGCTCCAGGAGACTATCTTTGCAAAGTGTGATATGTCTGACAATGTTGATCCTGGTGACCATGTGTTTGTTCAAAACCTGTAGCTGGAGAACAATAAAGTGGGGTATGGTGCTGGTAATAGAACCCAACATGTCAAGCAGTAGATCAATAGAGTTGGTAGGTGAATTCCTCCTCCTTTGGGGGTTTTAAAAGTTAACACAGATGGCTCTTCTTGTGGGAATCCTTGTCATGTAGGTATTGGAGGTATAGGGAGAAGTGATGTTGGTTGTGCTATTTTTTCTTCTCTATTTATAAGGGCCAACATTCTAATAATCTGATGGTGGCTCCTTCTATTAAGGTTGTTGTTGAGCATGGTTATTCCTTAGGATGGAGGAGGATTATGTGTGAATTAGATTCCTAGATTTCTTGTGGATATGCTAAACAATCAGAACTTGGGAGATGTTAGTTAGCAATTAGCTTCTGTGGTTAGATAGATTCTTCATCTGTGTAGCTCTTTGGACTTTGTCTCCTATCATATTCCCAGAGAGTGGAATAGAGTTGCTGACTGCTTGGCAAAGTGGGCCTCTATGAATGGGGAGGGTTGGGATATTGGTGGGAGGGATGGTTTACGTCTTGACCACCTTGAAGTCTTGGATAGGCTTCTATTGGAGGATAGGAATATGTAATTGGCTAGTTGGTGGTGTCTCTTGGTGGGACTGAGGCCTTTGCTTTGTATTTCTGCTTTTTTTGAATAAATTTTTACCCCTTCTTTCAAAAAAAATAAAAAATGATATCCATCAAACCAGATCAAAATTGGCATTGAAACACCATCTTCTAACATTCACATATACAACGAAGTCCAAATTCCATAACAGAGATGAAAATAAATATAAATTAACCAGTGGAGGGAACATTTCTTCTATTTGAAACCTATAAATTTGTAAGGTGCACCTCCCAATCCTTCTTTCCACTATCCCATTCCTTCTTGGCTATGTCAAGCATGTGGCTCTAGGTCTCAAACTCCATGAGGAGTTCCTCTACACCATCCATAATGTTAGGTATTGGATTCATCTTCGTAGGATTTTCTACATTTATTAGAACACTGGATACATATCTATACTTTACATTTACCAAATTTATAAGATGTCTTAAATTATGCTCCAATATTCCTCACAATTTCTTCATATAATCTACAATTATTCTCCTTCTAAACTACCCTTAATAAGCCAGTATATGTATTTGTTTTATCTTTCACTCTCAACACACATCTCTTACTTCTTCCACCTTCTTAGAATCTTCTTGCAACTAAAACTATTTTTCATTTTAAGTCTTCACAAAATCTACACACAAAATCTTCTTTAGATCTTCTCTAGAATTGCAAATGATATATCACTACATTTCTTTTTCACACCAACATGTTGGTGTATATCTAATATATTTATTTATCTTACACACCCACAATGATATTCAATAGGCCTTTTTATTCCATATCATTTCACCACTCTTCATCATCTTCTCTCTACACTTTTTTTTTTTTCATTTTATATCTTTATGTCCAAATAAAGAGATGCAACACTTCAGAAAGGATGAATTTCTTTCCAAGGGAGAGACCCTTCCTTTAATAATAATTGTCACTCTTAAAAAATATAATCACTTCTTTAATAGAAATTTGATCACTTCTCTTTCATTCTTTATTAGTGCCATTAGAATTATTAATCGTTGTCTTAGGAATACAACATAAGTGTTATAGTTTAAACTTAAATCATTTCCCCTTACTAATAGATATTCTTGTCTTTAAGTATATTAATTTATGTCACAACTTTTAGTATATGTATAGGCTTTACAATATCCTCATTGTTCTTTAATATTAATCTCTTCATTTGTATACATGATGAACTCAAACCTGGACAATATGATCATTGTTGTTCTTAACATAAATTTAATTGTTGCACATTAATATTTAACTTGAATGATTAAATATCAATTAAACATACTCGAAGCCCTTTGTTTTCCATCACTACTTTTATGAAGACTTATTTGTCACTGCTATTAAGTTATCTTTTATATATATATAAGTTGTTCATCCTAATTAAACTACTACCTTCATTAATGAAATTTTTTCCTCCAACCATACATTTATTTTTGTATATAAATAGTTGATTTTGTATATTTTCTTATCATAAGCATTGTTTATTATTTCTCCTATCATAATAAGTTGGGTGATGAATATATGTTCATTCCCATTTTCCAAAATAGGCTGGCTAGCATATGAGGAAGTCACCCTTGGATGATTTTAAGTCATTCTTTAAATCATAACATAGATGTTGATTTATTCCTTAGTAGTCTTTAGATAGTTCTATACTTTAATTCATTATTCCTTCAATAGCTAATCATTGTGATTACTTCTGCGATTATTATCATTGTCTTTTCTTATCTGATTTTATATCATTAGTTCTTTTTTGTTGTCATTTATTTTTCTTATTCACATCAAATAGACTTCTTATCCATTCTAGCAAGGTGAGATTCTTCAAAAGTATCATTTGTTCTATCTGCACTCTAGTGATTCCTACAACTACAATCAAATCTCCAAATGCATGGTTGGGAGAAGGATATTGTCACATCTAGTTTGTTATCTTGATTTCTTTCTTGATCGGCATTATCACTACTCTACCATCTTCATGTATATTTCTACTTTCTTATCTTATCACACGCACATGCACATGCACATGCACACATGCTCAAAACTAGTCTAGAATACTTTAGCTTTTTATTATATATGAAAAAATAGCATATTAATGATGTATAATCACTATCTTTAATATCACTTTCCTTGGGCATTTATGATAATCAAACCAACAACCCTCATACACCTTCTAAGTCAATGATCTATTTGATTGCAATTGAGATACTGATCTTCTTATGACATCAATGAAAAACATTGTCTTTATAGCTTTGACATCAAAGAAAACATTGTCTTTATACCTTTGACATCAATGACAACATTACCAACACATTACACCCCTAGATATGCAAACATTAACTGCAGAAAAATGCCCAAAAAAATCCAATGAAGTTACAAAACAAAATTGGTATGCTCAATTCGACATAATCCTCATCACCTAAGATTTTCTAGTCAATGATTTTCAAGAAAAATAATTTCAAAATTTAGAACAGTAAAAAATCATGCATTTTACTTCAATTAAATGTAATTCGTATGAAAATAAAATACTCAATTTTAATTGGTTGAAATTTGAAATATTAATCACTATTTACAAATTGACCTTTCATATAATACATAAAAATAAAATCTATAGATAAATTTTACATTTAACTATTATATTCACCCAACCTTCCTTGAGCCTAAACACTAAATAGCCTCCTTATCTTACTCCATATAACTATTAATTATAGTAATAGAATTAGTATGTACACATTAATAAGTATGTCTTATTATATTGCTTGTATTGTGATGCCCTTTGTTATATCATCAAAATTATATTTCTTCTTAGTTTTCCTTGTCTTGCTAGATATCAAATACTTACTTTTTTTGTTTTTCTCTCCAACATTATTTTTGGATATAATGGATTTATTGATTTGAGAAGAATTTATTATCATATATAATTTTTACAATCATCAATAAAAATCACAACTAATATATAATTTTTTTATTTAAACTAATATGCCAATAATACGAATAAATAAAAAACGAAGTAAGAAAGAATTAAGTTCTTCAGTTTCTTGTACAATTATAATGAGCAATTTTATATAGTAACAATAAAAAAAACATTTATATTTTAACTTGTACAGTTAGGTAGTTGGCTTGAACCTTAGGTTTGCTCCCCAAGATCTTGGTTTGACAAGATTATATCTCTCAACATTAAAATATTTATATTAATTATATATTTTGTTAGTCATATCAAATATTCTATTTTTATATTCTTATTCAAAATATCTATGATTTTTTCATAATAATTTTAAATATGTATTTATTTATTTTCTTTTTAAACTTTACTCATATATCTTACTTCTAAGTATTCACTTCTCCCTACTTCTAACATGGTTAGTACCAAACAGTGTGCTTTTTCTATTTGATTAAAACCACTTTTATGTTTCATTGGTTTTTACATGGTTAGTACCAAACAGTGTGCTTTTTCTATATTTAAATAAATAAAAAGAACACTATTTAAAAATGTGGACTATGGAAATCTAATTTCTTTAATGATTTTTTTTAAATGCACAATCAAAAGAAAAAATAAAAATAATAATAGAATATTCAAAAATTTACAATAATTAATTTTTTCATTTATAACCTTGATAAATTAATCATTCTTATAAAATAAGATTCAAATCAATTTATTAATTTAATACTATATTTCAATACTTACACTAACATAATATTTTATTTAATATAAATATGAAATTATCCTTTTTACAATTCTTTCGTTCACATATCTTCAATTACACACTAAACACATGGACCACAATGTATCATCTGCACTTTTTCCATATTTAGTAATTCATTTTTATTTAATTTTCTTAGGTGCAAAAAATAACTAAAACTATTTATAAATAAAAATGATCTATATTTAAAAATAATTTTAAAAAACTGCAAAAAGTTATATAAAATTAATCTCCATACGTGGTAGTCTGTCTTTCACTCAGTTTCTATTTAGAATAGAGTATATTTGGTAGACACCAGTTTTTATTGAAGCACAATAAAAAAAAAGTCATCAATCTATTACCAAAGAAATGCAGGAATAACTTCACTTCCAGAATAACATTTGTTTATAGAAAGCTGTCAATGCAGGGCTAACCAATAAGGAGGCCTACCACTTGATGACAAATCCAATGATAGAAAACAAAATCAGTAGACAGATTCACCATATCATTGAGTTACCAACCCACTTCTTATATGGACTACTACAGTATTCTTTTACCTCAGTCCACACATTCTCAAATGGACCACAACTTTCACTTGTTTCATTAGACAGGTTATTGAGCATTGTTTCCAATTCTTCATTGCTCTTATCACTGATAATAACTTGCCCTTCTTTAAGAGCAGCAATAGATTTACTGTTTGAGCTGACTATACATTTCATAAAAAACATGAAATGACCAATTATGTTACTTTCTGACCCGACCGCAAAAGCTATCAAGTTTCCGAGGAGTGTTTTTGTTTCTTCAAAAAGGTGGATTCGAGGAAGGAAAAGTACGGCTGAACCGAACCATCCCTTTTGAAATCGAACTTGTCCATCTGTACTGGGTTTGAATTTTATTAGAAGCTTCTCTACAATATGGGCACCTCTATCCACGTTTGTACCCATTCTTGTGTCACCTTTAGAGATATATGAGGGTCGTAAAAAGTCTCAATGGTTTTGCTTAACAGATGCAACAAATGACATGCGCCTTCTTTAATATTTGCTTCAATTTCTGCTTGAAGGATTCTCAATTCCACGGGCTTCAAGGAGAAGGGAAGAATTGCAATCTCTGGAGGCATACACATTATTTCAGCCAACTTAGAGATAGCTTTTTCATGGGTTTGAAACTCCAGTTCCAATATCCTTACCAGTATAAATAAAGGAATCTGATTTTCCAACTTGTAAATGTCGCTCATTATCTCCCTGTCAACATTGCGATCTGTAAACAAGATTGATAATCTGAGATATTCTAGAATAAAGCAAGCATCCAGAGCGAAATTCCATGCAAGTATTTCTTTAGAGAGTCTATCCTTGTTGTCTCTGTAACACTTTCGAATTTTCAGGTCCAATGCCTGAATCTCTGCCACCAAACAGTCGACAGCCATACCTTTTACCCTTTTGGCTGTGGTGCATAATGCCCTCACCTTAATATCCACCATTTCAGACGAGTTGGGATGCATCTCGTGATGATATATTCCTAATCCCAGTCTCGTAGGCTCAAATGTTTCTGGTTGCAAATTCCTTAAGTTTTGAAGAGTTCTAAATATTAGATAAATTATTTATCTTAGTGTCTTAGAATCTTCATATTTCAATTCACTTGCACCTTTGAATTTACTGCCACTTCCCTTTTTAACTCTACGTTTACATTTAACTTTACTGCCACTGCTCTTTTATTTATTAACACTGTCCTTTTGTGTTGGAAACATCTGCACCTGAATTATGGACTTCACCTACAATCCACACAAAAGAAATAGATAGCATTTAAAGGGAAGAGCAGTGATGCTTATATAAAGTAGAACACAAGATGTGATATAATATCCAGCGTTCAGATTAGAAATAAAAAAAGCATAATTTTTCAATTTTGAGTTTGCTGCACAAAGTATCTACAGCCTTCACAGTAAACAGTTTTACCCATATAGCATTTAAAGTGAATAGCAGTAATGCTGTGATATAGCAGAACAAGAAAAAAATTGTATGTATTTGATAAAGTAAAGAGCAGTAATGTTATCACAGAACAACAAAAACTTGTATCTATTTGATATAGCTAATTTAAATATGCTTACTATACATTTTCAGAGTCAAATTGGAAACCTCTGTAAGAGACCTTAGGTTGAGCGATTAGAATTTTCACATTATCCTTCACATGTGGTAATTAATCATTGTTCTGATTAGCATGTGCTGAAATTTCCTATCATGGTTGAGGAAGAGCTTGGATTAAAAACTGAAAGCAAGAAAGAAATAGATAAAGAAGACAAAAGTTTACAGCTTGTTCCAAAATAAGAAAGAGAAAGGCGGGACAGGTATGTGGGTGTACTGATCTTACATATCACCATGCAAAGGTGCTTGTTCGATGCAAGCTTGATTCACATATCACCATTCTATCTTAACCTAACCTGTCATGTCATTTACACGGCAATATTACTGTAAGAATTTCTCTAGAGACTTTGAAAAAAAATAAGGGTATCATTATTAATGTAAAATCTTTTGCTGCAAATTTCGTAATCAAGTTGCTTGTGAGTCCATTCTATTTTCATTCCAACGTTTGCGATTTGTATATGGGAATAGGTGCAACATACCCCTGATGAATTTCCAAGTCCATACAAACAAAGTGAATAATTAATATTCAGGTTTATTTCTAATTCTAGTAAATATGACAATGTATTGAGAACAAAATGATATATTATTCGTATAATAATTGCCATTCAGATTTTAGAAAGATTATGTTATGTCCCTAGGGTTTGATCACACACTGGAATTTAAATATCATAAGAACCACAGATCTCGAAACAATAATAAATTAATGATGAATGATAGATGCACTCAGATCTATATGCTCACAGAGCGACCTCAGATCTGCCAGGTGAAGGAAACAACGATCTGAAACTGATTATTGACCAGCGATTTCCACAGAATATGGATAATGGAAAGACTTCTGGATCAGCACCTGATTATAATGCAGAGAGGCTCAAGTGCCTGAACCCTAAAACCGAAATGGCAATTTAGATAGGTTGCAAAGAGTCTGGAAGAAATGATTGGAAAGGGTTAGGTTTTCGTCTAACCTTTCTCGCCAAAATGGATTAAATCCACCATACTCACACAAAGCCATTCAAAACAAAAAAAAGACTTTAACTACCACTCCACAAGGGCGCAAAAAATTAATTTTCCTTATCACCTGGCCGGCCAACATAAATAAATTTGACAATACCCTTCAACAGGTCGGCCAACAAAAGCAATTTAATTTATTATTATTGATTTAAATAATTAATATTATTATTATACTTAATAACATTATTAAAACATGTTTTCCGGCTTCTAATCAAGTTTGAATTAGGATTAGATGGGGACATGACAGATTAATGTTTGTATGACTTTGATTGGTTGATTTTGTATCTTGATGAGTTAAAAGATTTCGTTTCTAAATATGTTTTTCGTTGAATATTGCATACGAACAAAAAATGAACATTTTCTCCAATCATAATATTCCCCAAAATCAATCTTTGGCATAGACACAATCAAAAGTTTGGACACTTTAAATCAAATCTCCAATTGATTAATGGTTTTCCCAAACATACCCTCCCCATTCAACTAGATCTTTTATTGAATCTTGTATTTGAATTCTCTATTGTGATCCTGCTTCGCTTTCAAGAAAGCTAGTTAATCTAAGTAAGTAGAAAACAAACTAATTCGGATATTGGGGTGAAATTATTGTTGATAAGTCTAAGTGAACAAAAAAAAAACCACTAGGATATGATAAATGGAAAGAAATGCACCAATACTATATGAGATGCATTGGTCTTGTGCCCACCTCCATATTTTATAAAATGTGGACCTCCTCTCCCTCCTATGTAGTTTTTGTGTAAATTTATCATAGGTAGGAAGTGTTGGGAAATTTTTGAGGATTACATTATTGAATGTTGTTGCCACTACATGCTTGAAGGTGTAGCAACTATTATGTATACAAGAAGTTTATACTAAAACAAATTTGTGATTTATTGGACTGTGAGAATACTATAACTTAGTTATTCCAGCCATTTAAAAAAATGCCATTTTATCTTAATATTCTAGACAAGCTTAGACTTAGTAGCTACTTTGTGGTATGTCTATAAATGAAAGTAAAATGATGCATCATGACAGTTTTATTGATCTTATGCTCTTTTGAAGTGTATGCATAATGGTGAACTCAACTAAAGTAACTCTTTCTACCAAGGATTAGGTTATTATGTTTTGTAGCTATATTTGTACAATGTCTTACATACTTAATATTTACAAAATTTTCTACTAAATTTTATCCACTCACTATATAGTTATGCACCCACCTACAACTAATTACACACAATTCATTTCTTATTCAACCTATTCAATTTACATCTATTTGAAGAAAAACAAATTTTGTATGTATCAAAGTCTATTTAATAAATAGAAAGAGGTACGTATAGATGGAAAAAGTGCATACCCTTCATTTTGAAATGTATAGTCAAAATGATCATTTTTTTTGGTTTAGAAAATGAAGCAATCTTAACCCCTAAAGCATCACTCAAAATAGCTCTATCACTACTAAATACAAGATACATTTTCATTCTCTTAGGATCACTAATTTAGGACCACAAGACTTGGTGAGATGTTGTTATACACATGGAAACTCTTACGTTAGATTCCAATTATTTAATATGTTCAAAAATTATAAATGATGTGCCCATGTAGAAATGATAACCCACTTGGATGAAATATTGATATTTGATCATTGACACTTTTTATTAGTTGTTATTGGTCATATAACAATTATAAGAAATCAATATAGCCTGTTATGGATGTCTTCGGCTTCTCTCACCTAGTCAAGAGTTTTGATCTTCCTGGTCTAGTTTCCTCTAGCCCTACAATGTAACCCTTGCTTTCTTTGCATGGTTGCGAGTTGTTTGTTGACCTTAATGCAGATTCTACCATTCGTGTGATTAGATATTTGGTTTTTTTAGTTGGGGTTTTAAGGATACCTCTTGAGAGGAGTGGTGTGGGTTCCTTTGCTTTCAAGAATGGGTCTGTCCAGCCCATGTTTGTGGATGTAGTGAAAAATAACAGTTTTGGGGAGGGCTCTGTGTGCCCTCTTCGGTGTGTAGCTGCTACTACTCTAGTAATCTCTCTTGGTAAGTAAGTCACAAAAAATATTGATTTCTATTCCAATACTGCTCTTATTTGTAGGTTTTATCATTTATGACCTTCCCTTCATGATTTGCGCCTCTTGATCACCAATCATTGGTCTCCATTGGTTGAAGGCTCAATGGAGATTTACCCATTTATGACAGGATTTTTTTTTGGTGGGTTTTTGCTCTCCCAAGGATATACAGGCTATTAAATTAGACTATGGCTTGTGGGAATGGGCTTCTCATCCCTTTTCTATGAGGCCTTGGGTTCATTCTTTTAACCCTCTGACGGAACCTATGGATGTTGTGCATGTTTGGGTAAGATTTCCTTATCTTCCCTTATAGTTATGTTGTCCTTCTTATGAGGGCTTTGGTACTGTTGTTGGTAGATTCTTGAAAGTGAATAGTTCTTTTAAGAATTTTACTCACACCTCCTTTGCTCAGATTTTGGTAGAGGTAGATTTGTTGAAGGTTTTACTTGGTTATGTACTATTGTAGATTAATGGTTGATCTTAGCCTCAGTTGGGGGATTCTGAAGGTATTCCTTTTCACTACAGATGATTTTTTGTTGTTGGTCACTTGGCTTGTGACTATTCTAGAGGCTCTTTCCTTGTTTCCTCATCTACCTAGTGAAAGAATTCTCTCTAGGAACATTTAATAGTGTTCCCTACTATAGACTTTGCTTCAGTAAATGAAGGTTCAAGAAGTCTTTCTCCTTCTACGTAAACAAATAATACTATTGTGGCGGCTACTCCTCCTCCTTTGGATTCTGTTGTGATGTCTCTAAACATGGAAACTCCTAATGTTGGGTGTCTTTCCTCCCCTAAGACCCCTACTACCCCCTCTTTGGAAAAAGGCTATGTTAACTAAAAACTCTACTTTTTTTTAGCTTGGCTCTAGATTCTTTACAAGGTGTACCTACTATTCATTTGGTCAATTACTCCAATGGGGAGTCTCCCCATTCTGATCACAATACCTCTATTTTGGTTTTGATTCTTCTTGGACAATTGTGATTAGTAAGAAGAAACATAATTCTATGAAGTTCGTCATTTCGTTTAATATGCCCTCAGAGGCAACATTGTTGGGTTCAAGCTTTAGTGGTTGAATGGATTCTCTTTGGTGGTTGTTTCTACTAAGTCTTTTGCTAGTGGCTACACTCTCTCTACTCACCTTTTTTGTGCTTCTTTCTTACTATTTCTGACTAGTTTATTATGTTGACTAGTCTACTTTATTGAGTTATTTTGCTCTATTCTTCTAGCACTATTGCTTGTTCTTCCTTGTTGTTTTGCTGGTAATGAGATTATTTTCTTGTTGATGTTTCATCTTGTTGGTTTACCTTTTTCTTAATCCTTTGTTGTAAAAGAGATCAGGGCCCTTTCAAAATCCCTGCTTACTTTATTAAAAACAATTAAAAGAAATCATTGAATAAGGGATTGCTAGGGGGACTTCAACTAGCATCTATAATTGGCTATTTGTAAATTGTGTAAGAGTTGTCTCAATGATAATTTTACAGCTACTTCATGGAGCACTTGGTCGCTACCTTGACACAAATTGGTTTTGGGGCTCGAAAGGTAAATTATGAGAAATATTCCACTTTTGAAGGACTTACAATAAAATTGACCTAAATGAGCTGGTCTTGGACTATATTTTTACTTGTTTTTAGTTAATTGTTTTTAACCAATGGTTTTCAAGATCTCCTTGGCATATATATGGCTTGAATTGCAAATGTTATATCAAGTTCTATGCATAATTATGTTATTGAAATTTATATATGTTTATAGTGTATGTCTCTTTTGAAGCATAATGATAACTTTATTATATTGCAAACTATAGTTGGTAGGCAATTCATTTGGTTTCACACTATGTTAGAGACTAGGATTTTTCCTTATGAATTTTTTTTTTTGTAGTATATGTATTGTCACCTAGTTGTTTCATATTTTGTTATATTTTTCTTTTTCTTTCTTTTATTCTCATTCTTTTCTAAATGTTGTTACTATACCAAAATGATTTGAAGAGATCAAAAAATTGTAATAATTTACTCATGCGATGAAGTAGAATGCAGTGTATATTTCCATATATTTTGCATTAGGGCGTAACTATCCTTTTATATAAGTGAAAGCATAAGTATCATTATTATCTTAATCTCTACATGATAGAGATTTTTACAATTGACCTTTAATGTAGATTAGAAAAAGGTATCTAATGAATGAAAACCTCAATCCTACTACCATAAATAATTTGATAATTTACGGATTTCTTTTTTCATATAATAATTAATTTAACTTCTAAACAAGTCACATATCACAAAGACTCAAACTATTAGAGGTTCCATGCAGATGAGTAATCAAAATAAATTTTAGAAGAATTTCATGTCCTATATTGACACATTCCAAGCACTACATTGCACATCCCTTAATTTTTTATTAATCATGCATGTCATCATGATATATGTACAAAAGAGAACCTATCAATTTCCATATCATAGATCAAGATTCTGCATATTGTAGTTTCATTGAGAATGAAAAATTGAATGTTCAATACATAGGTTCAATCATCTTATAATTTTGAGTGAAACCTAAAGAACTAATTCTTCTTATTTTAAGTCATATTATCATTGATAAAATAGGTTTCTTAAATGGTAGACCAATTATCTCATAGCACAAAGCTATACCATGTATTTCAGAATAATGTGTCATGCCCCCGCATAATTCAATATTAAACCAAACAAACAAATAAATAATAATAAACAATGTTTTCACTATGCCAACCATATATCTTGGCCAATATTCTCTGATATTAAAAAAGTGTTTTCAGGAGGCCAACCATAAATGCTGGTCTAATTCCTTTGATATTAAAAAAAATAAAATGCCTAATATGTATTACAACTTAACACTTATTTATCACTGACAAAAAGAAATGAATATATTATTAAACTTAATCACCTAAATATAAAGGAAAATTATTGATTTTTCTTATGAAGAGAGGCAATGATGAAGGTTGGAAAATAATAGCGATCCTAAAAATGATAATAGGTAAAAATGAGAGATCAGATTATGCAGTAATCAATGTTGTAAGAAAATGCATTGCATCATTTCAAAAAGATACTATGTTACAAAGTGATTTGTTTGCTCCTCTAAATGTGAAGATATAAATCAAATTTGAGGATTGAAGAATAAGGGGAAGAATATAAAAAAATATATATGTTAAATATTCATCAGAAAATTCATTCACGAAGAGTCTATGAGCAGATTGGGATTAGGAATATAATATCATTTGGGAATTAGAGCAGAAATTAGGAAGAAATATGTTGAGGTAAGAATATGGTTCAATTAGAGATATAAAGACAAATGATAAATCATTAATAAGGGAAGTGAGTCTAATATAATTATATATACACACATATATAAATATATATAAGTTCATACCAATTAGAAATAATTATACATGTATATATTTATAAAATATATATTATATGCATTTATACAATTTAAATGATGCTTGCAGTAATTATTGAGCCTTATAAGTAATTATGATTCATTAATATCAATATGGACAATTGATTCTTATTCGTTTGATTTACACAAAGAAATCATGTGTAAGAATAGAAAGGAAGCATCTTTGAACAAGAAGGGGAGTAGATCAAACATAGTTATATTCACTCAGCAGACAAGGGTAGAAGGCAATATTTGTGAATATAATTTTGTCTTAGAATATAGCAATCTCATGCTTTAATAAATATTGTGGTATGCTCTATCATAATTATAATATATTTTTGTATAAAATTTATGAATCTATATATATTTAGTGTTTGTAATTCTTGACAAGCAACCATGAGGAGTGGGGGAAATACTAATATGGTAAGAAAACACTATATTTCTTTTTAAGTACACTACTCAATGTTGGATGCTCGTGAATCTACCACTTGGAGCCAAGGGTGTGAGCCCCCACCCTTGGGCTTAGAAATGGGAATCTATGAGCCTCCTATTGTAGCTTTCCCCAATCTCTACATGGGTTGGTTGTTGGGATGGATTCAAGGAGTCTCAATCATAAGAAGGATGGATAAGGTAGGATGGATAGGGAAGGTATATACAAGTTTATCCATTAAGTATGCCACCCCATGTTGGATGCCCATGTTTCTACCACTTGGAGCCAAGAGAGATAGTATATCCTCCCTTGGTCTTAGCATGAGGATAGCTCTAGGTTCTATACCATATTTCTCGTCCAAGTCCAATTATGGCTAATCTTCTATCAAGAACTATTGATATTGTGTTGATTTGAGATATTTATGTATTTTACATGGTTTAAATAGAAGACATTTATTATATGTTATAATTATATGAATTATATTTCCAACATTATCTAACATGTTTGCAAGACCTAAACCGAGATTCATCTTGTTTAAAGTATATAATTGGTAAATTATATTCCTAACTACATTAAACTTGTGATTTTTTGGTAAGATTAAGGGAAACCCTAGGAATGGGAAATTACATAATGCATGTCAAGTTTGTACATGAGGGAAAAGTGATCAAAATTGAAAGGTATTATTACAAATAAATATATAATGTCAACCATTTAACATTGGACACTTTATAAATATATTCAATGTTATTCCTTTTTAAAGAAGGAATTTTTGTCTAATCACAATTAGAATTTGTTTATCACCATTCTTCATCACTAGTTTCATTTATGACCATTAATCTATGCTTATTATCATTATTCATATATGAGATGTTTTCACTATTAAAGATCATATTACCGCTATCTTCCCCATTGCACGGGAAACCCTAGCTTCCCAATGATGATATTTTCAACCCTTATTTTATTTAATGAAGGAAAAAATTTAGATAGCCTAATACATAAATATTTAAGGTGACATTATGATCTATGAATATATTATATCTTTAATAGTTTAGTCTAGCTTAGTCTAGATTCTAGTATAGCCATATTGAACCCCATAACACACTACTATAAAGGTTTAATAACATAGCCCTATTAGAATTAATGATCAATAGAGTAAACCCAAAAGAAAATAGAGCAAATAATAAACATAGAACTCACTGATTTCCATATTATTCACTAATAGAAATTACAGATTTATAGAACATGGAAACTCAACAATATCCTACAAGACTAGAATATATGATAAAAACTATCTCCAGATTAGGGACAACAAACTAAAGTTTATTGCCAACTAACTATGTGACTAATGCTAATGAACTAGAATTGTGGACAAATCAGATAGCTCATTGAAGACTTCTAATTGAACTTCTCTTGCATGCATGATTCAATTACTTCCTTATTCCAACAAGTCTTGTATCCTTTCTATAGATAGTGTGGGGTAGAGAAGATGAGGGAAGGGTCTTATGTACCACCTTGTCCAAGTTCCTAAAGACTGTGATTGTAGGGCTATTTTGGGTTATCAATACTCTTTTCCACATTAGACTATTATTGGCATATTTTTCCCTTGTGCATGCACCTAATACATTTGGTCTATTTATCTTATTATCATGTCCATCTATACATTAATCACTAACTAGGAATTATCCATTGTCATTTATATCCTACCTTTGATCCTAGGATATGTTTATAGTGACGAGGATTTCCTTGCATGCTTGAAATCATCCTACTTGAAATCAAATTTGAAAATAAAAATTTGGTTGACTAGCCTACATTACCTTTCCTATTCAAAACTCACTAAACACATATTTTAACAATTTGATGTCATGTGCTAGCATTTAAAGACTTTCATTTATCATGTAGTCATAGCATCTCATCTCCATATTCTAAAACATTTAAAGAATAAAAAAAGAAGAAGATTTGATTCTTATCATGTCTTTGATCTTATTCATTCTCAAACAGTTGATCTAAGAGAAGTGCTCTCATGATTCTATTATATGATAATCTATTAAAGATAGATGTCAATATTGTTGACCTATAAATATAGAGAGGAGAAATTAAATTATGGTATACCAAATTGCATTGAGGGCACAAGTTAGATAGTGTCATAGCATGTGTTTGCTAGAAAATAACATGTCCATAATCATAGATCTATACTTAATTTAGAAAGTCATCCCAACTCAATGGAAAATTTAAGGAATTTCTTTCATATCCTACAATACTATCTAACAAACATTCTCTAATCTTTGAAACAAAAATTTCAACATTATTTCAGATTTGAATTCATTGTTCAATAATAGAGGTAAGCACTTTTATAACAATCATTTCCTTTCTAAAATGCAATGTATGCAAGCTGTGTAAACATAGTCTACGCATAGAATGCAATGATTTTAAGATATCAACAAAATGGATTTGTTGATAAATTGATGAGGGGCTTTACAAACCGTTTTAGGAATTCCAATTGGCAGGCTAAAGCCTAACTCCATTACCTTTCCCAGCATTCTGTCTACCTACACCAAAATGGGAGCTTTGGAACAGGATTTGGACATCCATCAAAGCATTATTGATGTGGAATTTTTGGTAGATGTTATATTTGCAACTACACTGGCAGACATGTCACATGAATTGTTTGAAAGAATGCCTCAAATAGTGCCTCAAACAGATGTGTCCCCATAGACTATAATGATGGTAGGATATGAGAAAAAGTAAATTTGTTGGTAAGACATTAGAAACTTTCAAGCAAACTCGTGCCTAAACAAACGAAAAATTTCCACAAACCCTGAATACTAGTGTCGCAATGAGCTGAGGAGAATGTAAAATATTTTTCTCCAAAATGTATGAATATTGCATAGATTTCCTTCAATTCTAGTATGCGGAACAATGTGCATTGTGTATTTACTGCACTCGAGTGGCATGAAGCTGCACCTTACATGTCTCCGAATAAGTTTTAACAAAACCTTAACCTTAGGTGTCTTGAAATTTTACATTATTCTACAGGGGCTGTCATTCTAACACCTACGCCTATAGAATTCAGATCCAGTGATGGGTTTCAGAAAAAATAAACTGAAATTACAGAATCATTGTTTAGGTGAAAAGACTGGTTTAAATGACTAAATTTTGGAAAAAGCTTTCCGATGTTGACCTGCTTACGAGCGTAAGAAACATCTTACCATGCATCCAGGACAATTGAAAAGTGTGCTGTACATTTCCCTAACCCTCATACGGCCCGCACTCCAGCTTTAAAGCCTACCATTATTCCCTTACCCTCCTATAGAACTAAGATCGACTGATGGATTTCAGCAAAAAAAAAAACAGTAATTTCATAAACAGTTTTTACATAATAAGACTGGTTTAACAGACTAAAAATTTGAAAAAGCTTTGTGCTGTCGACCTTCTTACGAGCGTAGGAAACATGTTACCAACTATGTAACTCATGCTAGGATTTTTAGGCAAGGGCATCGCGATATTCTAAGTCATTTTTATTTGATAACATTCGATCACCTTAATATTTGTGCAAGCGTCTTATTCACACTTACGTAGAACAGTGACATCTTCAATTTTTATTAAAATCAATCGTCCCTATTAATTTAGGGAGTAGGTAAACATTTGGAAATAATTAAATGAAAATTTCTTTGCGACGGCAAATTTGTTTGAATGAATTATGACATCAATTGCTGCACAGATAGAAACAAAGAAACAACCAAAAGCACAAAATATACAAGTATCGTGTTAGGGATGCATGCATTAAATGAGGGAGCAGAGGCAAGGCTCAAATTCGAAATCCACAGAGAGGACTTTCAAAATAACAGATCTAGAATTAAGAATGGCTCACAGCGTTACCTGTCACCGTATTAGATAAGATTGCCCGCACAAACCAATAGAAATCACTTCCCACCGTTAGATCCCAGTGGTGCAATTCCTTAGAATTATTCTCATTAATACCATTGGTTTGGGTGAAGAGGAATGATATGGCCAAGATCACAAATGTGGAAATAGCAGATTCTATTTTTAAACCTGCTAAGAAAATAATGCAAAAGCTACGGCATGCGCATAAGGATTGCCAAGCGTTTAAACAAAAGAATGCTTACTTTTGGACTGCACAAAATGGATTTGCTGGATAGGTTTCACAAAAAGAAAGGAGCTGCTATCGGCCTGATAATCATGCAAGATCGACAACAAAATGCTCAGTGAAATGTGATCTCATGCTATGCCAAAAGTAAATAAACAAAAAAAAATACAAAGTAAGTGACTTCAAGGAATGCAATATCAGTAATAATCCAAACATTATAAAAAACATCACAACAGACATGCCAGAAATTTAAGAACGAAGCATAACAACCAATATCTCATTTCCAAATTTTATTTGGGGAAAAGCCAATCCAATCGATTTCATCAAATGGGCATCGAAATACGTTAACAGCAGAGATTAACACAAGAACATAGAAACGAAGCAGAGATCATAAATACTCTTAAGTATCAAATATCCATAAACATTTCACTCCATTAGAGAACATATTATACCCAAAAATGAATCGAGGATTGATTTCATGCAAGCTTACATGAAGATCTGGAAGTATATTCACAGCAACCTCCACAACGATCTGAATATCCTTTCCTTCTACTCCTCCCTGCATCCTCCTCCTTTTTCCTCGTTAATGAAATCCGTTACATTCCAAAAATGGATTTCATGCGTCCAATCAAAATTACATGCAAAAGACGGTTTTTCTTATGCCATTTCATTAAACTTTCAACTTAAATTTGAAACTTATTCAATTTAACATCTTTCTATTTTTTAACAGTTGCATTGAATGGAGTTTATTTCACTGTATGCATGTTGGTTACAAATTATGAAGTTAATTTTAAAATAAACTATTTATTTAACTTTATTTTAGCTACATAATTATATTTTATCTTTTTGACGAAGGAAAAAGTATTTTCTTTCCTTTTGTTTAATTTTAGTTTTTCTAACATTTTAATTGAGCAAGGTAAGATGTGACATACATAGCATCCAACTGACAGTTGCTCCAATCATGTTGTGCAACAACATAAACCACGGCAAATAGAAAAGAAATCTGATTCATTCATGGTGCCTTGGGACTGGCATGAGAATATCTAGGAAAATCCTTTGGTTGGTCGCTCTCATGGGATTAGTTATGGAAATAGAAAGACGATGGTTTTAAGCTCAAATTTTCTTTGGCCTTCAATCACGATATTGGAGCACCAAGGCCTGGTGGCCAGGTGGTATGGGAAAAAATTAAATTGGGATAGATTAACTTGCTAGTGGCATGGCCTATGGAGGCAGATCTGAAATTTATGGTGCTTGTGAATGGTTTCTTAGTGGTTGTATTCCTATCACAGGAGATCATAGATCAAAATTTAAATGGGATTTGGCTGATGGATGAAAACAATTTTTACATTCGAAGATGCGAAGTAGGGCTTGATCCTCTTAAATACAAAATCAAATGGATACAAGATTGGTATAAGTTACCTAATCTTCCTCTAGAGTTTTGGAAACCAAACACTCTAGAAGAAATTGACAACCATTTGGGTAGATATTTTGCTCGAAAGAACAGATTAATCAAGATGACATAATACATATGCAATGATTTGTGTTTGAATCTCATCAATCCTCTCCCTACATAGTTGTTGAAGTGCCCCTAGCCGAACAAGGTAAGCCTTCTCTAGAGGTGAGTAAAGCTTTGGATCATAAGCTAACAAAAGTCCTGGGATTGATTGGTAATAATATGAGATTAGATGCCCTTAATTCACTAGCGGAGGCCAATAAAGAATTGGTGGAATTAGCACATGAGGTAAAAGAGCCTTCATTGGGTGATATCAAGGTAGATCCAAATTTAGATGAATTTTTGGAGGAGAGTCTAGAATTGGAGGATGGGGAGACACTAGTTGGTGCCCAAGAAGGGCCTTCTCACACGATAGAACAAGGTAAATTAGGCATTCACCAAAAAGAAGCTGCAAAGCTTTCCCCAAACTGTAGGGACATGAAAAGGTGAGGTAGAATTATAAACTCAAAAAGGCTCAAACTTGACGGAAGGGCTTGTGGCTAGAAAAAAATCATAGAAATGTTGAAAGTATGAAAAGGAGAAACACTTCCGAAAAAAATATGAAAATATTATCATGGAATGTTAAGGGCCTTAATGCCCTTAACAAAAAATTCCTAATTCAACATAACCTATTGATGTCTCAGGCTGATATTTGTCGTCTTAAGGAAACTATTCTCTATCAAGTAGAAGTAGAAATCTTTTCCAATAAATTAAGGTCCTGGATGTTGCTGACATTATTTGCTAAGGGTTTGGATTGTGGCCTCATAGCTCTTTGGCATCCTAAAAGAGTTTCAATCGATATGTTATTTTCAAACAATAGGTGTGTTAGAGCTTCAAATTTTAATCAAATTTTGGAAAAATTTAAGGTTCCCATGAAACTTTTTTTTGCAGCACTAAAAAATGCACCTGTATAGTCTAGCCTAGTAGCCCAATTTGAAAAATAACAACTTAAAGCCTATTCAAATTCATACAAAATCACTTTATAAGAATGTTCATCTACCATAAGTGTATGTCCGATTTCAGCCTCCTATGATTGTATTTCATAAGGTTTTGAAGCGTCAGGTTGGAGGGTTCTCGAATAGTTTCTTGTCTGCATAGTGTTAAATCTACTAGGGAGGTCAACTTTGGAGGCCATTATTTATGAGCCAAATTATTTTCATGACAAGCTAATTCGTGTTTGAAATTTTCCCCATGTTAAACTACTTCCATGTCCATTTTCAAAGCCTCAAAATTTCGTTTGATTTTTTTTCAAACTCAAAAGCAAATGGAGCTTTCCGAATTTTTATGTTTGTAGTTCCAAAAAAGTCTCAGAGGGGTCTAATTTGACCTTGAATATTTTATGAAGGAAATGGATTGGTGAAAAACCCTTTTGTGCACATGTTCATTTGACTTCAATGAACTAATTTCCCTAGTAGAAGCTTCCTAGGAAAAAATTTAGTATTTTTTCAAAATGTTGATTTGATGGGTTCCAGATGACTTTTGATAGGTGTAGTTTTAGAAAAGGGCTAGGTGAGCAACTTTGAGTGTTAATATTTTGCAATCCTGAAGAATTTATACAAATTGATTTTGCAAACACACTCCCTATCAATATTCAACATGTCAATGAAATTTTATGGCTCTGGGGTAATATTTGATTAGTTTTCCAAGGCTATTCTGGAGTTTACTTGCACAAGTTCTTAGGAAAAACCTTTCTTTACTCTTCAAATTAAGAACTAGTAGTTTTGTGTAGTGACATGCAATGATGAGCCAATAGGTGGAGAGGAACTTGAAATGGTAGGGATGTGTACACACTTAGGAGGAATTAAGAATATAATACACACTTATCTGCACACATGCAATGATAAGCTATATTTTATGTGTTATGCGGAACATCAATGTCACCATTAATCACATTAACTAACAATACCATGTACAAATTTGGATATATGTCATAGCAGATGAAAACAACATTGTTACATGCTGACACATTCTTGGAATGATAAGCCATATTTTGAGAGTTATATGGAACATTGATGCCACCATTGTTCATAGTGGTGGACAATGTATTTCCCCTATGTGCAAATATATATGTATGTTATAGTAGATGCAAACATGAATGATACATAGTGATCCATACGTGTTGAATGGAACATTGATGCAACCATTGATCGAGATGGAAAAACCCAAAAAAACAAAAAAAATCACAGTAACAAACCCATGGAAAACCATTGCTAGAAAATGCAAACCATAAATGTAGCAATATTGCTTTTAACAAACAATTTCGTCTTTTCTAAACAACACCTTCTAGAAGATTGAAACAATATAGGATTTTCAACAACACCTTATCGAAAATGAAACAAGTGTAACCTAGAGAATGACAATCAACAATGCCTTATGGAAAGAAACATAAACTGTATAACATTAACTATTTTATTGCATTACAAGCATAACTACAAAATAGAAGCCATAGATCAAACAATATTGGTTTCAACAGTGACCCAGATGAAAAACACCAAAATTCATAGTAACAAACCTATGGAAAAATATAGACTTTCCAACAGTACCATATCAAAAATGGAACAATATAGCCTAAGCTAGAGAACAATAATGAACAATGTGTCATGGAAATTAATATAAACTATATAACATTAACTAGATTATTATGTTGCAAGCATAGCCACAAAATGGAAGCCATAAATCAAACAATATTGGTTTCAATAGTGACCCAGATGGAAAAACCCACAAAACACAAAAATTCACAACAAACCAATGCAAAAATATATTCTAAGTGTTATATGGAACATTGATGCCACCATTAATTACAACAATGGATAATACATTATCTCAAAAGGATAATACAATTATGTGAAAGCTTAGAATATATTTCAAATGTCAAATAATTGTATTTACATAAGTCATGCACAACCTTAAGAATAAAGGGATAATTTCATTCATAGAATTTTGTTGAAGATTGATACAAATATTTAAAACTATTTTTTTTAAAAAAAAATTCTAATCATTATGATTGATTTTTCAATTAATGATTATTCTCCAAGGTCATTTACAAAACATTACTTCCTCAAAATCCCCATAATGGAATTTGAAAACTCAACAATTTTAGGATCATAACTGAAAGTCAAACCATTATCAATGTTAGGATTGTTGAAAACCAAAAATAAGAGTAGTTGATAGAGCCTTGGTGATGAGACCATAAGTGATCTAATATTTAATCAAATAAAATCATATATTTCTTCCTAATGCATTAGTGTTAAAAGTGGATTTGAGTAATAATTGAAAGTTCTTTAGTAGTTTAAGGTAGAATGTAAAGTGAATACTTGATTTTTTTTTTAGTAATTAAATATTATCAAAATTTCCTCTAATATGTCTCCTTGAAGTGTTTAAGATGATATAATGTAGATAAATGAGTTATTAAATAACTCATGGTAAAAAGAAGCTACAAACACTTGTACCTAAAAAAGATTTCATCATATCTCAAAAATTGCAATCTGGGTTCTTAACAATTTTGGACACAAATTGGGAGGAAGAAATATGAAACAACCCATTAAATTTCATAATAACTCAGTTTGAGGTTTGAGAGAAAACTTCACTAGTCTAATGCTTCAGAACTTTTCTTTCATGTTCTAAAATTTTCAGAGCTAAAGAAGGATCTAAGTGAAGGATAAGTATGATAGCATTTATGAAGAGGTTCAGTAGTTTGGGCTTTTATGAGAATTTAATGAACAAAAATTGAGATATTTGGTCAAGAAAACAAAAGAACAATCCCTTCATTCACGTGGAGAACTGAAGGTTCCCTAAAAATTAGGTGCTCAAAAATTGTCAAAAATGTAGTCTCAGTAAAACATTGATATCTCCCTCATTTCTCAATGAAATTTAAAAAATTCAAAATGATCTATAAAGTAGATTGGAACGGCTAAAAACCTTTTCAAGAATTTGGTTTGATTCTCATCAAGGAAGGAGCAATATGTGATAGAAAATGATTGAGGTAAAGGTGGCATGATTAAAGGCAACTGCTTCAGAACGTTCCAAGTTTAATGAATGACCCCTCCAAAATAGGATATTGGATCCACATTTTTAGTGGATTGGTTGGGTAGATATGGAATATGAATTCTATAAATACAATGTAATAATTTGACCAAAAAGGAAAGGGATTAGAAATATTTTTTTTTGGCCTAAGAAAATAGGATAGTTTCTAGTTTCATTTCAAACAATGTATTTCCAAATTTTTTAGAGTAAATTTACATTCAAGCAAGCTTTTCATTTCTAGCAAAGTGTGAAGTATTTTAGCATTCTCAATTCATGCAAGTGTGCTCTAGAATAGGTTTGATTTATGCAAGTTTGATTGTAGAATAAACTGTCAGGCAAGTTTTATCCATTCTCTTTTGCATACAACCATGGACACTGCCTTGGATTGATAAGCTAAATGATGATAACTACAATAGAACCATCATTTTTGGTGATGGGTTGATGAAAATGGGTCTTCTCAAGTCTTCAACTTCAAAAGAATTGGTGGTCAATCATGGAAACAACAAGCAAGGCAAAGGGAAAGGCCAAAAGCAATCTTCACCAAAGCCACAAGGAGAGAACAATCAATCCACTCCTCCACAATAAGGATCATCATCATATTCTTTAAAGAAAAACTCAAGAAAGAAGGAGAAACCAACATGTTCATATTTCAAAAAGTTTGGTCATCATGAGCGTCGTTGTCATGTTAAGAAAATTGATTTGCTGAAAAATATCCTTAAGAAGAACAACATCAACTTGCTAGCTGCATATCAGGAGGACTCATATCCTTCCAGTTCTTCTTCTTTAGGAAAAGGAGCGACTCTCATGGAAACAACATCTAGCTCAACTCCTTCTCCTACATCATCTCAACATGAGAAACATAAGAGGAAACTATTTCCTGAAGTCGTAGATTCCAATTCGGATAGGTGGATCCTTGATCGAAGAGCTTCTCATCATATGACTTCTTCCAAGGATATCTTCTCTTCATTTGATTCTTGTTGATCACCACCCATTTTGATGGCCAACAACACTTCTTTGGTAGTTTGTGGGAAGGGGTCTATTGACATTGAAGTTGGAGCATTTAATGATGTTTTATGTGTGCCTACTTTATGTTAGTGTTTGGTAGCTTCGGGAGATATTTTCTCCTTAATTAAGGCTGGTGGCCTACATATTACAAATTATATGTTATATTTAATGTTGATGTATTAGCAGCATAGGCATCTTCTTTAAATAGAAGTTATGACAAGCTGGCTGACCCACATAAATTGTCTTATTCAAAATGGTCAACATGCAATAGAATCTTAGGTCAGACATGCAAGAGAATCTTTGCAAGAAATGTATTTGTAACTTCTCCTAAAAATAGGCAATTATAATGCTCCTAGTGCATGCACATGCAAGTGACGATTCCCTATTTTGGGATTGATTCTTACTTAAGTTAAGTGGTTATTTCAAGGAGAGTTTGCTATCTACAATAGATGATTATTAAGTGTGAGTTTGTCTCAAGAGAAAATTAATACTTGAGTAGAAGGCTGAGATAATTGTTAGCAGATTGCTTCACTAAATTTATGTATTTGCATCAGATTATGGTGCTTTGTGTTGGCCTTCTTATCAGCCTATTGTAAAAGTGACATGCTTGTTGAGATTCAATATACAAGAGACATATTTGTGGCTGGGTTTTTCTCCCTCGAGAAGGAGGGTTTTGCCAGGATGTATGTTGTGTTATATTGTTCATTTCTTCATGTGTTTGTGTTGCATTTTCTGTTTTCTGTTAAATCTGATCTTAAAACATTAACATGGTATCAGAGCGGGTTTTTGAAAAGATCTGATTAGATTTGGGTTGACTAAGCCTATTGCTGATTTTGTAAATCAAGAAATCAAGTCTATTGTATCTTGGCCACTAGTTGTTGTGTTTGATGTGAGTTAAGAAGATTATAGTCACTTCAAGAAGGATAGACGTCTAAGCCTGTGCAGTTGCATATTCACTATGAGTTGGTATGATTGCTGATTATAGAGCATCATCATAAATATATATGGCACAGGACTTCTCCCCAGGAGAAACGTGAGAAGGAATTGTTGTTTTAAGCAGAGTCAACATTCAAGAGTAGAATTAATGCTCAAATGAGTAGACCTAAGGGAAAGATAAGTATTTCCTATTTGAATAATATTCATGAATTTTTTATGTAGTTATTAATTCATGCTATAACATTGGGATAGTGAATCTTGTAGCATTGATATTTCTTTGGGGTAGTTTAAACTATTAGTAATCTCTCTCTAAATGCTTCTAGGACGGTTCAAGGAGCAAGAGGATGATGAGAGACTAGCTAAGAAATTTAGGGAGGAAGAGCTTGAGGCATCCAATGAGGAATTGATGCAAGCTAAAGAGATAAACATAACTGGAGACATCTCTCGAAGATGAAGAACCTATTCAAGTTGTCTTTGAGATCAGTTTCTTTGAAGAGAAGGAATTTACATTCAGAGGGAGTTTGACAATTCATTAGAACCAACCTTGGACGAGGAGGTCAGAAGGTTGATGCAAGTACTTGGAGCTTCAGAGGGAGTTTCATCATCATGGAGTTCCCTTGTTAATGCATTTTCCTCTAAGACAGAGGAATTTGAGGTGAAAGCCCTTGTTAATGCATTTTCCTCTAAGACGGAGGAATTTGAGATATCAACCCTTGTTAATGCATTTCTCTCTGCAAGAGAGATTTGAGGTATCAGCCCTTGCTAATTTATTTCTCTCTGCGAGAGAGATTTGAGGTATCAACCCCTGTTAATGCATTTCTCTCTACGAGAGAGATTTGAGGTATCAACCCTTGTTAATGCATTTCTCTCTATGAGAGAGATTTGAGGTGTCAGCCCTTGTTAATGCATTTCTCTTTGCAAGAGAGATTTGAGGTATCAACCCTTTTTAATGCATTTCTCTCTACGATAGAGATTTGAGGTGTCAACCCTTGTTAATGCATTTCTCTCTACGAGAGATATTTGAGGTGAAAGCCCTTATTTCATTCTCTAGGAGTAGCCATGGTGGATGTCATGTTGAGATGACGACATCACATTGAGTGACTCCATGATGAGCTCTTTCCACAAATGGGTGTAGCCATTGTGGGCGTCATGTTGAGAGACTCCATAATGTAGATTTTTGGAAAATATCTCCCTTGCTAAGAGGGAGTGGTGTTTGGTAGCTTCGAGAGATATTTTTTCCTTAATTAAGGCTGGTGGCCTACATATTACAAATTATATTTTATATTTAATGTTGATGTATTAGCAGTAGAGGCATCTTCTTTAAATAGAAGTTATGACAAGCTGGCTAACCCACATAAATTGTCTTATTCAAAATGGTCAACATGCAAGAGAATCTGTGTAACTGACATGCAAGAGAATCTATGTAACTAACATGCAATAGAATCTTCGGTCAGACATGCAAGAGAACCTTTGCATGAAATGTATTTGTAACTGCTCCTAAAAATAGGCAATTATAATGCTCCTAGTGCATGCACATGCAAGTGACAATTCCCTATTTTGGGATTGATTCTTGCTTAAGTTAAGTGGTTATTTCAAGGAGAGTTTGCTATCTATAACAGATGATTATTAAGTGTGAGTTTGTCTCAAGAGTAGATTGATACTTGAGTAGAAGGCTAAGATAATTGTCACCAGATTGCTTCACTAAATTTCTGTATTTGCATCAGATTATGGTGTTGTGTTGGCCTTCTTATCAGCCTATTGTAAAAGTGACATGCTTGTTGAGAATCAATATACAAGAGAAATATTTGTGGCTAGGTTTTTCTCCCTCGAGGAGGGTTTTCCTAGGATATATGGTGTGTTATATTGTTCATTTCTTCATGTGTTTGTGTTGCATTTTCTGTTTTCTGTTAAATCTGATCCTAAAACATTAACACTTTGTCAAGGAACATCCTTTCCATCTATCAGATTACACATAGTGGTTTAGGAAAGAGTGTAGAGTTCACACCAAATTCTATCATTGTTTGGGATTTGCATAGTAGGGATCTTGTTGCAGTTGGGGAGGTTGATCATCCTTCTCAGTTCTACACCTTCTAATATTTTTCTCCTACTGATGATTCATTTCACCCTAGTGCGGACACACTTGAGGAGAATAAGTATGGTTACTTGAATCTTGGAGTGCTCACTACTCTTGAGGTTCTTGAGCCTATTGCTAATATTCCATCTCCTACATTGACTGATGTACCTGATGATACTTGTGTTCTATCAGTTTCAGTGCCTTGTGATTCAGTACAACAGTGCATACCTTGTCTTCCAACAGCAATTTCATGGGACGACTACTTGATAGACATTGGCAGCTTGTTTGTGGAGTCCTACATTACAGATGTGGGAGACACATTTGATTACTTATATCTTCTCTTTGATGAAGGTGATTCTTCTTTAGTTGTTGCAAGGGAACACTTTGACCCTCCTCTACATGATTAGTCTTTTGAGGTCGATGTGATTGTGGATGCATATGTACAACAGTTGGGGGAGGCCACTTTCTCTGTTGAGGAGACACTTGCATCTTTGGAGTATGTTCTACCTTCATCCTTGCTAGATCTTGAGTTTTCTTTTTCAATGAATGGGAGTGTTGAGTGTATGCATTGCCATAGGAAAGGTCATATCAAGGATAAGTATTGGGACTTACACCCTTGTAGCGTGTGTGGTTTAAAAAACCATTTTGAAAAAATGTGTTGGAATACAAATTGGAATAATAAATATATGAAAGAGTGCATGAAAATGAAGTGTGGTTGGAGTTTTGGAATGAATTGGCAAAAGTTGACAAGTATGTTCAAAAGGTTGTTTAAGTGCAGAGATTCATATATCATATATGATAGATATCAAGAAAGGCTACATTTAAATTTTAAGTAACTTGAAGATTAGCTGAAGGTGAAGGTGCATGAAGCCAAAATAAAAACTAAAACTTGTGCAACAAAGTGTAGTAGCTTACTTCCAAAAGAAGGAAGAAATTGGATCGCAGATTTGAAGATTAGTGAGCAAGTAAGGAATTTGCAAACAAGCAATTTTCAAAAACAAAATGTTTGATGGCCATCATCGAAAAAATGATTGTAAATGGGTACCTAACAAGGCCTTAGGCCGGGACCCATCCTTTTAGATTATGCAAGAAAATGATTTAGTGAGTTTGCAGATTTGAAAGACAACTTGAAAGACAAAATTGAAAATGATAAAAGCATGTGTGGTCGAAATTAAGAGGGAGTGTTGGTATATTTAATTTCTCCCACCCGAAGACTAACATTAATTGCATATTCCATAATTTTGTTTCTAAGTAGGTGAAACAATTAATTTCTATGTATCTAGAACTTTCTCATTATCTGGAAGCTTCTTGAGACTTCTCATGAACTCTAATCTGGAAATTTCTCTGACTCCTCTATAAAAGAGGATCAATGTAACTAGTTTGGAATACAATCAATACAAATCAAATGTGTGTGTTGTAGCATTGATTGGGCTAATCAGTGTGTTTGTTTTTTCTATTTTTTTATCAAAATAATTAATATTCAGGTTTATGTCTAGTTCTCGTAAATATGACAATGTATTGAGAAAAAAATGATATATTATTCGTATAATAATTGCCATTCAAATTTTGGCAAGATTATGTTATGTCCCCATGGTTTGCTCACACACTAGAATTTAAATATCATAAGAACCACATATCTCGAAACAATAATAAATTAATGATGAATTCATGATAGATGCACTCAGATCTATATGATCACAGAGCGACCTCAGACCTGCCAGGTGAAGGAAAAAACGATCTGAAGCTGATTATTGACCAGCAATTTTCGTAGAATATGGATAATGGAAAGACTCCTAGATCAACACCTGATTATAATGCAGAAAGCCTCAAGTGCCTGAACCCTAAAACCAAAATGGCAATTTAGATAGGTTGCAAAGAGTCTGGAAGAAATGATTGAAAAGAGTTAGGTTTTCGTCTAACGTTTCTCACCAAAATGGAACAAATCCACCATACTCACACAATGCCATTCAAAACAAAAACAAAAAGACTTTAAATACCACTCCACAAGGGCACCAAAAATTAATTTTCCTTATCACTTGGTCGGCCAACATAAATAAATTTGACAATACCCTTCAACAGGTCGGCCAACAAAAGCGATTTAATTTATTCTTATTGATTTAAATAATTAATATTATTATTATACTTAATAACATTATTAAAATATTTAATATCTCTAGTGTTGAAAAACATGTTTTCCGGCTTCTAATCAAGTTTGAATTAGGATTAGTTGGGGACATGACAGATTAATGTTTCTATGACTTTGATTGGTTGGTTTTGTATCATGGCGAGTTAAAAGATTTTGTTTGTAAATATGTTTTTCATTGAATATTGCATACAAAAAAAAAAAGAACATTTCCTCCAATCATAATATTTCCCAAAATAAATCTTTGGCACAGCCACAATTAGAAGTTTTGACACTTTAAATCAAATCTCCAATTGATTAATGGCTTTCCCAACCATACCCTCACCATTCAACTAGATCTTTTATTGAATCTTGTATTTGAATTCTATGTTGTGATCCTTCTTTGCTTTCAAGAAAGCTAGTTAATCTAAGTAGGTAGAAAACAAACTAATTTGGATATTGGGATGAAATTATTGTTGATAAGTCTAAGTTGAACCAAAAAAAAAACACTAGGATATGATAAATGGAAAGACATGCACCAATACTATATGAGATGCATTGGTCTTGTGCCCACCTCCATATTTTATAAAATGTGGACCTCCTCTCCCTCTTATGCAATTTTTGTGTAAATTTATCATAGGTAGTAAGCGTTGGGAAATTTTTGAGGTTTACATTATTGAATGTTGTTGCCACTACATGCTTGAAGGTTTAGCAACTATTATGTATATATGAATTTTATACTGAAACAAATTTGTGATTTATTGGACTGTGAGAATACTATAACTTAGTTATGCCAGCCATTTGAAAAAATGCCATTTTATCTTAATATTCTAGACAAGCTTAGACTTAGTAGCTACTTTGTGGTACATCTATAAATGAAAGTAAAATGATGCATCATGGCAGTTTTATTGATCTTATGCTCTTTTGAAGTGTATGCATAATGGTGAACTCAACTAAAGTAACTCTTCCTACAAAGGATTAGGTTATTACGTTTTGTAGCTATATTTGTACAATGTCTTACATACTTAATATTTACAAAATTTTCTACTAAATTTTATACACTCACTATATGATTATGCATCCACCTACAACTAATTTCATACATTTCATTTCTTCTTACACCTATTCAATTTACATCTATTTGAAAAAAATGAAATTTTATATGTATCAAAGTCTATTCAATAAATAGAAATAGAGGCAGGTATAGATGGTGAAAGTGCACACCCTTCATTTTGAAATGTATAGTCACAATGATCAATTTTTTTGGTTTAGAAAATGAAGCAATCTTAACCCCTAAAGCATCACTCGAAATAGATTTATTACTACTAAAGACAAGATACATTTTCATTCTCTTAGGATCACTAATTGTAATACCCCTCCTATTACAATTTAGATTTGTTTTTCTATGTGTTGATTTGGTACTTTGATACTATGATGAGACTGTTATTGTTTGGTTTGGTTAGTAGACCTTGTTGTTTATAGAGGACATGGTTATTGATATGATATTGTGGTTGGTGATATTAGTTTGATTTCAGTAACATTGCGATGCATTAATTTAGTAAGTTATGTTATGTTATGATTTGTTAGTTTAGAAATGATTAATTTATTGGTTAAATTATATTGTTTGGATAGATGTGATGAAGGACAGTGTAGCACCACTCGTTCGTGGGTGCCCTGCTATGCTGTGATTCCTTCTCACAATACAATGCTTTGATTTTATATATGTATGCACATGTACACAACTTCGTTTGTATGCAGGGATTGCAGGTACATAGTCTTGACTCCACCTGCTTTTGGAGGACAGGGCGGGCACCAATAACCCAATGGCATAATGTTGAAACTGAGATTTCTTGGAAGTCATCTCGTCCCATGATGTCAGACCGTCTTATTGATTGGTATTGTTCATTTTTTGTAATTGTCGTTCTTTGTGGTTGTGTTTGTGTATTGTCGACAATATTTTATCAATGTGGTATTTTATATGTTGTGATTTATTTTATTTGAATGATGGAAATGATTGTTTATTTTAATGTTAGAATTAATTGTATTTAAATATTTAAATGTTTTAAAAAGTCATGTGTCTTAATTAAATGATAATTAAAATATTAAATGTGTTTTAATTATTTTAATTAATTATCTGGTTGAGGATAATTATTAAAATAAATTATTTAATTAAATGAGATAATGTGCTTTGCAAGTAAAGTTGTAAAAACGGAAATTAAAACAAAAGTATTGAAAATAGAAAAATAAATAAATAAAAGAATGAAAAAGTTTTGAGAACGAATGAGAATTCAGATCTGACTCAAAAGCTTGCTTTTAAAGAATTAATTTCTTTTATTTTTTGATTTTTAGAGTTTTGGAAGGAATGGACAATATCTTTTATTTAATTAGGAATTTTGTAAGTTTTCGAGGACAGAGGATTAGTGATACAGAAGTTGCACAAGGTATTGGTTATGTATTTTTGAATCTTGGAAAAAGATTTTTAAATCTTTTTGCTATATTTTGAGGAGAGTTATAGAAAGGGATTTTAAATCTGTTATTGGTTATTCTGGAGAGTTTTATGAACAAAGGATCGGATTCGAGTTCGAGCACAAAATTTTGTAGAGGAGATTTCAAAGCTGAAACGAGAAGCTTTGCGTAGAGGCCATCGGATTCAGGGAGTCAACATCAGATTTTCAAGAGCGTAGGACTCCAGGTTCCACCCTCCCTCTTCTTTGTTTGTTTTAAATCTGTAAGAAAAAAAAAAATAGAAATGTGTGTTAGAGTCAATCTTGCTTGTAAAAGAATATTTTTTTCTTCTGAAAGTTAGATAAATAAAATATCTGTGAGAAACCTCTTTGAAGAATTATTTGATAACAAATTTCATCTTATAGAGATCCCCAATATGTCTATGGTTGATTCTCTGAAACAAATAAAGTTTGACCTCATACTCTAATATATAAATATATATATAAATTATACTATGCTTCATCTGAATGTGAACCTGTCCTCTTACTGAAATTAGTTTTGTGAAAAAAAATAATATATATATATATATATATATATATATATATATATATATATATATATATATATATTATCAGTACAAAATACATATCTATGATTATATATTGATTTATTAATTTGGTTATTACTGTCATAAAACAAAAGGGATTTAAATTTATTCATTATTTTGGGGTTCGAGCCGAACCAGTACAAGGTCGGTCGTGTTGCATTGGTATTTATTTATTTTCGTTTAAATAAAAGTTATTTATAAAAAATATATGAAACAATTTTTTTTTTTTTAAATATATATATAAATTAAAGATTATAGGCAGGAGTTGGGAGAGACGGTGCTAGGCCGTACCCTCCAACCCCCGCCTCTGTGTACTGCACACAACAGTCATAATGACTGTTGCACGTAGCAGTCGGAATGACTGTTGTATGCATTGCAAGGAAGGCCATCGGCCCTCTTCCTTGCTTTGTGTGAAAGTTAATTTTATTTTATTTTTATTTTTATTTTATATTTTATTTATTTATATATATATATATATTTTTTATTTAATATTATTTTATTTTTAAAAAGGGTAATTGTAATTATTCAATTTTAATATTAAGTTATTACATTTTAAAAATGTAATTTTTGTATTTTATTCAAAATGTTAGATAATGCTTATATATAGGTATTTATATTTTTGAAGGCATTATTTTTTTTTTTGATTTGGTTGAACAAATATTTTAAACAGAAAATAAGCTTTAATTCGTTGTTGCGGATTATATCGAGACAAATGTATTTGGTTATAATTAAGACTTGGAATCTTTTAATGATCAGTTATTTGGTGTACTAATTTAGTTATTTGTTTGGGAATGAAAGTTAATGGTGCAATCTTGCAAATGTAATGCGAGTTTTCTTTTATGTTATGTTTTTTTTTGGTTTAGTGTTGTCGATGTGGGAACCATTGTTGGTTGTGAAACCTTGTTCCAGAGGCTTGTTATTTAGAATGTTACTCTCATATTGGTTATGCTTTTGGGGTTATTGGATTTATGTTTGGAAGGTTTGAATGGTTTTGTAAGACTTTTGGTTATGAGTAATTGCGAGAGGGTTAATGCCTCATGTGTCTAGTTTTGGTTTTATGCTTTATATGTGTTAGTTCAACCCTTGCCTGGTTTTGATTTATGTTAGGGGTCTTAGGGAGAGTGGCTATTCATGGGGACCGACGCCTCAGTTGGAGGAAGGGCCAAGAGATCCCAAGAGAGCTATGCGATGACACTCTCCACTAGACACCCTTGTACTTGTTTCTTGTCGCCTCTAGATATTGTAACCTATATGTTGTTTCTGATTCTTGTGAATTTGGTTTATGATTGTTACTTGTTTAATTGATAATGCTTTGTTTTATTGTGATGAGTTTCATAGCTTTAACTTGTTATGTGATTTGTGAACATTGATGGTTATGTCATTGTATGCCTTGTATTTTTACTGTGTTGTTCACGAGTCGGTTTGGCATTCATGGTCGAGTTAACTTCCTTGTCACCTCTAAGCACGGGGGGTGAGTTATTCATAATTCACATGGTTGGGTGGAACGTGCTCCGCACTCGTTGGGTTCCCCATCAACATTCTTTGTTCATGGCATTTCTACAGTTGGAATTGTACCAGTGTTCACTTTGTAGTTTCTGATGTTATTGTACTTTGTATCATCCCACATGTTTGGGGATTGTATTGTAATTCTTTCATCAAATCATGTAATGTATTGTATAACTATTGATGTAATAGTTAGGGACTTTTGTAACATTATTGTGAGTGATTTTGTATAATTATGTAGTGCTACATTCATTCTTGGTTCATGGATGTACTCTTATTCATGGTTATTATAATATAATGGTTAAGTTGTAATATTTATCTTTATATCTGTTTTGTTGTTGCGATGTAACCTTGCGTGCCCCAGAGAACTAAGTGTAATGTAATGTGTTATGTGATTATGGTTTAATGTTATTTGCATGTTTAATTTAATTGTTTTTTAAAAAAAAATTATTTGAAATGTGTGTGTTCTCTGGGGTTTGCACAACAGGTGTTACAACTTGGTATTAGAGCACTAGGTTCATATACTGGGCACTCTAGTTTCATATGAGCCCATTATGTTGTCCTAGTGAATTTGTTAAGTGAAGTTCTTAAGTGATCACGATGATCATGTTGGATTGTGGAAAGGATGTATATTTTTGAACCACGTAGTGTTGGAAAGTAACTGTACTTGTGGAATTATGTATGTAATTGTACTTCCCTTGTAAATGTGAGAAACCAGTAACTGTGCATCGGTTGAGTGTTGTGAATACCCCGTACTTGCTTTGTGGGCCTATAACCCACATGTCTTAGGATCGAGATACGGTGTACCCATCCATTCTGAATATGTTGTATTTGGTGTGGGATTAACCATACCATTATGTGTGTTTGTATGTTTGTTACCTGATTGAGGGCCAACCCACGTGTGGTTGAAAATCTATACATATAAGAGTAGCCAAAAGCTAGTTTCATGGATTCTTTTCTTTTGGTTCTCTAGTTCCTCAATCTATGAAGGGGTAGTAGCAGCCACAAAGTTCCTTGGGCGGAGTGTTTAGTGTACACATATTGCAACGCAAAGTAGTCTTAACTCAATTGATCCTAAGGAAACCTACTCACTACTTCCCCTTATGATGGATTAGAGTACTTGATCCATATGTGCTAGCCTAAACCCCACAGTTTTGAGTATAGCAACATTGGATTGTTAGTTTATCCATGGCCATCCATAGGGACATTGACTTGGCATTAGCGAGTCAACCTCGTCTGTATGAGAGGTGAAGCTCGAGTAGCCCCATATTGATATGCTCATATGTATTGCATACACCGTATCTGCACATGTTTTGACATGATGCAATGGATACGATGCCACACCCCACTGATGTTCCGACACAGTGCTGGTGATGATGACATGTTGTTGATGGTAGTGAGTTGGGCTTGAGGACACAATGCCATGTGAATAGACACGTGAAGGCGCACTATGAGATTGTGTTATGATAGCCTACTTGTGTGATGAGTGTAATGGGGCATCACACACTTGTAGAGGGATACTCATGTTTTCTTTCGACAGTGTTTGGGTCAGTTAGCATATGGGTATGTCCTTGCCATGTATACCTCTGGCGATGGCGAGTACTTGTGTGTGCCTTCTCCACAAGGTATCACTATGCGGGGTATTTCTGTGCGTGCCTACTTCCGCGGAGCCACAAACACATTGCCATGCGGCATACGTCAGTGTGTGCCTTCTCCGGCTGGCATATGACCATGTCGCATGACAACGCAAGGCAGGGTGTAGCCAAGGAGCACACTCTGGGTCATGTGGATGGCATGCTCTCTCTACACCACATGAGGGCTATTGTTATAGCCAGACGATGTTCCCTCCTTCATTTAGTGGCTAGTATCTAGTCATACAATGTTGTATTGTGCAATTTTGGAGATTGAGGATTTCCTATATGATTGTTGATGATTTTCAATTGACTTTAAAGGCTGACATTTTGTTTATGTTTGATTGTAATGGTTTAGCCACACTTTGTGACTTATTCTCTCGTAGCCCTCGTGGTTACATTTGATTTAGTGTTGACATTGTGCGCATTTCTTGCCTTACTATTGAAATTGAATCTTATTTGATGTTTTTTTATGACTTTGGTGGCTAAACTAGTTTATCCTTGTTGTTTTCGAGGTCGGCCATGTGTTGTATTGTGATTCCTCTCCAAGGACATATGAGGCGGACTTGGTGAGTGTATATGAGGAAGTAGACGTAGGGAACCTTGAGGATGGGGGTATGTGAGGCTATTTTATAGCTAGGACCCACTACCCACCTATGTGTGATGACTATCTCTTGGAGGCTAATCACCTTGTGCAACAAGAGATGGGCCATAGTGGTCTTGTTTGGATGGTCTCGCCATGTGTGTGTGGCCTAACACCATCAAGCCACTGAGTGTGAGGTATGGTTTATGTGAGATGGATTTTGGCTCTTGGCTCATGGATTTTGTTTCATGGTTTAGTATGCTGCTTTCCGGCTCCAGATGGACCCTTGTGTAGCCTTGTTATGTCATTCTCGGTGATCTAAATTCATGTATATGTGAATAATGCATGGATATAGTACTTAGATTCTTGAGATTTTTATTTACTTCCCTTCTATTGTTCTCATCTAATATTTGGAACTTGTTCTTTGGTGGTGTTTTAGGACGATGCCTAGTGGTTGTGATCTTGATAGGGGTGGTCATAAGAGCACTCTTTTTTTAATGTCCATGAGGGTGGTCATGAGGAACATCTGAGCCCTCAATTATTTCCCTTGCTTGAGGAAATTCTTAACCGGCTTGGCCCAAGACAGGAGAGCAATCGACAAATGGTAAGGGAAAGAGAAAGGTTCCCTAGGAGAAGAGGTGTTTCAGCTGTAGTAAGACTTATAATGGATCTCTTAAGGGAACGTTCTCCTACCTTCCATAGTTATAGTGGTGGTTTGGAGGATGAGACTTGGATGATTGGTGTTCGAATTGGTGGGCGTCTTTTGTCTAGGAGAATTTGGAGTTTGTTGCGAGCCCAACTTTATCAGCTTGACTAGTCAACTCAGAGCTCTCAGACTATAGCTAGTAGGGGCCAACTTCGATAGGATGGTGCACCTCCTCGAGGTAGAAGAAATGGCAGAAATGCAGGATGTTTCTCTTGGCCAGCAGGGTCACGTAGCTAGGCAATGTCCTCAGAGGAGCACACCTGAATTCAGTCAGAGACTGACAGTCACAGAGCCAATAGGGGATGATGTGGGTTGGATCCACAGAGCAATTGAAGTAGTTGATGACCGCCAGGATCAGAGCACAGATGTGGAGACTATAGGTAGCAGACATGCAGCTGACTTGGGAGCTCATGAGAATTCTACGATATAGGAGACTGATGTAGTGCTTCTTATGTTGTTTTATACCCCCATGTTACTAATATTCTTTGTTAATATTTATTACTCTTATGTGTTAGTGTGATACTGGTTTGGGATGGTGACTAGTTCACCGATTTGGTGTGTGTGAATGCCTCCCGTATTAGGGAATCTTATTTTCTTTTCTTTGTCAGCTTCCAAGAGTAAGCTGAATTTATGGGGGGAAGGATGTAATACCCCACCTGTTACGGTTTAGATTTGTTTTTCTATTTGTTGATTTGGTACTTTGATACTGTGATGAGACTATTATTGTTTGGTTTGGTTAGTAGACCTTGTTGTTTATAGAGGACATGGTTATTGATATGATATTGTGGTTGGTGATATTAGTTTGATTTCAGTAACATTGTGATGCATAAATTTAGTAAATTATGTTATTATATGATTTGTTAGTTTAGAAATGATTAATTTATCGGTTATATTATATTGTTTGGATAGATGTGATGGATAGTGTAGCACCACTCGTTCGCGGGTGCCCTGCTATGCTGCGATTCCTTCTCACAATACAATGCTTTGATTTTATATATGTATGCACATGTACACGACTTCGTTTGTAAGCAAGGATTGCAGGTACATAGTCTCGATTCCACCTGCTTTTGGAGGACAGGGCGAGCACCAATAACCCAACGACATAATGTTGAAATAGAGATGACTTGGAGGTCATCCCATCCCATGATGTCAGATCATCTTGTTGATTGGTATTGTTCATTTTTTGTAATTGTCGTTCTTTGTGGTTGTGTTTGTGTATTGTCATATTTTATCAATATGGTATTTTATATGTTGCGATTTATTTTATTTAAATGATGGAAATGATTGTTTATTTTAATGTTAGAATTAATTGTATTTGAATATTTAAATGTTTTAAAAATTCACGTGCCTTAATTAAATGATAATTAAAATATTAAATGTGTTTTAGTTATTTTAATTAATTATCTATTTGAGGATAATTATTAAAATAAATTATTTAATTAAATGAGATAATGTGCTTTGCAAGTAAAGTTGTAAAAGCGGAAATTAAAACAAAAGTATTGAAAATAGAAAAATAAATAAATAAAAGACTGAAAAAGTTGTGAGAACGAATGAGAATTCAGATCTGACTGAAAAGCTTGCTTTTAAAGAATTAATTTCTTTTATTTTTTTATTTTTAGAGTTTTGGAAGATATGGACAATATCTTTTATTTAATTAGGAATTTTGTGAGTTTTTGGGGACAGAGGATTAGTGATACAAAAGTTGCACAAGTTATTGGTTATGTATTTTTGAATCTTGGAAACAGAGTTTTGAATCTTTTGCTATATTTTGAGGAGAGTTATAGAAAGGGATTTTGAATCTGTTACTGGTTATTCTAGAGAGTTTTATGAACAAAGGATCGGATTTGAGTTCGAGCACGAAATTTTGTAGAGGAGATTTCAAAGCTAGAATGAGAAGCTCTGCGTAGAGGCCATCGGATTCAGGGAGTCAACATCAGATTTTCAAGAGCGTAGGACTCTAGATTCCACCCTCTCTCTTCTCTGTTTGTTTTAAATCTATAAGAAAATAAAATAAAATAGAAACGTGTGTTAGAATCAATCTTGCTTGTAAAAGAATATTTTTTTTCTTCTGAAAATTAGATAAATAAAATATCTGTGAGAAACCTCTTTGAAGAATTATTTGAGAACAAATTTCATCTTATAGAGATCCCCAATTTGTCTATGGTTGATTCTCTGAAACAAATAAAGTTTGACCTCATACTCTAATATATATATATATATATAAATTATACTATGCTTCATTTGAATGTGAACCTATCCTCTTACTGAAATTAGTTTTGTGAAATATATATATATTATCTGTACAAAATACATATCTATGGTTATAGATTGATTTATTAATTTGGTTATTATTGTCATAAAAGAAAAGGGATTTAAATTTATTCATTATTTTGGGGTTCGAGCCGAACCAGTACAAGGTCGGTCGTGTTGCATTGATATTTATTTATTTTCGTTTAAATAAAAGTTATTTATAAAAAATATATGAAACAAATTTTTTGTTTTTTTTTTAAAAATATATATAAATTAAAGATTATAGGGAGGAGTTGGGAGAGACGCCGTTGGGTCGTACCCTCCAACCCCCGCCTCTGTGTACTGCGCATAGCAGTCAGAATGACTGCTGTATCAGTCTTGAAAGATCGCCCTCTTCCTTGCTTTGTGTGAAAGTTAATTTTATTTAATTTTTATTTTTATTTTATATTTTTTTTTATTTTTATATATTATATTTTTAAATATATATATATTGATATATATATTTATTTTATTTAATATTATTTTATTTTTTAAAAGGGTAATTGTAATTATTTAATTTTAATATTAAGTTATTACATTTTAAAAATGTAAATTTTGTATTTTATTCAAAATGTTAGATAATGCTTATATATAGTTATTTATATTTTTGAAGGCATTATTTTATTTTTTGATTTGGTTGAACAAATATTTTCAATAGAAAATAAGCTTTAATTCGTTGTTGTGGATTATATCGAGACAAATGTATTTGGTTATAATTAAGACTTGGAATTTTTTAATGATCAGTTATTTGGTGTACTAATTTAGTTATTTGTTTGGGAATGAAAGTTAATGGTGCAATCTTGCAAATGTAATGCGAGTTTTCTTTTATGTTATGTTTTTTTTTGGTTTAGTGTTGTTGATGTGGGAACCGTTGTTGGTTGTGAAACCTTGTTCTAGAGGCTTGTTATTTAGAATGTTACTCTTGTCTTGGTTATGCTTTTTGGGTTATTGGCTTTATGTTTGGAAGGGTTGAATGGTTTTGTAAGACTTTTGGTTGAGTAATTGCGAGAGGGTTAATGCCTCGTGAGTCTAGTTTTGGTTTTATGCTTTATATGTGTTAGTTCAACCCTTGCCTGGTTTTGATTTATGTTAGGGGTCTTAGGGAGAGTGGCTATTCATGGGGGCCAGCACCTCAGTTGGAGGAAGGGCCAAGAGATCCGAAGAGAGCTATGTGATGACACTTTCCACTAGACTCCCTTGTACTTGTTTCTTGTTGCCTCTGGATATTGTAACCTATATGTTGTTTCTGATTCTTGTGAATTTGTTTTATGATTGTTACTTGTTTAATTGATAATGCTTCGTTTTATTGTGATGAGTTTCATAGCTTTAACTTGTTATGTGATTTGTGAACATTGATGGTTATGTCATTGTATGCCTTTTATTTGTACTGTGTTGTTCACGAGTCGATTTGGCATTCATGGTCGAGTTAAATTCCTTGTCACCTCTAAGCACAGGGGGTGATTTATTCATAATTCACATGGTTGGGTGGAATGTGCTCCGCACCCGTTGGGTTCCCCATCAACATTCTTTGTTCACGAAATTTCTACAGTTGGAATTGTACCAGTGTTCACTCTGTAGTTTCTGATGTTATTGTACTTTGTATCATCCCACATGTTTTGGGATTGTATTGTAATTCATTCATCAAATCGTGTAATGTATTGTATAACTATTGATGTAATAGTTAGGGACTTTTGTAACATTATTGTGAGTGATTTTGTATAATTATGTCGTGATACATTCATTCTTGGTTCATGGATGTACTCTTATTCATGGTTATTATAATATAATGGTTAAGTTGTAATATTTATCTTTATATCTATTTTGTTGTTGCGATGTAACCTCGCGTGCCCTATAGAACTAAGTGTGTAATGTAATGTGTTATGTGATTATGGTTTAATGTTATTTGCATGTTTAATTTAATAGTTTAAAAAAAACAATTATTTGAAATGTGTGTGTTCTCTGGGGTTTGCACGATGAGTGTTACACTAATTTAGGAACACGAGACTAGGTGGCATGTGTATATACACATGGAAACTCTTGCATTAGGTTCCAATTATTTAATATGTTCAAAAATTATAAATGATGTGCCATGTAGAAATGATTACCCACTTGGATGAAATATTGATATTTGATCGTTGGCACTTTTTATTAGTTGTTATTGGTCATATAAAAATTATAAGAAATCAATCTAGCCTATTATTGATGTCTTCAGCTTCTCTCACGTACTCAAGAGTTTTGATGTGCCTGGTCTAGTTTCCTCTAGCCCTACAATGTCACCTCTACTTTCTTTGCCTGGTTGTGAATTGTTTGTTGACTTTAATGCAGATTCTACCATTCATGTGATTATATATTTGGTTGTTTTGGTTGGAGTTTTAGGGATACCTCTTGAGAGGAGTGGTGTGGGTTCCTCTGCTTTCAAGAATGGCTATGTCCAGCCCTCATTTGTGGATGCAGTGTTAAATAATAGTTGTAGGGAAGGCTCTATGTGCCCTCTTCAATGTGCAGTTGCTAATACTCTAGTAATCTCTCTTGGTAAGAAAGTCACAAAAAATATCAATTTCTATTCCAATACTGCTCTTATTTGTAGATTTTATTATTTATGAACTTCTCTCCTTGATTTGCACCTCTTGATCACCAATCATTGGTCTCCATTGGTTGAAGGTTCAATGGAGATTTACCCATCTATGATAGGATTTTTTATTGTGGGGTTTTGTTCTCCAAAGGATATACAGGCCATTAAATTAGACTGTCTTGTGGAAATGGGCTTCTCATTCCTTTTCTATGAGGCCTTGTGTTCATTATTTTAACCCTTTAAAGGAACCCTTGGATGTTGTGCATGTTTGGGTAAGATTACTTTATCTTCCTTTATAGTTATGTTGTCCTTCTTATGAGGGCTTTGGTAATGATATTGGTAGATTCTTGAAAGTGAATAGTTCTTTTAAGAATTTTACTCACACCTCCTTTGCTTAGATTTTGGTAGAGGTAGATTTGTCCAAGGTTTTACCTGGTGAGGTACTATTATAAATTAATCACTGATCTTGGTCTCAGTTGGGGGATTATGAAGGTATTTTTTTTTGCTATAGATGTTGTTTAGTTGTAGGTCACTTGGCTTGTGACTATTCTAGAGGCTCTTTCCTTGTTTCCTCATCTACCTGGTGAAAAAATTCTCTCCATGAACATTTAAGAGTGTTCCCTACTATAGACTTTGCTTCTTTAGATGAAGGTTCAAGAAGTCCTTCTACGTAGAAAAATAATACTATTGTGGTAGCTATTGCTCCTCCTTTGGATTTTGTTGTGATTTCTCTAGACAAGGAAACTCCTAATGTTGGGTGTGTTTCCTCCCCTAAGAACCCTGCTACCCCCCTTTGGAAAAAGGCTAACTTAACTACAAACTCTGCTATTTTCAACTTGGCTCTGGATTCTTTACAAGGTGTACCTACTATTCATCTGGTCAATTATTCCAATGGGGAGTCTCCCCATTCTGATCACAATACCTCTATTTTGGTTCTGATTCTTCTTGGTCAACTATGATTAGTAAGAAGAAACATAATTCTAAGAAGGTTGTGGTTTCATTTATTATTCCCTCAAAGCTGGAGTTGTTGGGTTCAAGCTTTAGTGATTGAATAGGTTCTCTTTGGTGGTTGTTTCTACTAAGTCTTTTGTTGGTGGCTACACTCTCTCTACTCACCTTTTTTGTGCTTCTTTCCTACTATTTCTAACCGGTTTACTATGTTAACTAGTCTACTTTGTTGAGTTCTTTTGCTCTATTCTTCTAGCATTGTTGTTTGTTCTTCCTTGTTATTTTTTTGGTAACAAGAGTCTTTTCTTGTTGATGTTTCATCTTTTTGTTGTACCTTTTTCTTAATCCTTTATTGTAAAAGAGATTAGGGCCCTTTCAAAATCCCTTCTTACTTTATCAAAAACAATTAAAAGAAATCATTGAATAAGGGATTGCTAGGGGGACTTCAACTAGCATCTATAATTGGCTATTTGTAAATTGTGTAAGAGTTGTCTCAATGATAATTTTTAAACTATTTCACAGAGCACTTGGTAGTTACCTTGACACAAATTGGTTTTGGGGATCAAAAGGTAAATTATGAGAAATATTTCACTTTTGAAGGACTTACAATAAAGTTGACCTAAATGACTTGGACTTGGACTATAATTTTACTTGTTTTTAGTTAATGGTTTTCAAGATCTCCTTGGCATATATATCGCTTGAATTGCAAATGCTATATCAAGTTCTATGCATAATTATGTTGTTGAAATTTATATATGTTTACAGTGTATGTCTCTTTTGAAGCATAATGATAAGTTTATTGTATTGTAAACTATAATTGGTAAGCAATTCATTTGGTTTAACACTAAGTCAGAGATGATGATTTTTCCTTATGAGTTTATTTCTATACTATATCTATTGTCACCTAGTTGTTTCTTATTTTGCTATATTTTTCTTTTTTTTCCTTTTATTCTCATTCTTTTCTAAATTTTTTTACTATACTAAAATGATTTGAAGAGATCAAAAACTTGTAATAATTTACTCATGCAATGAAGTAGAATGCAATGTATATTTCCATATATTTTGCATTAGGGTATGACTATCGTTTTATATAAGTGAAATCATAAGGATCATTATCTTATTAATCTGTACTTGATAGAGATATTTACTGTTGACCTTTAATGTAGATTAGAAAAAGGTATCTAATGAATGAAAGCCTCACTCCTACTACCATAAATAATTTGATAATTTATGGATTTATTTTTTCATATAATAATTAATTTAACTTCTAAACAAGGTAAAGATCACAAAGACTCAAACTATTAGAGGTTCCATGGGGGATGAGTAATAGAAATTAATTTTAGAAGAATTTCATTGCCTATATTGACATATTCCAAGCACTATATTGCACATCCCTTAATTTTTTATTAATCATGTATGTCATCATGATATATGTACTAAAGAGAACTTATCAATTTCCATATCATAGATCAAGATTTTGTGTATTGCAGTTTCATTGAGAATGAATAATAGAATGTTCAATATATAGGTTCAATCATCTTACAATTTTGAGTGAAACCTGAAGAACTAATTCTTCTTATTTTAAGTCATATTATCATTGATAAAATAGGATTCTTAAATAGATGAACAAATCCTCATATGAAGATTATTATGGACCAATCGATTAATATTATATATAATTGGTCTTATTATCGAGCTTATATTGACATATATTATGACATAATCTTGATTAAAGGTATACAAGGATTAGCTGAAACAAGTCATTCATTTGATCAATGGGAAATTGATGGAATCCAAAATGGAGTAGGTTTTTTAGGTCTTTTTGTAGGGGAGGGAATGAGATGCTTAGGAGGGGGATGTATATCTTCCTATATATTTTTATCTTTATTTTGTATATTAATATCCATATTTATATATTACTATTCATTTTGATAATTTATATTTTCATTCTATCCATAGAAAATTAGAATGTATATAAATTGTGCTCTTTATCAGCATTAATGCATATTACATAATCCTTTTGAAATATCGTTCCCTTTCCTTAAGATAATAAAATATTGTTAATTAATATTATTCATTGAATTTCAAAGCTATGCCATGTATTTCACAATAACGTGTCATGCCCCTACATAATTCAATATTGAACCAAACAAACAAATAAATAATAATAAACAACGTTTTCACTATGCTAACCATATATCTTGGCCAATATTCTCTGATATTAAAAAAGTGTTTTTAGAGGCCAACCATAAATGCTGGTTGAATTCCTTTGATATTAAAAAAAAATGCCTTTAATATGTATTACAACTTAACACCTATTTATCACTGACATCAACTAAGACAAAAAAAAATGAATATATTATTAATCTTAATAATCTAAATATAAAGAAAAATTAGTGATTTTTCTTATGAAGAGGCAATGATTAAGGTTGGAAAAATATAACGATCCTATTAATGATAATAGGTAAAAATAAGAGCTCAATTTACATAGTAATCAATGTCGTAAGCAAATACATTGTGTCATTTCAAAAAGATACTACGCTGTAAAGTGATTTGTTTGCTCCTCTAAATGTGAAGATATAAATGGCATTTGAGGATTGAAGAATAAGGGGAAGAATATAAAAATATATATGTTAAATATACATCAAAAAAATTATTCACAAAGATTCTATGAGCAGATTAGGATTAGGAATATAATATCATTTGGGGATTAGAGTATATATCAGGAAGAAATATGTTAATATGGTTCAATTAGAGATATAAAGACAAATGATAAATCATTAATAAGGGACGTCTAATATACTTATATATACACACAATAAATATATATAAGTTCATACCAATTAGAAATAATTATACATGCATATCTTTATAAAATATATATATTATAAATGATTATACAATAATGATGCTTGTAGAAATTATTGAGCCTTATAAGTAATTATGATTCATTACTATCAATATGGAAAATTGATTCTTATTTTTTTGATTTATACAAAGACATCATGTGTAAGAATAGAAAGGAAACATGTTTGAACATGGAGAGGAGTAGATCAAACATAATTATATGCACTCAACAAACAAGGGTAGAAGTCAGTATTTGTTAAGATAATTTTGTCTTAGAATATAGAAATCTCATGCTTTAATAAATATTATGGTATGCTCTATCATGATTATAGATATATTTTTGTATAAAATTCATGAATCTATATGTATTTAGTGTTTGTAATTCCTGACAAGCAACCATGAGGAGTGGGGGAAATACCAATATGGTAAGCAAATACTATATTTATTTTTAAGTACACCACTCCATGTTGGATGCTCATGAATCTATCAATTGGAGCCAAGGGTGTGAGCCCTCGCCCTTGGGCTTAGAATTGGGAATCTATGAGCCTCCTATTGTAGCTTTCCCCAATCTCTACATGGGTTGGTTGTTGGGATGGATTCAAGGAGTCTCAATCATAAGAATGATGGATAAGGTAGGATGGATAGGGAAGGTAGATACAATTTTATCCATTAAGTACGCCACCCCATGTTGGATTCCCATGTTTTTACCACTTGGGGCTAAGAGAGCTAGTATATCCTCTCTTGGTCTTAGCATGAGGATAGCTCTAGGTTTCATATCATATTTCTCATCCAAGTCCAATTATAGCTAGTCTTCCATCAAGAACTATTGATATTGTGTTTATTTGACATATTTATGTATTTTACATTGTTTAAATAGAAGACATTTATTATATGTTTTGATTATATGAATTATATTTCCAACATTATATAACATGTTTGCAAGACCTAAACCAAGATTCATCTTGCTTAAAGTATATAATTGGTAAATTATATTACTAACTACATTAAACTTGTTATTTTTTGGTAAGATTAAGGGAAACCCTAGGAAGGGAAAATTACATAATGCATGTCAAGTTTGTACATGAGGGAAAAGTGATCAAAATTGAAAGGTCTTATTACAAATCAATATATAATGTCAACCATTTAACATTGGAGAATTTATAAAGATATTCAATGCTATTCCTTTTTAAAGAAGGAATTTTTTGTCTAATCACAATTGGAATTTTTTTATTACCATTCTTCATCACTAGTTTCATTTATGACCATTAATCTATGCTTATTATCATTGTTCCTATATGAGATGTTTTCACTATTAAAGATCATATTACCGCTATTTTCCCCATTGCATGGGAAATCCTAGCTTCCCAATGATCATATTTTCAACCCTTATGTTCTTTTAATGACTTATCATCTTATATATTCATACTTGTCTCACAAGTGTTAATCAAATGATTATATATTTATCGTTATTTTTCATTTTCTCTCTATATGCATGTTCTCCTCAAAATACATTCAATTTGATAATATTATGATTCATTATTACATGCATTCATGCTGATTATTATACTTTATTTACATGATAGATGTGCCCGTATATATGATTAGAAACATCCCCTTTCTCCACATGTTATTCCTTGTGAGTTAAAAGTTACTCACAGAATACTCTTCACCTTCCTTTCATACGACTTGAAGAAAGAAATAAAAAATTAAGGCATATTCACATGATGGCATCTCATAGGGTCCATTACATTATACGGAATCCATTATTATAAACTTGTATATTTGATTTCTTGAATATTCATTTTTATAAATTCATGTTTGTGAGTGCTACATGATTTGAGATGGAAGATAATTTAGAATTTACACAGACCTCAATGTGGCAATAAAATGTAATGATAAATCTTCCATATATTCATGGTGATTCTCATTTATTTTTTGTACTTGTTTTAAGGACATGCATTAATACTTACATATTATGAAAAATGATATAATCTTATGTGAATTTTGGTGGACATTCTAATATTTTATTTTCACACATTACTTTTATATTATCCCTACATCTAGATAGCTTGCATTCAACTAGCAAATTTAAGGAATTAAGAGTTTATATTAGAATTCAGGGTTTATCTTGAATATTTATAAGCTATACAATTTGAAGTATTTTTCTTCATCAACAATTTGGATCACACTCCATGATCCATAATAACTTACCTTATCTTGCTATCTCAGCCTAATGATGGGTCATGTAGTGTGATCTAAAATTTAATGAACAATTTTTTTTAGATAGCCTAATACATAAATATTTAAGGTGACATTATGATGTATGAATATAATATATCTTTAATAGTTTAGTATAGCTTAGTCTAGATTCTAGTATATAGCCATATTGAAAACCATAACACATTACTATAAAGGGTTAATAAGATAGCCCTGTTAGAATTAATGATCAAATAGAGAAAAACCAATAGAAAACAAAGAAAATAATAAACATAAAACTCACTAATTTCTATATTATTCACTAATAGCAATTACAGATTTATAGAACATGGAAACTCAACAATATCCTACAAGACTAGAATATAGGATGATAGTTGTCTCCAGATTAGGGACAACAAGCTAAAGTTTATTGCCAAATAACTATGTTACTAATGCTAATGAATTGGAACTATGGACTGATCAAATAGTTCATTCTAGACTTCTAATTCAACTTCTCTTGCATGTATGATTCAATTATTTCCTTATTCCAACAAGTCCCATATCCTTTCTATAGATAGTGTGGGGTAGAGAGGAGGGAAGGGTCTTATGCACCACCTTGTCCAAGTTCCTAAAGACTATGATTTTAGGGTTCTTTTGGGTTATCAATACTCTTTTCCAGATTATAATATTATTGGTGTATTTTTCCCTTGTGTATACAGCTAATACATTTGGTCTATTTATCTTATTATCATGTTGATCTGCACATTAATCACTAACTAGACATTATCCATTGTCATTTATATCCTACCTTTGATCCTAGGATATGTTTATAGTGACGATGATTTCCTTGCATGCTTGAAATCATCCTACTTGAAATCAAATTTGAAAATAAAAATTTGGTTGACTAGCCTACATTACCATTTCCATTCAAAACTCACTAAACACGTATTTTAACAATTTGATGTCATGTGCTAGCATTGAAAGACTTTAATTTATCAACTAGTCATAGCATCTCATCTCCACATTCTAAAACATTTAAGGAATAACAAAAAATATAGATTTGATTCTTATCACATCTTTGATCTTTTTCATTCTCAAACTATTGATATATGAGAAGTTCTCTCATGATTCTATTATATTTTTATATATTAAAGATAGATGTCAATTTTGTTGACCTATAAATATAGAGGAGAAATTATATTATGGTATACAAAATTGCATTGAGGGAATAAGTTAGATAGTGTCATAGCATGTGTTTGCTAGCAAATAACATGTCCATAATCATAGATCTATACTTAATTTAGAAAGTCATCCCAACGCAATCGAAAATTTAAGGAATTTCTTTCTTATCCTACAATATTATCTAACAAACATTTTCTAATCTTCGAAAGAAAAAGTTCAACATTATTTCAGATTTGAATTCATTGTTCAATAATAGAGGTAAGCACTTTTATAACAATCATTACCTTTCTAAAATGCAATGTATGCAAGTTGCGTAAACATAGTCTATGCATAGAATGCAATGATTTTAAGATATTAACAAAATGGATTTGTTGATAAATTGATGAGGGGATTTACAAACCTTTTTAGGAAATCCAATTAGCAGGCTAAAGCCTAACTCCATTACCTTTCCCAACATTTTGTCTACCTACACCAAAATGGGAGCTTTGGAACAAAATTTGGACATCCATCAAAGCATTATTGAAGTGGAATTTTTGGTAGATGTTATATTTGCAACTACATTGGTAGACATGGCACATGAACTATTTGACAGAATGCCTCAAACAGTGTCTTAAATAGATGTGTCCCCATACACTATAATGATGGTACGATATGAAAAAAAGTTAATTTGTTGGTAAGACATTAGAAAATTTCAAGAAAACTCATGCCTAAACAAACGAAAAATTTCAACAAACGCTGAATACTAGTGTCACAATGAGCTGAGGAGAATGTAAAATATTTTTCTACAAAATATATGAATATTGCATAGATTTCCTTCAATTCTAGTATACAAAACAATGTACATTATGTATTTACTGCACTCCAGTGGCATGAAGTTGCACCTTACATGTCTCCCAATAAATTTTAACAAAACCTCAACCTTAGGTGTCTTGAAATTTTACATTATTCTACAGGGGTTGTCGTTCTAACACCTACGCCTATAGAACTTAGATCCAGTGATGGGTTTGAAAAAAATAAAAATAAAATTTCAAAATCATTGTTTAGGTGAAAAGAATGGTTTAAATGACTAAATTTTTGGAAAAATCTTTCTGATGTTGACTTGCTTATGAGTGTATGAAACATATTACCATGCATCCAGGGCAATTGAAAAGTGTATTGTACATGTGCTCTAGATTTAACACCTACCATTATTCCCTTACCCTCCTATATAACTAAGATCGATTGATGGATTTAAAAAAAAAACAATAATTTCATAAACAATTTTTATATAATAAGACTATTTTAACTGACTAAAATTTGGAAAAATATTTGTGCTATCAACCTCCTTATGAGCGTAGGAAACATGTTACCATGTAATGTCCCCTCAAAAGTGAGATATCCATATTCAATAGATTGTCCTATCATCATGACCCTTGTAGGCTAATGAAGAGGATTACGGGGTCTTCTAATGATGGTATCACTCTAGTGTTCAGTGTGGATCAATTTTTCCTTTCATTCAAGGCTTCCGGGACTCAATTGGCTCAACTTACTATTTATAGTAAGTCAAATAGGGAAAAAATGGGATCCAAACTATTTTTAGTAAGGCATGTGATCAAATGGAGAATCATCAGATGAGTCCCCAATTTAGATGGTGTGTTGAGAAATGATGAATTTAAGAAGTTATTAATGTTATTTGGCTCAAATAATGTTAATTAATTAAAAGGTTATATTTTAATGTTATAACTCGAGGGTCAAAACGTCATTAAAAGGGGGCCAAATAAATGAATTAATTTTTGAGCGCCAACTTCTAAGTTGAAGGAAATATTAAAAGATGCAAATAAATGATATTTTAATATTATTAAATTGCCTTTTTTGAGAAATTCAAATTTCTCATGAAGTTATATATATTTTATTTGGGAGTTATTTAGGAGGTATGGGATTGAGAAATTGTTGTTGATGGAATTTATTTGAGAAGTGAAAGCCAAGGGTTTTTAGTACTCGAGCTATTGGAGAATGATACTTCTTCAGTGATTACAACCATTTGAAGCAGTGAAATACCTATTGAAATTGACATTTAGAAGGGCATCACTCAAATGTTCTAATCATGCAAAATGGAGAAATAAATTTGAGGGTTTTGTGGCATATATCTTAGAGATTGGAAAATTGGAAGGGGAGTTAATTGCAAATTGTTATTGATAAAAGAAAAACCAGATTTTTGAAGAGGTTCGGCTGAATATTCTTCAACTTCTTTTGTAGCAAGGGTTGGCCTGCTTGAGGAGGGAAATTTTGGATTTGAGGGATACAAAAAATAAATAAAAATCTTAAAAGAGAGCACCCATGCATAGGGATTGCAGCCATATTGTTAGTGATAAAAAAGGCAGCCAATTAAAGGAGATATGGACCTATTTATGATTTGGCTTTTTGGATGGAAGTGATAAACAACCACTGCATGTCATCTATTTAATTCAGGTATCCTTGTAATGAGCTATTCTCTTGAATATTGAGAAAATAAAACTAGATTGGAGTAGCTATTTATTCTAGTCACTTATATTACTTTATGTTTTGCATTTCATTTCTTTGCAAATATTTAAAAAAAAAACAAAAAATAAAGAAACCTTCATAAACATCAAAACCACAAAAAAAGGAAAAAAAATAGCATCAAAATACAAGGGCATGAAGCGTTCCTACATTGGTATTAGAGCCAATATCCTACCATCCTAGAGGGTTGAAGGCACATGATTAGTCACCACAAATATTTCACATATATTAAAACAGAATAAGAGGTAGATTGTCAAAGAGATAATCCATTTGTAGAGGAACCTTTGACAAATATGGGGGGTAGATCTGAAGAGGGTGCACACAGGAATGAAAGGAGAGATGATGATAGAGATGGTGACAAAGAAGTGAGAGAGAATTTGAGGGATTTATGAGTTGGTGAGTTGGTCAACAGCAGGTAGCTGGTGTACTGCAGCAGCTCCCATATACCTTGCAGCAGTTGAATTTACCTATGAGCTAACGTCAGGATCAAGATGATGATAGCAGTGTAGCAGGGTCATGAAGAGTACAGAGAGCACCATCCCGCAAATTTGGATAGGCCTACTCGACCCACTTTTTTGAGGGAAGAGTGAGCAGAGGAGAATATTGAAGAGGTTGAGGAACCAACCTTTGCATATGCATATATGGTTGCACATGATGAGTGGTGGCAACTGACACCTGACACACATGAGTTCATGCACTTTGATCATTTTTTTCAAGCAAGGATGGACTATTATAGGGCTCAATAGGGGAATAGACCTCAGAACTAGAATAGGGACTTGAAGCATGTGGCCAACAAGATTACCCTAACTTACTTTGATGGTAGCAACAAGGTGACAACACAGTCTTGGATTCATAAGCTGGACACTTTCATGATGCTTTGACCTATGTCTGAGGAAGAATCAATCAAGTTCACCATGTTACATCTAGAGGGAGCATCCCATGACTGGTGGTATTAGGGAATGGTTACACTACATCACAACTATATCACCACCTACTAGGAATTTGTGGATACACTGGTTGATCACTTTGAAAAAAAGGATCCAAAAGTCTATTTTAGGGATTTGGCACAACTTTGACAGATTGGTAGCTTAGAGGGCTATATCAGTGATTTTCAGAAGTTGTCTATGATGGTTACAAACATTTCAGAGAGGAGGTTGGTTGTGCTTTTCATAGAGGGGTTACTGGAGCCATTATGTGGGTGGTGAAGGATTTCGATCTGCCAACATTATAGGAAGAAATGAAGAAAGCAAGGAGTATGGAACTTGTAGCCCCATCCTGTAAGTTCGAATGATCAAGCGAGTTTGGCACAAAGGGCTTATCTTCATTCAAACATAACAAAACATTTCCCAAGAACAAAGAAAAAATTGATTTTAAGAGAGATCAAAAGGGAAAATCAACAACTTCATTTGATCATGAAACATAAATTATTTGCAGAAAAAGAAGCTTTGTTTCTACTACAAGGGACCATATGATGCAAACCATGATTTCCCCTTTAGGCCAAAGGGAAAAGCTAACCGTGCTATTGGAATTTTAATGAAGATTCAAAATTTGAAAATTTTGACTAGCAAGTTGGTAAAGAAGAATCAAATGATGAAAAGTCAAAAAAAGAGGAGGAAAAGGAAAGGGAAATCCATCTATAGGAGGAAAATATTACTAGTATCTAACAGGAAGGGTCTTTTAGAATGCGTGGTGTCCTAGTAGGTCAAAAGGTCATCACTCTTTTGGACACAGGTGCCACTCATAATTTTATTGATGCACGCTTTGTGGAGAATAGTGGGATTATGATTGAGGAGTTCAAAGGTATAAGGGTGAAAGTGAAAAATGGATATACCCTTAAGTGCAATAAAATGGTCAAAGATCTCCCGATGCGCCTTAATAACTATAACTTTAAGGCTGATTACTATATGGTAAACATGGGAGACATAGATGTAGTTTTGGGGATGAGATGGCTCCATGCTATTGGAAAATTCACTCTTAATCTTTGTGAGATGGAGATGAGTTTTGAGGTAGAGGGAAAAACTCATATACTAAAAGCCATTAAAGATAGCAGTTTCAGGATGTTGTCATTTAGGAGGGTGGAGAGCCTCATGTGACACAATATGGTGGATTGGGAAGCTGAATGTGTCCTAATTCCAACTCAGGATAGGGAGAATAAAATACAATATCATCTGGATATACAGGAGATCAGAGTTAAACATGGGAAGGTTTTCAACAACATCCCACCAGGTAGATCTCCTGATAGGTGTATTGAGCATATTATAGAGCTAGAGGAGGGTGCTAATCCCATGATGATTACTCCATATAGGCATCTGAAATGTCTTAAGGATGAGATAGAAAAATCCATTAAGGAGTTGCTCACCATGGGTCACATCTAGCCAAGTAGGTCACCATTGTCCTCCTTAGTGGTTTTAGTAAAAAAAAAGATGGTACTCTTCATATGTGCATCGACTGTAGGGATCTGAATAAGAGAACCATTAAAAAAAATGCCCCATTCCATGGATCAATGAGATGATTGATGAGTTGCATGGTGCTTGTTTCTTTTCAAAAAATGAGTTGAGGTTTGATTATCACCAAATTAGGGTGTGTGAGCAGGACATGGAGAAAATGACATTTAGATGCCATTGTGGGCACTTCAATTTTGTGGTTATGCCATTTGGGCTAACCAATGCTCTAGCCACATTCCAGGCCACAATGAATAAAATGTTCTAGCCATAGTTGAGGAATTTTGTACTTGTAATCTTTGATGATATACTAGTGTACAGTAGAATGTGGGAGGAACACCTTACTCACTTGGATGTAGTGTTGAGGATTTTGGATAGAGAGTCGTATGCAAAAGAATCAAAGTGTGACCTTGGCATGGTAGAATTATTATATTTGGGTCATATAATTAGTGTAGAGGGTGTGAAGATGGATCCTGATAAGATCCGAGCTATCATTGACTCACCCACTCCAAAGAATCTCACACACTTGTGCATATTTTTTGGGTTATGTGGTTTCTATCACCGGTTTGTCAGTAGTTATTCACATCATGCAGCACCCCTCACAAACTTGATGAAGATAGGTGCTTTCATTTGGACTCCAGAGGCACAAGAGTGCTTCATGAGATTCAAACAGATTATGACCACTTGTCTCGTTCTTGCTCTACCAGACTTTACGAAGCAATTTGAGCTTCAGTGTGATGCTTTGTGTGAGGGAATTGGTGTTGTGCTTATGCAGGAGAAGCACCTGATTGCATTTGAGAGAAGGAAGCTCAGGGGACCAGAGAGATGGTATAGTATTTATGATAAAGAGATGTTGGCCATTATGCACGCTTTGGCCAAATTTAGACAATATCTCATTGGAAATAAATTCTATATAAAAACTGACCATAATAGTCTTCGAAACTTTTTGGGGCAGCAAGATCTTAATGACCATCAACAGAAATGGTTCAATAAGCTTCAGTCATATGACTTTGATATCACATACTTCAAAGGTACTCAAAATGTCATCACTGATGCTCTTTCTCATAGACCATAGTTGAAGACTATGGTTCAGATCTTAGAGGATTAGAGGCATCTGATTGTGGAAAAATACGCCAAGGATACATGGGCATCTGGGATCATTGAGGGGTCAGTTTAGGACAATAGATATGCAGTTGTCAATGAGCTCATAATTTATAAGGGTGGGATATATTTGACACCAAGGTTAGAGGTGAAGAGTATAATACTAAGGGATTTCCATGATGTGCCTATTGCAGGACACCTAGGATACTTCAAAACTTACAGGTAGGTTAGGGAGAGGTTTACATGGCAAAGACTCAAGGCCAATGTCCTTCAGTATGTTAGGGAGTGTCCCATTTGTCAACAGAACAAACATGAGCACACTTACCCAACAGGTCTATTACAACCACTTTTGATTCCTAATAGGAAGTGGGAATTCCTATCCATGGACTTTATTACAGGCTTGCCTAAAGCCTAGGGAAGAGACTGTATATATGTGGTTGTAGATTGGTTAACAAAATATGCCCACTTTTTTTCGATCATAGCTACATATATAGCTACACTGGTGGCAGAATTGTTCTTTTGAGATATTTTCAGACTTCATGGGGTGCCTCAAACCATAGTTAGTGACAGAGACAGTTGCTTTATGATTCACTTTTGGCAGGAGGTGTTCAGACTCTATGGGACCGAGTTAACCCTAAGTACCAGCTATCACCTACAGACAGATGGGAAAACAAAGATATTTAATAAATGGGTGGAAGGTTATCTCAAAAACTACATAGCTAGGCAGTAGAAGGCATGGATAAAGTGGATTTACCTCTATGATTTTTGTTATAAGGGTATGTGCAGGATCATCATGGAAAAAATAGGCCCTTAAGTGGCAAAAAATTCAAAAAAATCAGAGTTAGGTAACTTGACATAAAAAATTGAATAAGTCATCTATATTATTTCAAAAATATGTAAGAATAGAATCTATAGAAAATTGAATTTAGTTTCTGAACTACTAGGTTTATTTAAAAAAGAAAAAACTATTTGGTGAAAATTTGAAATTTCAATGCAAGAGTATTTAAATTTTAGGGAAAAATAAGAAGTAGTGTATGTCGACCACCTAACCATAATAAAATGATAACATTTTTTATAATTTTTTAGATATAAGTAGAGGACTCTATGTCCGATGTGATGCATATTTTTTTGTAATTTTTTTCCAAGTAAATAATTAATTATGAATTTTTATTACAACTTTTAAAAATATAAAAATCTTATGTCCTCCACTTAACATGGCTCAAAACTTCATGAAATTCAATTTTTCTTTTTAATCCTATAGTATGTGAAGCATAGAATGTGACACATGTTTGATTCAAAAATTGTGATACCGTTTGAAAGGTATAGATATTTTCAATCAGCCTATCAATCAAGACTTTAGTTGTAATTCAAATAGAAAATGAATAATAGTTATTTATTAAATTCAAAGTAAAACATAATTTATATTGGTGGAAAGTTGAGAATCTCCTTTAAAAACTATTTTCATTTCATCAATTTTGGGTAAAAAAATTTCATCAAACACATACCCTACACATACCCATAATATCGCCACTTTTTGGCCCATCATGATCCTGCACTTACCCATAATTCCACTTTCCACATGTCCATACAGATGACCCCTTTCATGGCATTATACGGGTATGAAGCTCCTAGCTTGATTGAACTTTTGTTTAGTGATAGCAAAGTGCCTAGTGCAAGAGACTTGTTGCAGGAGAGTCAAGACATTATGAAGGCTCTCAAGGAGACTATCACTAAGGCACAAAATCAACAAAAACAATATGCTAATCAAAGGAGGACCGAGAGATCATTCGAGGTGGGAGATATGGTCTATTTAATGTTGCAGTCATATCGGCGGTCTACACTCAGGAAAAGTGGTGTTGAAAAGTTGAAACCACACTACTATGGGCCTTTTCAGATAATGAGGCGAGTGGGTGAAGTAGCATATGAGTTAGAACTCCCAACAGATAGTCGAGTTCACAATGTATTTCATGTATTACACCTCAAGAAGGAATTGGGACATCATGGGACTCCTTCAAAAATGTTGCCACCCCTGGATGATGAGGGGAAACTAATTCTTGAGCCAAAGGCTATCTTCAAGGGTTTTTGAGAGAGGTGGGTATAGAAACGAACTATCATAGAATATTTGGTCAAATGGAAGGATTTTTCAGTTGAGGATGCCACCTAGGAAGGTAGGGAGATCTTACAACACCCAACATTAAGATTTTTTGAGGGCAAACAATTTTAGGGAGGGAGGACTATCATGTCCCCTCCAAAGTGAAATCCATATTTAGTAGATTAGCTTATCATCATGACCCTCGTAGGCTAATGAAGAGGATTTGGGGGTCTTCTAAGGATGGTATCACTCTAGTGTTCAGTGTGGATCAACTTTGGATTTCATTCAAAGCTTCTGAGACTCAATTGGCTAAACTTACTATTTATAATAAGTCAGATAGGGACAAAATGGGATCATTACTATTTTTAGTAAGGCATGTGATCGGATGGAGAATTATCAGATGAGTCCCCAGTTTAGATGGCGTGTTGAGAAATGATGAATTTAAGAAGTTATTAATGTTATTTGACTCAAATAACATTAATTAATTAAAAATTTGTATTTTAATGTTATAACTTGAGGGTCAAAACGTCATTAAAAGGGGGCCAAATAAATGAATTAATTTTTGAGTGCCAACTCCTAAGTAGATGGAAATATTAAAAGATGCAAATAAATGATATTTTAATATTATTAAATTACCTTTTTGGAGAAATTCAAATTTCTCATGAAGGTCTATATATTTTATTTGGGAGTTATTTTAGAGGTATGGGATTGAGAAATTGTTGTTGATGAAATTTGTCTGAGAAGTGAAAGCCAAGGGTTTTCAGTACTCAAGCCATTGGAGAACAATACTTTTTCAGTGATTGAAGTCATTTGAAGTAGTGAAATACCTGTTGAAATTGGCATTTAGAAGGGTATCACTTAGATGTTCTATTCATGCAAATAGGAGAAATAATCCAAGGGTTTGGTGACATATATCTCACAGATTGGCAGATTGGAAGGGGAGGCAATTACAGATTGTTGTTGATGAAAGAAAAACCAGATTTTAGAAGAGGTGTGGCTGAATATTCTTTAGCTTCTTTTGAAGCAAGGGTCAGCATGCTTGAGGAGCGCGATTTTGGCTTTAAGGGATACAAAAATAAATTAAAATCTCAAAAGGGGGCGCCCAGGCATAGGGATTGTAGCCATATTGTCAGTGATTAAAAACACAATTAATTGAAGGAGATCTGGACCTACTTATGATTTTCTTTTTTGGCTAGAAGTGATAACAGCGGCATGCCTTGTATTTAATTCAGGTATGTTTGTAATGAGCTATTCTCTTGAATATTGAGCAAATAAAACTAGATTGAAGTAGCTATTTATTATAGTCACTTATATTACTTTATGTTTTGCATTTCATTTCTTTGCAAATATTTCAAAACAAACAAAAAGCAAAGAAACCTTCATAAACATCAAAACCACAAAAAAAGAGAAAAAAATCGGTAGCAAAAGACAAGGGCACGAAGCGTTCCCACATACAAACTATGTAACTCATGCTAGGATTTTTAGGCAAGGGCATCGTGATATTCTAAGTCATTTTTATTTGATAACATTTGATCACCTTAATATTTGTGCAAGCATCTTATTCACACTTACGTAGAACAGTGACATCTTCAATTTTTATTAAAATCAATTGTCCCTATTAATTTAGGGAGTAGGTAAACATTTGGAAATAATTAAATGAAAATTTCTTTGCAAGGGAATTTTTTTTGGAATGAATTATGACATCAATTGCTGCACAGATAGAAACAAAGAAACAACCAAAAGCACAAAAGATACAAGTATCGTGTTAGGCATGCATGCATTAAATGAGGGAGTAGAGGCAAGGATCAAATTTGAAATCCACAGAGAGGACTTTCAAAATATAACAGATCTAGAATTAAGAATGGCTCACAGCGTTACCTGTCACTGTATTAGATAAGATTGCCTGCACAAACCAATAAAAATCACTTCCTACTGTTACATCCTAGCGGTGCAATTTCTTAGGATTATTCTCATTAATACCATTGGTTTTGGTGAAGAGGAAGGATATGGCCAAGAACACACATGTGGAAATAGCAGATTCTATTTTTAAACCTACTAAGAAAATAATGCAAAAGCTACGGCATGCACATAAGGATTGCAAAGCGTTTAAACAAAAGAATGCTTACTCTTGGACTGCACAAAATGGATTTGCTGGATAGGTTTCACAAAAAGAAAGGAGTTGCTATAGGCTTGATAATCATGCAAGATCAACAACAAAATGCTTAGTGAAATGTGATCTCATGGTATGCCAAAACTAAATAAACAAAAAAAAATAAAAAGTAAGTGACTTCAAGGAATGCCATATCAGTAATAATTCAAACATGAAAAAAAACCATCACAATAGACATGCTAGAAATTTAAGAATGAAGCATAACAACCAATATCTCATTTCCATATTTTATTTCGGGAAAATCGAATCCAATTGATTTCATCAAATGGGCATCGAAACACATTAACAACAGAGACTAAGACAAGAACATAGAAACCAAGCAGAGATCATAAATACTCTTAAGTATTAAATATCCATAAACATTTCATTCCATTAGAGAACACATTATACCCAAAAATGAATCGAGGATTGGTTTCATGCAAGCTTACCTGAAGATCTGGATGTATATTCACAACAATCTCCACAACGATCTGAATATCCTTTCCTTCTACTCCTCCCCTCGTCCTCCTCCTTTTTCCTCATTAATGAAATCCGTTACATTCAAAAAATGGATTTCATGCATCCAATCAAAATTACATGCAAAAGACGGTTTTTCTTATGCCATTTCATTAAACTTTCAATTTAATTTTGGAACTTATTCAATTTAACATCTTTCTATTTTTTAACTGTTGCATTGAATGGAGTTTATTTCACTGTATGCATGTTGGTTACAAATTATGAAGATAATTTTAAAATAAACTATTTATTTAACTTTATTTTAGATACATAATTATATTTTATCTTTTTGATGAAGGAAAAAGTTTTTTTTGTTTTTGTTTTAATTTTAGCTTTTCTAATATTTTAATTGAGCAAGGTGAGATGTGACATACATAGCATCTAAATGGCAGCAGCTCCAATCATGTTGTGCAACAACATAAAGCACGACACACAAAAAATAAATCTGATTCATTCATGGTGCCTTGGGACTGGCATGAGAATATCTAGGAAAATCCTCTGGTTGGTCGCTCTCATGGGATTAGTTATGGAAATAGAAAGATGATGGTTTTGAGCTCAAATTTTCTTTGGCCTTCAATCACAATTGTGGAGTGCCAAGGCTTGGTGGGCAAGTGGTATGGGAAAAAATAAATTGGGATAGTTTAACTTACTAGTGGCATGGCCAATGGGGGCAAATCTGAAATTTAAGGTGCTTGTGAATGGTTTCTTAGTGGTTGTATTCCTATCACATGAGATCAGAGATAAAAATTTCAATGGGATTTGGCTGATGGATGAAAACAATTTTTACATTCGAAGATGGGAAGTAGGGTTTGATCCTCTTAAACACAAAATCGAATGGATACAAGATTGGTATAAGTTACCTAATCTTCCTCTAGAGTTTTTGCAACCAAACACTCTAGAAGAAATTGACAACCATTTGGGTAGATATGTTTTCTCAAAAGAATATAGATTAATCAAGACGACATAATACATATGCAATGATTTGTGTTGAAATCAAGCCACATAGTCCCTATTGGAAAAAAAATAGGATCATCATACAACAACCCTTGGTCTATGATCTGTTCCTAGAGAACATCCTTCTAGATTCAATACATTGGTGCTCGATGGGTCTCTCAGTGGATCCAAGTGCTAAGAATGAAAATGTCTTACCACTAGATCTAGACAAAGATGTTGATCTACGATTTTGAATGGGTTGACTAGGTTGTGTTTGAATCTCATCAATCCTCTCCCTACATAGTTGTTGATGTGCCTCTAGCCGAACAAGGTAAGCCTTCTCTAGAGGTGAGTAAAGCTTTAGATCATAAGGTAACATAAGTCCTAGGATTGATTGTTAATAATATGAGATTATATTCCATTAATTCACTAGCGGAGGCCAATAAAGAATTGGTGGAATTAGCACATGAGGTAAAAGATCCTTCATTGGATGATATCAGGGTAGATCCAAATTTAGATGAATTTTTGGAGGATAGTCTAGAATTGGAGGATAGGGAGACATTGGTTGGTGCCAAAGAAAGGCCTTCTCACTCGATAGAACAAGGTAAATTAGGCATTCACAAAAAAGAAGCTGCAAAGCTTTCCCCAAACTGTAGGGACATGAAAAGGTGAGGTAGAATTATAAACTCAAAAAGGCTCAAACTCAATGGCAAAGCTTGTGGCTAGAAAAAAATCATAGAAATGTTGAAAGTAGGGATGAGAGAAACACTTCCTAAAAAAATATGAAGATATTATCATGGAATGTTAGGGGCCTTAATTCCCTTAACATAAAATGCCTAATTCAACATAACCTATTGATGTCTCAGGTTGATATAAGTCTTCTTGAGGAAACTAATCTTTGTCAAGCAAAAGTAGAAATATTTTCCAATAAATTAAGTTCTTGGATGTTGCTGCTAGTATTTTCTAAGGGTTTGGCTTGTGGTCTCATCACTCTTTGGCATCCTGAAAGAGTTTCAATCGATATGTTATTTTTAGACAAAAGGTGTGTTGGAGCATCAAATTTTCATCAAATTTTGGCAAAACTTAAGGTTCCCATGAAATTTTTTTATTGTAGCACTAAAAAATGCACCTGTACAATCTAGCCTGGGAGCCTAATTTGAAAAATCACAACTTAAAGCCTATTCAAATTCATGCCAAATCACTTTACAAGCATGTTAATCTACCATAAGTGTATGTTTGATTTTGGCCTCCTATAATCGTATTTGATAGGGTTTTGAAAGTTGGAGGGTTCTCAAATAGTTTCTTGTCTACATAGTGTTAAATCTACTAGGGAGGTCAACTTTGGAGGCCATTATTTATGAGCCAGATTATTTTCATGACAAGCAATTTTTTGTTTCAAATTTTCCCCATGTTAATCTACTTCCATGTCCATTTTCAAAGCCTCAACATGTTTGATTTTTTTTCAAAGTCAGAAGCAAATGGAATTTTCATAATTTTTATGTCTGTAGTTCCAAAAAAGTTGTAGAGGGGTCTAATTTGACCTTGAATATTTTATGAAGGAAATGGATTGGTGAAAAAACCTTTTGCACACATGTTCATTTGACCTCAATGAACTAATTTCCCTAGTAGAAGCTTCCTAGGAGAAAAGCTATTATTTTTTCAAAATGTTGATTTGATGGGTTCTAGATGGCTTTTGATAGGTGCAGTTTCAAAAAAGGTTGGGTGAGCAACTTTGATTGTTAATATTTTGCAATCCTGAAGAATATATAAATTTATTTTGCAAACACACTCCCAATCAATATTCAACATGTCAATCAATTTTTATGGCTTTGGGGTAATATTTGATCAATTTTCCAAGGCTATTCTAGAGGCTACTTGCACAAGTTGTCAGGAACAACCTTTCTTTACTCTTCAAATTAAGAACTAGTAGTTGCGTGTAGTGACATGCAATGATGAGCCGATAAGTGGAGGGGAACTCTAAATGGCAGGGATGTGTACACACTTATCTGCACACATGGAACATTTGATAAGCTATATTTTAAGTGTTATGTGGAACATCAATGTCACCATTGATCATAGTAACTAGCAATGCTATGTACAAATTTGGATTTATGTCATAGCAGATGAAAACAACATTGTTACATATTGACACATTCTTGGAATGATAAGCCATATTTTGAGTGTTATGTGGAACATTGATGCCACCATTGTGCATAGTGGTGGACAATGTATTTCCCCTATGTGCAAATATGTGTGTGTGTGTGTGTGTGTGTGTGTGTGTGTGTGTGTGTGTGTGTTTGTGTGTGTGTGTGTGTTATAATAGATGCAAACATGATTGATACATAGAGATCCATATGTGTTGTATGGAACATTGATGCAACCATTGATCGAGATGGAAAAATCCACAAAACAAAAAAATTCACAGTAATAAACCCATGGAAAACCATTTCCAGAAAATGCAAACTATAAATGTAGCAATATTGCTTTTAACAAAAAAATTAGTCTTTTCTAAACAACATCTTATAGAATATTGAAATACTATAGCCTTTTCAACATCACCTTATCGAAAATGAAACAATATAGTGTAAGCTAGAGAATGACAATCAACAATGCCTTATGGATAGAAACATAAACTGTATAACATTAACAATTTTATTGCATTACAAGCATAATTACAAAATAGAAGCCATAAATCAAACAATATTGGTTTCAATAGTGACCTAGATAAAAAACCTCACAAAACACCAAAATTCACAATAACAAACCTATGGAAAAATATATACTTTTCAATATTACCATATCGAAAATGGAACAATATAGCCTAATGTAGAGAACAATAATGAACAATGTGTCATGGAAATTAATATAAATTGTATAACATTAACTAGATTATTATGTTTCAGCCATAGCCATAAAACGGAAGCCATAAATCAAACAATATTGGTTTCAATAGTGACCCAGATGGAAAAACCCACAAAACACAAAAATTCACAACAAACCAATGCAAAAACTATATTCTAAGTGTTATATGGAACATTCATGCCACCATTAATCACAACAATGGATAATGCATTATCTCAAAAGGACAGTACAATTATGTGAAAGCTTAGAATATAATTCAAATGTCAAATAATTGTATTTATATAAGTCATGCACAACCTTAAAAATAAAGAGATAATTGCATTCATAGAATTCTGTTGAAGATTGATACAAAATTTAAATTTTTTTTTTTATTTTACTTCTAATCATTCTTGTTGATTTTTCAATTAATGATTATTCTCTAAGGTTATTTACAAAAAATTACTTCCTAAAAATCACCATTATGCAATTTGAAAACTCAACAATTTTAGGATCATAACAAAAAGTCAAACCATTATCAATACTGGGATGGCTGAAAACCAAAAATAAGAGTAGTTGATAGAGCCCTGATGATGAGACCATAAGTGATCTCATATTTAATCAAATAAAATCATATATTTCTTCCTAAAGCATTAGTGTTAAAAGTGGATTTGAGTAATAATTGAAAGTTCTTTAGTTGTTTGAGGTAGAATGTAAAGTGAATATTTGATTTATTTTTAGTAATTAAATATGATCCAAATTTCCTCTAATATGTCTACTTGAAGTGTTTAAGATGATATAATGCAGATAAATGAGTTATTAAATAACCCATGGTAAAAAGAAGCTACAAACACTTGTAGCTAAAAAATATTTCATCATATCTCAAAAATTATGATCTGGGTTCTTGACAATTTTGAATAGAAAGTAGGAGGCAAAAATATGAAAAAAAACCATTAAATTTCATAATAACCTAGATTGTTCACCAGTCCAATGCTTTAGAACTTTGCTTTCATGCTTTGAAATTTTCAGAGCTAAAGAAGGATCTAAATGAAGGATAAGTATGATAGCATTTATGAAGAGGTGAGTAGTTTGGGCTTCTATGAGCATTTAAGGAACAAAAATTGAGATGTTTGGTCAAGAAAATTAAATAACAATCCCTTCATTCATGTGGAGAATTAAAGGTTCCCTAAAAATTAGGTGCTCATAAATTGTCAAAAATGTAGTCTCAGTAAAATAGTGATATCTCCCTCATTTCTCAACAAAATTCAAAAATTCAAAATGATTTGGAAAGTATAATGGAAGGGATAAAAACCTTTTTGATAATTTGGCTTTATTTTCATCAAGGAAGGAGCAATATGTGATAGAAAATGACTGAGATAAAGGTGGCATGATTAAAGGCAACTGCTCTAGAACGTTCCAAGTTTAAGGAATGATCCCTCCAAAATAGGATATTGGATCCACATTTTTAGTGGATTGGTTGGGTAGATATGTAATATGAATTCTATAAATACAATGTAATAATTTGATAAAAAAGGAAGGGGATTAGAAAGACTTATTTTGGCCTGAGGAAATAGGATAGTTTCTAGTTTCATTTCAAGCAATGTATTTCCAAAAAATTTAGAGTAAATTTGAATTCAAACAAGCTTTTCATTTCTAGAAAAGTGTGAAGTAGTTTAGCATTTTAAATTCATGCAAGTGTGCCCTATATTATTTTCTTTTCATGCAAGTGTGCTCTAGAATAGGTTTGATTGTAGAATAGACTGTCAAGCAAGTTTTCTCCATTCTCTTTTGCATACAACCATACACACTTCCTTGGATTGATAAGTTAAATGATGAGGAATATAATGGAACCATAATTTTTTGTGATAAGTTTTTTGTAATCCTAATCATTGAAATTATCAATCCAAGGCGGTGTCCATGGCTGTATGCAAAAGAGAATGGACAAAACTTGTTTGATAGTCTATTCTACAATCAAACTTGCAGAAATTAAACATATTCTGGAGCACACTTTCATGAAAGAAAAATAATATAGGGCACACTTGCATGAACTGAAAATTCTAAACTACTTCACACTTTGCTAGAAATGAAAAGCTCACTTGAATTCAAATTTACTCTAAAAATTTTGGAAATACATTGCTTGAAATGAAACTAGAAACTATCCTATTTCCTTAGGCCAAAACAAGTCTTTCTAATCCCCTCTCTTTGATTCCTTGATTACAATGAATTTATAGAATTATTATCTTCAACTAATCTAAAAGATAAGATTTGATTGTTGTATAACAACTTGCCAGAAGATAGGAACATGTGTTGAGGGAAAAAAATAAGTCTTTGGGTATGTGCAGGATCATCATGGAAAAAATAGGCCTTTAAGTGGCAAAAAATTCAGAAAAATCAGAGTTAGGCAACTTGACGTAAAAATTTGAATAAGTTATCTATATTATTTCAAAAATATGTAAGAATAGAATCTATAGCAAAATGAATGTAGTTTCTAAACTACTAGGTTTATTTAAGAAAAAATAAAAATCTATTTGGTTAAAATTTGAAATTTCAATGCAGTAGTACTTAAATTTCAGGGAAAAAATAAGAAGCAGGTGTCTGTCTGACCACCCTAACCATAATAAAATGATAATATTTTTTTATAAGATTTTACACATAAGTAGACGATGCATGTTTGTATGTGATGCATATTTTTTTGTAATTTTTTTGCAAGAAAATAATTAATTATGAATTTTTTACTGCAACTTTTAAAAAATATAAAAACTCATATGTCGGACCACCTTAACTTGGTCAAAACTTCATGAAATTCAATTTTTCTTTTTTTAATCCTATATTATGCAAAGTATAGAATATGATGCATGTTTTGGATTCAAAAAATGTGATATTGTTTAAAAGATGTAGATGTTTTTCAATCAGCCTATCAATCAACACTTTAGTTGTAATTCAAATAGAAAATGAATAATAATTATTTATTAAATTCAAAGTAAAGCATAATTTATATTGGTGGAAAGTTGAGAATCTACTTTAAAAACCCTTTTCATTTCATCAATTTTGGGTAAAACAAAAGTCGTCAGCCACATACCCTACAAATACCCATCATATTGCCACTTTTTGGTCCATCATGATCCTGCACATACCCCTTTCCTTCATCTTGCTGAGTCAGTCTTTTTTGGTCATCCAAAAAAAAAATGCTTATTTTGCATCCCCTAAAAAAATTTGAAAAATACATTTTAATGTTGAAAAATTCTTTCCTTTCCCTTGTGTATCATTAAAGCTCATAAAACAACTCCTAGATGCTTGCAAAAAGGTTCGAACTATCCAAAATTGTCTCCTATATATACTCCATTTGTTTGCACAACCTAACAACCTACCTTAATGCTTCGAACTTTCCCCTAGATGCTCTCAACTATTGTCCCTTAACTGCTCAACCTCTTCATACTTAGTTCCAAAAATTCAAGAGCATAGAAGCAAACGAATAAACAAATTCTAAAAATTTCAGAACATGGAAGCAAACTTCAGGAGCATCAGACTAGTGAAGTTTTTTCTCAAACCACAAATTAGTTTTCATGAAATTTAATGGTTTTTTTTCCTTCTTGTCTTCAAATTAATGTCCAAAAATCTCAAGAAGCCATATCATAATTTTAAAGATATGATGAAATATTTGACTACTGCAACTGGAAATCTCTTACTTTCCTCATCATGCTTAGTCTTGATAAATCCATAATTAAACAAAATACATGCTTTTATTTAGCTAGTAGATGAGAAAAAATTTTGTCTCATCACTTTGTGGAAACCCTATGGTAAGGCTAACTTCATAAAAGATCTAATGCTTTGAAAAGATCCATAGTAATCATGAATATAAGTTGAGATGAAAGATCACTCACTAAGACATTACTATCTTATGTGAAATAGGATTGTTTGTCTCAAGTATGTTCTACAAAAATCGAAAGGAAATGTGAAGTTTAGTACAATGAACATGTGTCATTGGTAGACAATATGTAAATTAGGGAAAATAAAGAGCTCTATAATTTATAACAAATAATATGCATTGCATGTGCAATAAAAGGAATTAAGTAAATAAGATGTAGGCATACCTTGTGGGTGTAATGGGATGTAGTATGAATAGAAGAAAAGGTCTGCTCTCCACCCTACCATATTGGGCCATGCAACCTCATGGGCTGCCACAAAACCCCTGAGCAAGAACATACATTGCCCACCATTATGATCAATGGTGAAACCAATTTTTCGACACCTGAGAATATTTACTTCAAATTCATCATTTCTAGATATTTGATTGTTTTTGAGTTTTTTCATCCACAAATAAAAACAAAATCAAATATCTAGAAACAACAAACCTTAAGCATTATGGATTGTGGAAATCTCATAGCATTTTAACCTAAAAATTTTATTTAGTTGAAATTAGTGTTATACATTTTTCAAAGTATATATAGTTGTATCATTTATGACAAATAATTTGACATGTTGTTGTGAAATAAGAGATGGAATAAAAGACATATAGCCTTACCTTCTATATAAATAGAATTTAGTTGTAGCTTGTACACCATGTCAAACATGTGATCACAAAACTATTTAGTATTGTGGAGATGTGCAGTTACAATTGAGAACGTTTGCAATATAAAATGGTTTCAATAAAATATAGTTAGACACAAGGGAAATTTGAATTTCAATGCAATGAACATGTGTCATTGATAGACAACATCTAAGTTAGGAAATATAAATAGTTCTATAGTTTATAGTAAATAATATGTAATGCATTTGCAATAGAAGAGATCGCATAAAAAATACATAGACATACCTTTTACAGAGAGCGAGACATAGTATCTTTACAATTATAAGTCCCATATAATTCTATTTTGACACCTAAGAGTTTTGTTTGGTTGAAATCAGTGTTATCCATTTTTAAAACTATAAACATTTGTATCATTTGTGACAAAGAATTTGAGATGTAGTTGTGAAATAAGAGATGGAATAAAGGAGATATAGCCTTACCTTGAATATAAATGAAATGTAGTTGCAACTCATAAACCTTGCAAAACTTGTGATCATGAAGCTATTAAGCATTGTCAAGATCTGTAGTTATAGCTAAGAATGTTTTCAATCTAAATTGGTTAGAATTTGATATAGTTAGACAAAAATGGTTCAAAGGTGATAGCACTAGTAGCAACATCATTGACCAAATAAGAGGAAGGTATTGAGAGAAAAATTAAATAAAAAGATTATTTGGTCAACCAAGGAAGAGAAAGGAATCTAGGTTTGTTGTTGGAGGAGATGAGAAGCATAATGCAAGAATTGAATAGAAACTTCTCTTAGCAATCACCATAGAAGTAGAAATCTGGCTAGCTTGGTAGAAGTGATTGCAACTATACTATGGAGGGAACGAGAAGGAAGGAAAATTAGGAATGGTGGGAATTCTAAATGTATTGAAATGAAGAGGGAAAGGAGAAGAAGTATACTTACCATAAATAATAGAGAAATTTCATCATGATGGGAATGCACAAAATTATTGGACATGATCCTCTTCTTTGATTCAAAGTGCACTATATTTATTAGAATACAGTCTAGAGTATTTGTCAAAAGAGAAAGGCGGATCTTTACATATTCTTGTTATTGTTTTTACATGAGAAGGAGTTGTTAATGTTAGGCCTTTCCTTTCTTTAGTTCCAATATCTATTGTAGCTCTCTCTAGCATCAAGCGTTGATATTTATGTATTGTTATTTCCCAAGCCATTATCAAGGGGAGCTACCTTTGGCTGCCCTGTGTGATCGGGGGAATAGGGATGGATTTTGGATTGTCTTGATCCTATGTTGGGACAATGTAGTTTGGGAAGTGGAAAACAACATATTCAGGTGATTGAGGTGGTTTAGCACCCCTAGCATATATGATAGACTTCACTAAACCCAATGATCCATTAACCAAGCCAACTATCACCCAAAGATTTGTTGTTGAAATTACTTGTTGGCCAATTGCAAGTAAGAGATTTGCTTGAATTTTTTCATCATCACAATAATCAAGTGTGTTTTGTTGAGTAGTTTCAGTTGCACTAATTGCAATGGGAACATTTAACTACAAAATAATTTTTCTTTTGTGTAAGGAAACCAACCTATTTGTTGGGAATAAGTGAATATCTCCGTTGAACTCTTGGTTTTGCTTAATTGAAAGCATGGAATTTATTCGATTCATAAGAGTTTTCCAGTTAGCTTGAGATGTTTGACAATTTCTAATAGTCACAAAACTATTATTGTGTATTGGATTGTCTATGCTGGTGGAAGACTATGTCGAGCATAACAACAATATTAAAAGTGTGCCAAAGATCCAAGGCTATGGAGCAAGAAGCACATATAGGCCTATCTAAAATAGGTGGCAACTGTGTCAATTTATCCACAAGTGTAATAGAGGTACCACCAAATGGCTGCATATGTCTACTAGGAAATGCTTTCCACATTTGACTATCTATTTTGAGAACAACTTGGGCCACTATGGGCCAATATGGTGTTCTTCAATGATATTTAGAGCAACCTTTTGCTCAGGAGATAACTTATGACAAAGTGTAGGTGCAACCAACAGGAAAAGAGTGTCTTTATCTATATGCAATTTACTTGTTGAGATGAACTCTTCAGCAACATTATGTAGATTCTTTGGAACATGATGTGCATCTCACTTGTGATTTAGATCTAAGTTTCATCTACCCAATAGTTGCAGCTAATCAAAGCAAACATTATTCATAGTACCAAGGTGAGAAAGCAACTCCCATTCATACTCATCTATGGGAGGTAGAGACTAGGCTCTATTGGTATCACTATCACCTTCCTCTTCATTAGTGGGTGGAGTAATAACTCTATTGACATTCCAAGGGTGATAGCCAACGACATGAAATAACCTCCAGTTCAGTGTTATACTATCTCTAGTGAGGCCTATGTCTGCTTCAACATTTTAGAAAGGCTTGTATAGTAGCAATTCCGACCAACAAAATGTTTCAAAGGTATCACTATGCTCTGGGGGGTAGACTTGAATAGCGGGTAAACAATGATGATAGCAGGCTGTGGTCAAGAATGCCAACCCCCACCTTTGTGATTTTTTTGATATATATACAATTGTGCAAATTGAATAAGGGATATATTCTCCATTTCAGGTGGTCTTTGCATGTAACAATGAATATAACCACTTCCAAGCTTGCCACCATTATCAACTATTTTCAAATAGTGGAATGTCTAGCTACCGATGTTCAAAAACATGAAATGTTGGCTTGAGATGACATGGGAAATTTTTTGCAGCATATGGCATGTTTCTTGTGCACTAGTGTCATGATCTACAACCAAGTTTATCATGAAATTTTGATAGGAAAGCAACACTTTATCCCCAGATGATTTTTTTTTTACTTTGATGTATATTTGGAAATTTAGTTTAGCACAATTTTTCTTGACAAGACTAGCTAGCAATCAATGTTTTCTCACCAGATCACAAGCATCTCAGGGTTGTGGATATTAACACACTCATCATTTCTTGCTAGCTTATAGGATTTTTTTGATTCACTATCAATTACTAATGTCAATGATGGTTGTCCAGTCCATGGAGCTTTGTAGAGACATTGTAATTGGTTGCCTTTTCTACTAAGCCAAGTGTACTAAGTACACTTGGCATGCCTCTATTTGGTGTTCAACAGTTGTTCATAATCCACCATCGGGTCCATGCAAGAAATTTGTGGACTGTCAAGCAAACATGAGTCCTCCAAAGGAGAGTGGTGGACTCTTGATATTAGTTGTTTCGGTGAATGAGGGTTCCACGCTAAAACATAGCGATCGAAGAAGGTTTTTTCCTGTTGAAGCTCATATGGGTTGGACCAATCAAGCATGTCCATATTCAGGGCACTTGGAAGCCACAAGAAACCATGTACATGTGTTGATTGATGGTGTTGCCACTCATACCTATGCCAGTAGTCCTTTCTGTGGAACAACCTGTCAATAACCTCTTCATAGAAAATGGCAAACTACAAGTGCATGTACAAGGTTGTTTTGTGTGGGATATGGATGATATTTTCTATGAAGCATCTTTGGGAGTATTGAATATGCAGTAGGGAATGATGATCAATTATCCTATGCAAATCAGGCCATTTTGTGTCTACAGAGCTCAAAATGAAGAAGAGAGTTAGTGTGCCAAGTTGGTGGATCATTGCCACAAGCTCTTGCTGGAACTTTCCCCAATATGATCTTGTCCCTCACAAAGATGCAAAAAATAAAACAAGTTGGTTTGCTATATGGGTGTCTGGATCATCCTAAAGCAATTGTCACAAAGCAACAAAAAACTTTAGGATCCTTTCTTCCAAGTTTTCTTTTATGAAAACGAAAGTCGACTGTTGACTTCGATGTCTCATTATCAAATTATAAAGGTAATATCTAAATCTAACATTCCTCCCAAATATATTATCATAGTATCTCATCAAGTGCAATAAATATTCATGTAAGTGAATTTGTATGCTTCTTGATTGTAGGGGAATTGTTGTTCCAGTGGGGAACAAGGTTGGAAAATCCATGCTTAATTACCCTTCTATATTATATTCAATGAAAGGGTTAGAATTTATCTCAGGCCAAGGAAAATTATCTTGACTAATGTATTCAATCTACAAAGAATCTATAATTCTCTACAATTCGTGGAAAGCGTTGGGCATCAATGGAATAAATGATGATAAGTCGTCAAGCTTGACTCCCTCATCAACAACACTTTCTAGAGTTGCCGCTGGTTTAGCTATGTTATGTGTCAATTCTTTCATTGTGTGCAGAAGATCAAGGATGTTAGTACTTATAGCAAACAAAAAATATAAATCATCACAATCAATTGCAACATCACTATAGTATGGATCATTCTCAATTTTGTATATTAATGCAGACAAGACATTATGTTTGTCAACATAGAAATCATAGTTCATCCCCTGAATGCCAGTTCTTTGAACAATCACCACTTCAATATCATGTAGGCAACATGGTAACAAAGTTGAGATGGTAGTGAAGACTTGAGGGAAGCTTATAGTATGGCCACTATATTTGTATTGGACTCCTCTAGCATGGGTCACTTGCAAAACTAGAGCAACTATATTTATAAGCATTATTTCAACCTAAGTAGGCTTTGCAAGGACAAGAGGTTGTGGTCTTGGATCTATCTTGTTGACTAAACTGAATCTATGAAAAAAAAATTCAAAAGCACAATGCAAACATGTGACACCTGTGTTGGATGCTCGAACTTTCATTTTAGCATACCTTTCATTGCAAACACTAAAAATTTTCAAATCAGATAAAGCATTAATGTAATGATGGAAGGAATACATTGCAATACAAAAAGAATATCCAAACATGCTACTAAAGTAGTTGGGGGCTGATGACGTGGATGGAAAGCCATGCTTGGCAACATTTTGTTGAGGTCTACAACCACCTATTATTGAGGCACCTTCACTGGGAATGTTGTATGGAAGTTAGGAGGGGATGGGGGTGCATGACTATAGAAGTGAGAATGTTCTTCCAACAAGCTTGGCAGCAATTGCAATGTGCCCACTTGATTAGGTGGGGACAAGCTAGGATGAACTACAGTGGCTCTTTGCTGCAAGTATTTGGCTTGATGACTCACATAAATCTAGTCTCTATGGCACACATAATAAAGTTGGTTTCTTTGGAATTTTGTTTCCTTTTTTCGGTGCATACTTGATGTATGGCTAGAACTTGAACAAGGCTCAGGACCCTACAACCATATTATGAGGAAAATAATAAAATACTTACAAACACTAGCTTAAAGAACAATGGAATAACTAAAGAGGTCAAGCTAATTGAATATGAAACAAAATAGCCAAAGGTAGAGAGCAACACTCAACAATGCCTTATGGAAAACTACATAATCTATATAACATTAACTATTTTACTGCATTGCAACTATTGACACAAAATGGAAGCCATAAATGAAACAATATTGGTTTCAACAATGCCCTAGATGGAAAACCCACAAAACAAAAGAATGCATAGTAACAAAGCCATGCAAAAAAAAAAACCAACACGTACACACTATTTTTTTCTTCAACAATTCCTTATGGAGATCAACCAAAGCATACATATATGCATATGTATATGTAAATGTATCTATCCAAATGCAATTCATTTTGATGGAGAGTGTAATGAAGGGAAGGTACGACACATTTTTTAAAGGAGAATGTAACATCATTGCTGCTTATGCTTATCCATCATTCCTTCATTCCAATCTCCATCTAAAATAACTTAACTTTCTTGATTGTATAAGCATAAATACATATGCATATGCATATATTACAATGAAGATGATAAAGTTCTTGCAAACATGAACTTAAAGAGCAACCGTGCAACTAAAGAATAGATAGGTAATATAAAATGAAATAGAACAAAGGAATGCCTACTCTCCACCCTACCATATTGGGTCATGGATCCCCAAGGGCTCTAACCAAATCCTTAAGTAAGAACATACATTGTCCACCACTTTGATCAATGGTGAAACCAATGTTTCTTATTACACTTAATATACAACCTATCATTCTAATAACTCCTTTTTGAGGCTGAAAGGAATAATATCCCAGCCATGGCAATTGACATCATGGGTATTTTTGATGGAGACTATAATGAATGGAAGGTATGATGCATTGTTTAAAGAAGAGTCTAACGTTGTTACTACTTATGCTTATGCATCATTCCTTCCTTCATTCCAACCTCCATCTAAAATAGCTTCAATTTTTTTATTGCACATGTATATATACATATACATATACATATACATATGCATATATTATGATAAAGACAAAAAAGTGCTTACAAACACCAACTTAAAGAGCAACAGTGTAGTTAAACAACAAATAGAAAATATAAAATGAAACTGAACAAAAGAAGGCCTACTCTCCACCCTACCATATTGGGTCATGGAGCCTCATGGGATATCACCAAACCCTTGAGCAAGAAGATATATTTTCCACCACTTTCATCAATGGTGAAACTAATATTTCTTATTACACTTAATATACATCCTATCATTCTAACAACTCCTTTTTGAGGCTGAAAGAAATAATAACTAAAAGGGTGCATCGAATAAGCATTATGGGCTCTAACCAAACCCCCGAGAAAGAACATACATTGTCCACCACTATGATCAATGGAAAAAACAATGTTGCTTATTACATCCAATATAGAACCTATCATTCTAACAGTTCATTTTCCAGGCTGAAAGAAATAATAGCCAAGCTGTCACAACCGACATCATGCATTCGATGCATATGTAGAAATTTTCTACTTGGAAATATAAAACCATGTGCCAAAAAAAAAATTGCATGTGCAAAAATTCTTTTTTGAACAGTGCCTTATGGAGAACAACCAAAGAATGCATATATGCATATGTATATGTAAATGTATCTATGCATATGCAATGCATTTTCTATGGAGACTGTAATGAATGGAAGGTATGATGCACTCCATAAAAGAGAGTGTAACGTTGTTGTTGCTTATGGTTATGCATCATGCCTTCCTTCATTCTAGCCTCCATCTAAACAAACTTCACATTTTTTATTGCACATTCATATATATATATACATATGCATATGCATATATTATGATGAAGATAATAAAGTGCTTGCTAACACCAACTCAAAGACCCACAGTGTAGATAAATAGAAAATATAAAATATAAAATGAAACACAACAAAACAAGGCCTACTCTCCACCCTACCATATTGGGTCATGGAGCCCCATGGGCTCTCACCAAACACCCGAGCAAGAACATACATTTTCCACCACTTTGATCAATAGTGAAACCAATATTTCTTAGTACACTTAACATATAGCCTATCATTCTAACAACTCCTTTTTGAGGTTGAAAGAAATAATAACTAAAAAGGTGCATCTAACTTCAAATAGCTATATATCAGTGATTTTTTTTTTTTCAAGAACATAGGTAGGAATTGCATGCACTGGATGCATTTGTAAAAATTATTACACTAATATATATTGTTGAAGAACCTAGTTCAAGTGAAAAAAAATTTGTTACACCCTGGTTAGATACCGATAGAATTTAAGGTGCATTGATGGTTGTCATTTTATTCCAGTGTTGTATATTTCTTGTATGTGTTTTAGCCAAGGTTCTTGTCCCTAAAATTCCATTGGTATGTAAATAAGGTGTAACAAAAATTTCGTCACTTGAATTGGGTTCTTCAGTTGAACTAGGTTGTCCAACAATATGCATAGATTTTCCTTTGTCTTTTGCTAGATATTCTAGAATACATGCCAACAAATATTGTCTAGCATCATGCATTGGATGCATATGTAAGAATTTTTTGCTTGAAAATATTCACACTAAAAGAGTATGTGTAGAAATGTATGTACGTGGCATTGGATGTAGACAATATACATATATAGATGAATGTAAACTTATAGATATACATATGTATTGATACATGTGTTGAATAGGGTGATCAAACTTCAATGTTCAACAAAGCTCACAATCCTAGCTCATAGCTTTGATAGCAAGTAAAGCAATAGAAGAACACCCAACAATGCCTTACTGAAATTTGTGAAGAATTTCACTACCTCTTTTTAAATTTAAAATGACAGGGGTTTTTACTACCATCACCACTACATGGAAGCCATACAATAGCTAATATTGATGCTAAGAGAGGGAGCTTCTATGAAGGTGCAAGTCCGATCATCTATTGTAAAGTTTTTATGAAGCTGACCAGTTGGAGGTTATTTTGTGTTTTTTGCATGGGGCAATGATTCTGAAAGTAATACAAAGGACTTGGTAATGGCATTATTGATCAGAGTGATGGAAAATGTATGTCCCCTATGTAAAGATATGTATGTATGTCATAGCAGATGCAAACAACATTGATTCCATAAGGAATTTTTGATTGGTCTTCTCTAGCTTAGGGTATACTATTTCATTTTCAATAAGAGACTGTTGAGAAGTCTATATTGTTTCATTTTCGATAAGGTACTATTGATAAAAGACTATATTTTTGCATAGGTTTGTTATTGTGATTTTTTGTTTGATGCCACCATTGATTGTAGTGATGGACAATGTATTTTCCCTATGTGTAGATATTTATGTATGTCATAGTAGATGCAAAAAACATGGATAAGTAATGATCCCTATGTTTATTCTACTGGGAAATTCTTGGAAAGATAAGTTGTATTTTAATTGTTATATGGAAAATTGATGCCACCATTGATCTAACTTTAGGAACTCACACATAGCAGTAATATACTCTACACTTAGCCAACACAAGAAGATTAAAAGTAAAAACATCAAAAGAAAAAAAATATGGGAACCTCTAGTTGTGTGGTTTCCCCCTATTGTGTGAACTCTGGTCAAAAAGAACTTCAACCTTTCGACGCCTGGATTCCAGTCAGGAAAAAGGTGGCATATTTTTTTAATTTTAAATTAAAAGTGTTTGGTGTGTCGATAGAGAAGGCCAATAAAATTAAATGATAGTTGGCATCAACATTAATTTTTGTATGGTTTTTGTGTGGTGACAATGTTCACAAAGTAATAAAATAGTCCATGTTCTTCTTGAAGGATAGTTGTTATTTTTCTAAACCTCAATAAGGATTTGATACAATGGGAGGATGTATATTAAGTTTAAGATACAACATTGATGAAATCCTTATTAAGGCATAAACAAATAACATCTATCCTTGAAGCCATACAAAAACAACCAACAATGCCTTATTGTGAAGAACATGAACTATTTTATCACTTTCCAACCATTGCCACTGGACAAAAACCACAGATCAAATAATTTATTTGAGATAATAGAACAAAAATCAACATAAAGAAATGTCTTTATGGGGAATAACATAAACTATTTTATTACTTTGACAAACAAGAACAATTTCAATAAATGCACTATGCTTCTCTCAAATAGAAAAACTACAATTTTCAATTGAAACATATGTACCCATTCGTTTTTCAATTTTTGCAACATTTTTTGATGAATGGACATAGGGCCAATGCTATGCCAAGCAACAATACATTTTTGTGGAGAAGTTTAAGTATAGGCCTAAAAAGAAAAAATGAAATTATCTTATGAAAATAATAAGCATAGGAAGGAGTATATATGAATGTTGTATGCACCTGATTTCACATACATACATATCTACACATAGGGATGTGTTACAATCCATCTCTAATTTCAAAAACATACATATCTACACATAGTGAAAGTAAAATGAGAAACAACAAAAGAAGGCCTACTCTCCACCCTACCTTATTGGGTTATGGATCCCCATAGGCTCTTACCAAACCCCTGAGCGAGAACATACATTGTCCACCACTATGATCAATGGTGAAACTAATCTTCCTTATTACACTCAATATAAAGCGTATTAATGTAAGGACGCCTCTCTAAGGATGAAACAAATAACAATTATCTTCCCAAAAAAATAAACATGGGGAGGAGTATATATGAATGTTGTCTACATCTAATTTCACATACATACATATCTACAAGGAAAAAAAGAATGAAACACTACAAAAGAGACACATACTTTTTTGTGTGTATATATTTCCAAGCAACAGATTCCTACATATACATCCAATGCATGCAATACATATATTTTGAGTTGCAAAAAAAATATACATCTATGTATATGTATCCAAAGTTAAATGCACATATATACACATTGTTGATTGTTGTTGAATAGATGCAAAAATATTATTTCATTTATGATTTCCATGTAGTGGAAATGGGTGGAAATCAATAAAAGAGTCCACATATATGCTTAGAAAGTAAGATCCATACAAATATATATGCATCTAAAGTTATATGTAGACAACAAAATTATATATCCATAGGTGGGATTCAAAGATATAAATGTTGTCTGCATCTAATATAAAAAACACACATATCTGCACATAAGAAATATAAAATGTAACACAACAAAATAAGGCTTGCTCTCCACCCTACCATATTTGGTCATGGAGCCTCAGGGGCTCTCACCAAACCCTAAAGCAAGAACATACATTGTCCACCACTATGATCAATGGTGAAATCAATTTTCCTTATTACACTTACTATATAGCCTATAATTCTAACAACTACTTTTATGATGCTGAAAGAAATCATAACTGAAAAGGTGCATTTAAGTTCAGATTCCCCAAATAATAAACATGACAAGAATTATATATGAATTTTGTCTACATCTAATTTTGCATACATACATATCTACACACAACAAAAGAGAAATGAAACACAAAAAAATAAACACATACATTTTTTGTTTATATATTTTTAAGCAACAGATTCTTACATATGTATCCAATGCATGCAATACATATATATGCAACTCCAAAACAAAATCTAGACCAATATATATATATATATGATGTTATATGTTAGATGCACATATATACACATTGTTGATTGTTGTTGAATAGATTTGAACATGTTATTTCATTTATGGTTTCCATGAAGTGGTGATAGTTGCAAAGCAATAAAATAGTCCACATATATAGCCACAATAATATTTAGCATTCTAAAGTTACCAAAGCAATTAAACAATTTATGTTCTTTACAAAAAGGAATTGTTGACTATTGTTTTATAGCTTCAAGTTATAGGCAAGGATAGAGAACAACAATCAACAATTCCTTGTATAAAACAACATAAACTCTATAGTGTTGAGACCATCACCACAAAATGAAAGCCTTAAATGAAACAATGATGGTTTCAACAAAGGCCTAATTTTTTTTTTTTCAATAGTAATCTATCAATAGATGCAAGAACAATTATAGATAAGTTTAAATCTAGATACATATGTTTGTTTCTTAAGAAAAAGAAATAAACATCACTTGGCACAACTTGTGACAACAACATTGCTTCATGCATGGGTTGCATATATTGGCGATGGTTGCAATAATAGGTTGCATTCAAAACTTAGCACATTAATTCAGTAGTTTATGTTTTTTTCAAAAAGGAATTGTGTTGAGATTATGGATGCACAGTCCTTGAAGCTGCAGTCTTTGATGGAGGACCTTTGAGCTAAGAAAGATGATCAACCACAGATAAAGTGTTGCAACAATGGAATGTTGATTAAATATTATATTGGTAATATATTGATATTGGATATTGGATATGTTACAAATGAACAAGATGCCTGATTATATAGGAAAGAATTAAAACATAATATGCATGAGATGTTGCCGTGTGTCATAATCTAATGACATGTGACAACATGTGAACCCTATCTAGATGATCATTAAATGTTGAGATAAGTTCTAGAAGGACAACTCATCTTCTAGAAGGAATCTTATCCCACCAAACAAGGAAGGGAATATTATCCCATTTATTAAATGATTTATCTAATAATGCAACCTAGGACTTAATTAATTAAATGCAAGACCTAAGTTAACTTATGCTAGTGTAATAATTAATTAATTAATTACACTAACATCCCCCCATAAGTGTAACTTAGGGAGGAAAATGCAATGATTATGCAAAGATGATGATGGGTCCTAGCTACGAGGCCATTTTGGGTACCCATGTACATGATAGATGCAGAAAATCTCCCACAACCGGAGAAAAGGGGAAAACCCAGTGGGAACAAAACCCCTCTCCAAAAAGGAGATGAAAAAGCAAAAAGATGTGAGATAGGATGGGAAGGATGGAGGACTCCCAAATACCCCCCAAGTACACCATCCGTCACATGGATACAATAGAGAGACAATATAGCCCCCCAGAAGATGTGATCACCTAGAAGAAAGGTTAGTGTCTGAAGACAAAACAAGATCCAATGCTGACAAACAACTTGTCTCCCTTTCGGAAGAAACAAAACCAATTGCAAGTGCAAAGATGCTTCCCATTTCGAATAGGAATTGAAGGAAGGAAGGATGAAGATGGATGTCGATGATGTCTTTGAACTCTACTCAAATGTCTCCTTGCCTGATGAAGATGCCACAATCAATGAAGATGGTGACAAATTACGACGATGTTGAAACTGATGCTGAACAATATCCAAAGACAATGATGGAATGAATATGATGGAGACTTGATAGCCCCCCCTGAATGAAGTGTCCTCAAAACCACTAAAGGAAGTCTGAAGCAAATCTAATGGTAGATGCTGAAGAAACTTCAAGTCCTGAATGGAAGGATAGGGAAGAAGTCTCAGATATGAAATATTTGAATAGAGGAGTGATACCCCCTCAAGAATTTTCTCCAAACCTGTAGAAGTAGCCAATTCAATGATGCCTGAAACAAAGCCATCCTGTGAGGCCAAGTCTGAAAAACTAAATGTGTCCTGATGGATGATGATGGTGGAAGCCTTAATCAAAGACTCTGGACAAGGAATCACTGATTTTGAAGGGATACCAACTATCTCTGATGAAGAAGAAGCACCGAAAGGAACCTTGTCAACCTCTTCAGAAAGATCAAGGCAATCAACATCTTACACAACAATATCATCGTGGGGAACCTGATCTGAAGAATGACATTTTGAATCATGATCATTGGGGAATAGTGGAGTATCTGAATCTTCGTATAGCTCCCAAAGCTTAATCCAAAGGATATGAGGAGAATCACAATGATCAATAGTACTCAGAAAATCACAATCAACTTGCATCTCAATGATGTCCAAAATAGTGTACCTGCTGCAACTCCAAGCAAGTCCATGAATACCTTCACTCGGATGAGGAACTATACCAAAAATATGTGGTAACAAATCAAGTGATCAAAGATGGTGGCAGATCCCATCTCACCATTGCTTATAGTTCCCCACATGCAACATAGTCAAAGGAGAATAATATGCAAGCCCCATAATGAAATTTCTCTACAAAAAACAAAGAAACTGACCTTCAACAACAAATAAAGACTTCCAAATATGATGTATAACTGAAGTGATGTAACCTGGATCAAAAAATATTTTCCTAAGCTTCAGGATGTCTAGGTTATTGAACAAATGTACTAAACTAAAAAAATCAATGCAAGAGTACCTGGAGCTCAAACAGAGTAGGGGATCTAGACTGATGAAAAAAGCTCTGAATCACCTTCCTAATGCCGCTAGAATCACTGAAATCCAACAATCTGATGAGAAGTTATGAGCCTTTATGTCCAAATTAGGGTTTTGTCTTCAGTTGTCTGTAGAATTTTTGCAAGAAATTTTTTGTAGAACTGATGTCACCATTGGAAAGTATGTGAAATTCCCTTTCCAATAGTATATCGTTTTCTAAATTTTGATATCTTGGGTGAAAGTTGTGATAATATGAAAAAAATGCCTATTTTAGGCAATTTGCAGGCTAAACAGGGTCAAAAAATTAGCCCCTTCAGGCTTAGCACTTGGTCGTTCATGTGACCATGGCGGTGTGAATGGAAAAAAAGAGGGGCCACTGGGTGGAGCGGTGGCCGAGCGGAGCTCGGTGGTGCCGGGGCGGCACTGCTGGATGAAGCGGAGCCGATGTAGGAAACACTCAGAGTCGGCAAGAGCAAAAAGTCGACGGTCAACAAATCTTGGCGGTCCGTGAGGAGTACATAGAGCTGATGGTTGGTGGAGACTGTGCTCGAGCCAGCAATGTATGATGTCGACAGTGGAGACCATGGTCAACAAAGATTGTCGGCGGCTGATGAACAGCGGGTCTGGAAATAGTACTTCCCCCCTGCAAACAATAAATGATAGCATCCGACCCAAAATATTTTGAAAACTTGACAATCAAAATAAATTTTAAATATTGCTAATTATGAGCAATTCAAAATTAAAATGCTGATATCCATAAAAAATCAACCCAAAATATTTAATAAAATGTCGATAGATTAAATATTTATGCCGATGGATGAAGAATGTGTGCCCGATGAAAACTATAGTGCAGATTTAAAAAAGTCAAACCCATTTGGTGCCGACGGAGAAATAAAAATCCAAGTCATGGGATGATTTTTTCTGTAACTATAGAAAAATATAGCCCACAATATATATTTGTTTTTTTCCAAATAAAGATAAATGCCCTAATTTTTTTGAGATAGCAAAATGGCCTACAAATAAAAAAAATTTGTCTCAGAGGACAACTGACCGGGATGAATTTTTGCTGCAAATTATATGGATAGTACGATTGATTTTGCAAACCCTACAAATACCTCTGATGGCTCCCGGGATGATGTATCCAATTTTGATGAATGGGCAGGTGATCCTAGGGTTTTGAGGCCTTCTGAAGACAATGACGAGCTCGAATCTGACTCAATCTGCTTCAGAAATCAGCTTGGTCCCCAGGTTGAATCAAGTAGCCTTCAATGGAAACCTCCTGCCTGCAAAGAATCTCGCACACCAACTTTCTTGATCAAGGGTTGATGTTTCACTGGAGAAACTCTAATACCATGTTGAGATTATGGATGCACAGTCATTGAAGCTACAGTCTTTGATGGAGGACCTTTGAGCCAAGAAAGATGATCAACCACAAAGAAAGTGTTGCAACAATGGAATGTTGATTAAAGATTCTATTGATAATATATTGATATTGGATATTGGATATGTTACAAATGAACAAGATGCCTAATTATATAGGCAAGAATGAAAACCTAATATGCATGAGATGTTGCCATGTGTCATAATCTAATGACATGTGACAACATGTGAACCCTATCTAGATGATCATTAAATGTTGAGATAAGTTCTAGAAGGACAACTCATCTTCTAGAAGGAATCTTATCCCACCAAACAAGGAAGGGAATATTATCCCATTTATTAAATGATTTATCTAATAATGCAACCTAGGACTTAATTAATTAAATGCAAGACCTAAGTTAACTTATGCTAGTGTAATAATTAATTAATTAATTACACTAACACATTGTTTAGTGTAGAGCTATAGCTTGAGCTATACAACATACATAGTTATCCACACCTATACTTGTCAATGCATGTATGAATATGTGTGTGTGTGTGTATGTATGTATGTATAAGTTTAAATGCAATTACATGTATCAACAAGTATAAATGTAGATAGGTATGTGCATAGGTAGACTCAAGATAAATAACAAAATTATTGTGCAGTAGATAGACCACAATCATGATTGAATGTCACATGGGAAATATTATAAAAAAAATGAAGTTATATGCAAGTCTAATAAAATGAAAGACATATAAATAGTAACACATAGGCTACTCCAAAATGGATAGCCAAAAAAAAGGTGAAGGACACATAAATACCTCAAATATAAATACTTGCCAAACTATATATTACAAGGACCGCTAGTTCAACAAAAGCATTTTTGCAGTTCATTGGATGCACATTGTAAAGAGCCAATACAATTCAGAGTAATAAAAAGGAAACAAGGAATAGACTTATGGGATTGGCACCCGAGGGTTGCCTAGTAGCTTGGGGAGAGCTAGAGTCCACCAACATTGTTGGGGCTACTCTTTAAAAAGGTAAGAGTTGCAACACTAGTGGCTGGCTGCGAACTCTATGTGATAACAATACAAGAGTCGAAGGTTCAATCAAAGCAACAAAGGCCGACGAGCTCTATTCCCAGTTTTTTATTTCAAATTTTCTATGGAGACAATAACAATATGAGTGAAAAAAAATAATTTAAAAATGGAACATTTGGAAAACTCTTTGTAAATCATTTTGAAAAGAATCTATGTTCTTGAAAAACATCCAACCAATAACATGCATTGTCCATCACTACGATCAATGGTGGTATCAATGTTTCATATAATAGTTAAAATACAACTTATCATTCCAAGAATGTCCCAACAAAATAAACATAGGGATCAGTATGTATCAATGTTTTTTGCATCTACTATGACATACGCACATATTTTCACATAGGGGAAATACATTGTCCATCATTACGATCAATGGTGGCATCAATGTTCCATACAACACTTAAAATATAGATTATCATTCCAAGAATGTCCTAGTATGTATCAATATTGTTTGCATCTAGTATGACATACACACATATCTCCACATAGGAGAAATAAAGTGAAACACAACAAAACAAGGCATTGTTCATCACTCTGATCAATGGCAACATCAATGTTCCATATAAAATTTAAAATACAACCTATCATTCCCTACGTCCAGATATGTATATAACTATTGTTTTGTGGTGATGGCTGCAACACAATAAAATAGTTAATGTTATATAGTCTTTATTGTTTTCCATATGGTTTTGTTGTTTATTGTTCTCTAGCTTTGGCTATATTATTTCATTATCTATAAGGTACTAGTGGAATTTTTTTTTTTCATGTGCATGGGTTAGTTACTGTGAATTCTTCTCTTTTGTGCAATTCTTTCCATCTAGGTCACTATTCAAACAAATATTGTTTCATTTGCGGTTCACGTTTTATGGTGAGTTATTGTGAATTCTTCCTTTTTTCCATAGTCTTTCCATCTAGGACATTCTTGAAACCAATATTGTCTAATTGATGGCTTCTATTTTGTCACTATGGTTGAAATGCAATAAAATAGTTAATGTTATATATGTTATGTTGATTTCCATAAGGCATTGTTGATGATTGTGCTCTAGCTTAGGCTATATTGTTTTATTTTCTATAAGGTGCTATTGAGGACGCTATATTGTTTTAATTTTTGATAAGGTGCTATTGAGAAAAGAGTATATTGTTTGTTAATATAATTATTCTTTGATTTATGGCTTTCGTATATTGCTTTTGCAACCATCACCCCATGCAAGAAAAAAAAAAAAAAAAACCTCCACCTGCCTTCACAAAAGCATCACAATGGATGATCGAACTTTTACCTTCATAGAAGCTCGCCATTGTGGCATAAAAATTGATTGTTGTATGGATTTTGTGTAGTGGTGATGGCTCTACAGAAGCTTGCCATTGTGGCATCAACATTAAATGTTGTATGGTTTCCATGTAGTGGTGATGGTTGTAATAACACCTGCCATTTTAAACCCCAGAAAACATAGTGAAAGTCTATGCAATTTCCAATAAGGAATTGTTGGGTGTTGTTCTATGGCTTTGCCTGCTATCAAAGTTGTGAGCCAAAATGGCAAGCTTTTCTAAAGGAACAAGTTCGATCACACAATTCAACACAACATATTAGTATTTGCAACTATTCTTATATATACTTGTGGACATGTTTGTTTGCATGTATACATCTACATATGCATATACATAAACATATATGTATGTAATTGAAATTTCTGAGTGCATACAACATGTTCATACAAAAGTGTGTAGATATATGTGTCTATAATGCATTTGTATGCATATATGCATTGAGGAGTAGTATCACTAAAGCCACAGGTCAACAACCACCAATGCCTTATCAATAAGAATGTGAACTATTTTCATACTTTACAACCATAGCCATTGCACAAAAACCATACATCAATTAATGTTCATTCCAACTATCATTTTAATTTCACTATCCTTCTCCATCGACTTTCCAAACTATATTAAGTGCAATAAGAAATTTCAATTTCACCATTGTTGATAGTGGCAGCCAATGTGTCTTGTTGCTTGGTTTGCGTTTGGTAGTGATGGTTTTGCATGGGTTTGTTACTGTGAATTTTGTGTTTTGTGGGTTTTTCCATATGGGCTGCTGTTGTAACCAATGTTGTTTCATGTATGGCCTTTATTTTGTGGTGATGTTTGCAACACAATAAAATAGTTAACATTATATAGTTTATGTTTTTTTTCCTTCTTTTGTTGTGTGCCATATAATTTTTCCTATGTGGAGAGATGTATATTTGTGAAATTAGATGCATCCAACATTCATATCTACGATAGATCTTGTATATTAAGTGTAATAAAAAAATTTTATATGACCATTGAATATGTTGGTGGACAATGTATGCATGCTTGCCACAAAATAGCATAAACTATTTTAATATTGTTTCATTTACGGCCTCTAGTTTGTGGTGATGGTTGCAACACAATAAAATAGTTAATGTTATACTATTTATGTTGTTTATCCTACTTTTTTTGTGTGCCAGTTAATTTTCCCCATGTGCAATTATCTATATTTGTGAATTTATACATAGACATCATTCATATATATGACAACCTATTTATTATGTATAATAAAAAACATTGATATCACCATTGAATACGCTAGTGGACAATGTATGCACGCCTACCACAAAATAGCATAAACTGTTCTATGAATTCAACAAGTTTTAAATGGTAGGTCTGGAAAACTGGAATGAAACATATCAATCAATAAGAGAAATAGATATGTACCTTTGAGTCATTCTAATATGCAATAATTAAATCTTGAAAATATTATTATAAGTAAAACTAATAATATCTTTTTGATACAACCTTATGCTCATTATTCTCAAATTCCATGACTAAATCTTTCACCCTGAGTAGCTTGTTATGCTAATTAAGTATTGTATGAATCATGAAACATTATTTAGATAGGTAAACAAAATATTCACACTCAACAAGGTCTGGATTCTCTATATTTTATATTCTCACATCCCATGTATGAGAGTTTCCCCTTATAAAGTGATGAATTTTTGATGTGTGGGATTATGTCCAACTTGTACATCTTTATCAAAACAAATAAAGAATAGAATTAAGCTATGGTGTCTTCATAACTAAGAAATAATTTTTCTTGATGACAATGGAAAGAATATTGTTCCTCATATACCAATAAATAGTGAAGGTATTGATGAACATTTTAAAATTGTTACTATCTTGGAGATAGACATGACATGGGATCACATTTATTATTGGATTTTTATTGATTGTGATGAAGTTATCATGAATTTATTGTTGGTTTATTGGTTCATAACCATGATATTATATATTGAAGTTTGTAGGCATGCCTTAGTCAATACATTCGGTTAAATCCAAAGGTACAATGCATTTAGGTGTTAAATTTTCTTGCACAATAATTAGTCACAATGGAAAAAAATTAACATATTAATTTTTGTAATGCATTATTTCATGCATAATTTTTGATAGGAGGTTTTATTCTAATGAAGCTATGCCCCCCCAAAAAAAAACAACCCTATGACACAACAATTTTTTTAAAATAGTGGACTAGATGGGCATAACCACAAAACAAAAGAATTCATAGTAACAAACACATGCATTTAACTTGTTATATATTAAGATAATGGAAAATAACTTATAATGTTTAACAAAAAACCATACACTTCTTTTCTTTTGTATTGTTTATGCTGCTTATAGTTTTGTTTCACTTTTAGTGTATGTTCCTCTTTTTTATTTTATGTTGTTTGGTTATATAGTTATGTTGCCCTATTTAATGCATTTATTAGTATTTACATCTGTTAAATTGCCTTGCAACCATCAACACCACATAAAAATCATAAATGAAAAAATATTGGTTTCAACAATGCCTTATCAAAAATGAAATAATGTAGCCAAAGCCATAGAACAACAGTTGACAATGCCTTATGGATAACAACATAAACTGTATAACATGCTCTATTTAATTATGTTTAAAAATTGAATCAATATATACCCAAATATAGAGAACAACAATCAACAATGCCTTAAGGAAAACAACATAAACTATATAGCATTGCAACCATAACCATAAAATGAAAGGCTTAAATGAAACAATAATTGTTTCAATAGCAACTTATAAAATTATTTTGTGAACAACACCTTATCGAAAATGACCATATACACACATACACACAAACACATACATATAAACATTCAAAATAGCGAACACCAACTGTGAAAATATTAGCATATGTCACAATCCAACTAGAGAAGAAGCAAACAACTATATTGTTTTTAAAAACTTGACATATCTATATATAGATAAACACATGACCTCAAAGATACATGTAGAAAATGCATATTCAGACATACACATTCACACCTTAAATGAAATAATAATGGTTTCAACAACAACCTAGGAAATTATTTTTTTCTACAACACCTTAATAGAAAGGAAACAATATAGCCAAAACTATAGACCAATAGTCAACAATGCCTTATGGATAACAACATAAACTTTATAACATTTACTATTGTATTGTGAATCGAATATAAAACAATATGCACAATGCTAGAGAACAACACTCAACATTGGAATATAAACATTGAAAATAGGAAACCCCAATTATGCATATATAAGAGTATGTGACAATCAAACTAGACAAGAAGCAAATAACTATATTGATATTAAAAATGGACATATCTATATATAGATAAACACATGACCTTAAGATACATGTACAAATGCATATACAAACATACACACTCACACCCTAAATGAGACAATAATAGTTTCAACAACAACCTAGGAAATACTATTTTTCAACATCACCTTATCATAAAGGAAACAATATAGCCAAATCTATAGACAAGTAGTCAACAATGCCTTATGGATAACAACATAAACTCTATAAAATTTACTATTGTATTGTGAATCAAATATGAAACAATATAGCCAAATATAGAGAACAACACTCAAAAATGCCCTATGAAAAGCAACATAATCTCTATAACATTAACTATTTTATTGCATTGAAACCACTGACACAAAACAAAAGCCATAAATGAAACAATATAAACTATATAGTGTTGCAACCATCACCACAAAACAAAATCCTTAAATGAAACAATAATGATTTCAACAACCTAGAAAATTCTTTGTTGAACAACACCTTATCATATATGACCATATACACACATACACACCCACACATACATATAAACATTCAAAATAGTGAACAAAAATTGTGGAGATAGAAGAGTATGTGGCAATCAAACAAGACAAGAAGCAAATAACTATATTGATATTAAAAACTGGACATATCCATATATAGATAAACACACGACCTCAAAGATACAAGTAGAAAATGAATATACATACATACACACACACACCTTAAATGAAATAATAATGGTTTTAATAGAAACCTAGGAAATTCTTTTTTCGATAGGACCTTATTAGAAAGGAAACAATATAGCCACAACTATACACCAACAATCAACAATGCCTTATGGATAAGAACATAAACTCTATAAAACTTACTATTTTACTATGAATCAAATACAAAACAATATAGCCAAAGCTACAGAACAACACTCAACAATGCCCTATGGAAAACAACATAAACTCTATAATATTAACTATTTTATTTTGTTGTAACCATTGACACAAAATGAAAGCCATAAATGAAACAATATAGCCTAAGTTAGAGAACAACAATCAACAATTCCTTATGAAAAACAATATGAATTGCATAACATTAACTATTTTATTGCATTACAACCATCACCACAAAATGAAAGTCATAAATAAAACAATATTGGTATCAATAGTCACCTAGATGGGAAACCCATAAAACATAAAAAATGACAATAACAACCCCATGAAAAACCATTGCCACAAAAGCCAAACCATAAATCAAACAATATCGGTTTCAACAAACTATATGGTCTTTTTTCAATAGAACCTTATCTAAAAGGAAACAATATAGCCTAAGCTAGAGAACAACAATCAACACTACCTTATGGAAAAGAACATAAACTATATAACATTAACTATTTAATTTTGTTATAACTATTGCCATAAAATATTGGTTTCAACAGCGACCGAGATGAAAAACCTATAAAACACAAAAACTCACCATAACAAACTGATTCAAAACCTTCACCACAAAACATGAACCATAAATGAAACAACATTGGTTTCAATAGTGACCTAGATGAGAAAACCCACATAAAACACATGAATTCATAGTAACAAACCAACACACAAACAAACAATATTTCCTTCCACCCATTGTGACTACACGGAAACCATAAGAAATATTGGTTTCAATAGCGACCTAGATAAAAAAAACCACAAAAATCACATGAATTCACACTAACAAACCAATGCATAAACAAACAATATTGCCTTCCACCAATAGCGACTACACAGAAACCATAAACAATATTGGTTTCAACAGCAACCCAAATGGAAAAACCCATACAAACCACACAAATTCACAGTAAAAAACAAATTCAAAAACAAAAAATATTGCCTTCCACCCATCATGATTACAGAGAAACCATAAATGAAACAATATAGCTTAAGCTACATAACAATAATCAATAGTTCCCTTTGGAAAATAACATAAAATATTTTTTAAATACTCTAGAAAGGGGTTTTTCAATATGCACCTCTTCCCACACCTCTTCACACTTGCTTCAAATGCACCTCTTCTCACTTTCTCTTTCTCTGCTTTGTTCATTCTCCACCTCCTGCAAAAAATGGGCAAAGAATTATCACAACCAAGAATTTTGTACTACTTTTGCAACCATCACCCCATGTAAAAAACACAAAATAACCTCCAACCACCTTCACAGAAAATACACAATGGATGATTGTAATTGCACCTTCATAGAAGCTTTCCCTCCTCACTCATAACTTTGATACAAGGTAAAGCCACAAAACTACACCCAACAATGCCTTATCAAAAATTACACAGACATTCACTATGTTTTTTGAGGGTTTAAAAGGAAAGTGTTACAACCATCACCACTACATGAAAATTATACAACAATTAATATTTATTCCATCCACTATTTAATTTCACTAGCCTTCTCTATCGATACACCAAACACTTTTATTTTATTTTTTTAAAAAGTACCACCTTTTCCCCGATCGAAATCTAGGCGCAGGAAGGCTAAAAAACTTAGAAGGCTGACAAAAATTCCATCCAAAGTTCACACAAATTTTCCACCTTTTTCCCAACTAGAATCTAAGTGCTAGAATGCTAACAAAAATTCCAGCCAAATTTCACACATATAGCCTATCGACTAATAAGATATGTCAAGTTGTGAAGAAATAGAACTTCTAGGAATTTGGAAATTTGGAAATAATCTTTGAATATGAAAGAAGTACCTCCTAGATGCTTGCAAATTGTTCAAAACTTCTTTGTCTCATCTCTATTTCCATATCCACACCTACAAGATGATAGGATATATGCAAGAAGTTTTAGGTAGTTGAGATTGTTTTGGAGGATAAGGATTCTTCAAATGCATTCTCAAAGTTTTACTAGTCTAAAATAATCACCTTGGATTATGACCATTCTCTACTGATTTAGCTATCCAAGGTTTTATAGGTCTATATTGTACAAGTACTACTCTTACAGAGTGTCACGTTCTTCTAAAAAGTGTCTTCATAAGGTCTTCACCTATAAAATTCCATGTTTAGTATTCTACCTTGTAGGACATACCCTTGAATCTCATTCACTATTATGACAATCATCTTATAGCTTATGCGAACAACACTATCATGAGGTATTTGTCATGGTAATTTGGTTCCTAAAATGACTTTACACTGTCTTCGTTTTAATTCCTTTACCCTTCACACTATTGTGTACTTTATTTCATGTCTGACTCAAAATCCTTTCATGACAATGTCACTGAGTAATCTTCATAATGAAGGCCATTGCACTGAATTTCATCTATTTTTTCATTTACCATAATCTACATTCCTTATTAGCTAGTTTTACATCTTGATCTTGAATACCTCATTGTGATAGTCGAGGCCCATTTTCCATGTATCAACCAACCAATGGTCATCCTTGATGAGAACAAGTTCCTTCTTCTATGTTTTCTTGGGTATCTTAAGAATAGCTTCAACCTTAGGGTTGGTGATCCGGTATAGCTCAACAAAACAGTGGTAGATCTCTTCCATTACCTCCAACTACTTTTGTATGTGTGTGAACTTGTTGTCAGCCTAACGACATGGCCAATACCCATGTCACCATCGTACAACACTCATCAAAACCAATCGGAGGTGGCCTTGGTCCAATTCTTTTGTTTCCCTAGCTTATCTATATGATCCTTGGAGAGAAGAATGGGAGGGGCCAAAGATGTTGTTTGTACCTCTTCAGTGATGACCACTGTTTAATCTAGGTGGTGAGATCTGCCACTTGAGCTTTCAGCTCCTCCTTGGTGGACCAGTCTTTGATCATCTATTGAACAATTGTGGCGACTAACCCTACGAGTTGATCAATCTTCTATTCTCTTGTTATGCAACCCACATTGATGGTAGAGATATTATAGCTTACCCCTTCTCCTTTGTTTGTCACTGGGGTAGAAATTTGCACCGTCCTTGACCCAAATGCATCCACTATAATGTTAGATCAGACTCTCATCTTCTTTTCCTACTTTTCTTTTATTTGAGCCTATGCCAATATAGCTTCCAATCTTTCTTTGGGATCCATAAGAATAGGGGCCCTCTTATGCAACTATTTTTCAAACCAATCAGGCATCTAAGCACCCTCTTGTGGTGATTCATGATCACCTTCTTCTTCAATCCACTGCATCCTTCTTTCTTCATGGCACTAGGCTTCTCATTTTGTCTTCTCTTCTTCTTCTTCATTTGAGTCTTGAATCAATATGGCTTTTCTATGTCTGGCCTAGTGGGAGCTATGTTCTCTTTAGGGTGATACTCCCATTCATGTGCCCTCTCTTCTTCTTTTTTGAGCTCTTCATGACATTTTGACTCGAGGCTCTTTCTCATTTAAGCTTCTTCCACAGGCTTATCTTCTTCTTTAGCCTCAACTTCTTTTCTTTCCTCCTCCTACTCAGGAGGTATCTCCTCTTCTTGACCAAGGCCTTTATCATTCTCACCCACTGGAGGTGCTATGGATATTTCATGTCATCATCAATTTCCTCATTTTCTCTAGAAGGATGCTTCTTGACTTATTCTCTGACATCCTTGAGTTGTTTAGGAAACTCCTCCTCAAGCTCTTGATTGGAGGAGTCTACTATATATTTGGTTTTGGGGTCCTCAATATCTTCCTATGATGATTTTGACCCTTCTTCTTCATATGCCACCTCATATATGGTCACATTCTAGTACTTAAGGTGCTCATGGTAGTCATCCTTGAAGGGATCCTCAGTTTCTTTAGCTACCCCTTTGGTAGCTTCTCTTTCTTGTCTCTCCATTTCCTCTGAGATTTGCATGGTTGCTTCCATTTTTGGTGGTTCTATAAATGAGGGACAAGAAAACCAACAACAGCTGTAGCAATAATAGCCTAGATGGTAGGATTCATTAACACCCCAGAAAGCTTGATAGATATGTTTTGCATGTGCCTCACAAAAGCTTCTAGTAGGGTGAGAGAAGACATTGGCATTGTGGCTATTGAAGATACGACAGTGGAGGGAGACATTGAGGATGATGTATCTCATACCATAATTGGGGTAGTGGGTGAGGTACAAGTAAGCTAAACTAAAATGTCCATCACGAGTAGTGAGGAAATGGGAAATGCATGGAATGTGGGAGGAGGAGTATTGGTGGTGGTGGTGGTAGTGGCAAGAGAAGAGGTGGCAGGTGGTGACTTTGGTTGCTTGGTCTCTTCTTCACCCGCATGTAGTGGGTCCTTCTTGATGGTTGGCATCTTGGAGAATCCATCTAATTTCTTCACTTGTTTTGGAAGTCTCCCCTTCCACAAATTTTTTGATATACACTTTATGCTTTGGCTATCATTTCAATACCTCCTTCCTTTTTCCCGATTTGGTGATGAGAGGAGATTTTGGAGCTTCCTTAGCTAGTGCAGTGACATCACTACTATATATTTCACTTTCAAGATCATCTTTGAGTTCATTGTATTCTAGTGTGGCCCCCTAGAGCTTTAACTGAGCTATCTAAATATCAATCCATTGTCTTGTCCTGCGCTCCAGTGGCTTTGTCATAATGTCAAGGTCATTGACCTCCTCTTCATTCCAATTTATTATGGACAATGGTAGATTAGCGATGGCATCATACCTTAGATCCACAATGGTGTATTTATCTTCCACAAGCTCATTTGACACTAGGAATAGATTAATTGTCTTTACAAATTGAGCAATCATATGCATGTAATGTTGCATGCACACTTTTTGTCGGAATAGTTGGCCCAAAAGTCTTCAATATATGGCTAATGGGTGAACTCCTTTCCAACCATATTTTTCAATTTTCCATAGGGGCCAACCCCACTTGAGTTGTGTGACGATCCAAATTGTACTCCACAATATCCTTTTTAGAGCAATCTATACATTGGAAAGCTACAAGTGCATGAATCTACTCAACAAGGTAACCAGGTCATGATAGTCTTCATAAAATTCACTCCTAAAAAATTATTGGGGTACCTTGTTGGCACTACCCCTCTTCTCCTTCAACCAAAATAGGTTGATTAACTTTTTGCATTTCCAAGGGTTGACCTTCCATGTGTTTTCAGCATACTATTTCATCATCTCCTCCATAGGTTCAAATTTAGGGATGTGGAAGGTTTCACCTATGGAAGTGGCAGATAAATCAGCCAACTCCCTACTTGTATGATCAACAATCTTTCTAGCTAATAGGCCTCCTTGCAAGCCATTACTAGTTTCAAGGCTATGTGAGAGGGTGGGAAACCAACTGCTTGTCCAAACCACTATTCCTGATCTTTCTAGCATTCTCAATGGTTGGATTGATTATGAACCTCTATTGCAATTCATCAATGTCGATATGTACAAGGTTGGTATCTAAGATGGTTTCCCAATTGGAGGTGATTTTAGAATTGAGATCCACCCCTTGGAACTGGTATTTCATTTGGTATTTATCTTCTTTTCCCCTTGGAAATTTGGTAGTCTTGTTCCCTTTGTCCCTTTTGTTTATGCTCTCGATGATCCTACAACTAATTCCATAAATCCTACAAATAGAGATGTAGTAAGCACATTCACATGAAAAACAAGGAGAGCATTAGTAAGGTCTTGCAAAACGGATGTTACATCAAGCAAATCATTACAAGAGATCATAATTTTCCATAAAATTAATCATTTGTCATTCAGTTGGGGAAGATAAGATAATGCGGGTCTAGGGGTGTGGGTTTCCCTAGGCTAGTAGCCATCTAGAGGAAGCAACAGGAAACAACCCTAGGGTGGCGGCAACCCGCAAGTAGCCACCCACATTCAATTTTCCACCTTCAAATTTCACGGGTTGATCAAGGCACTAAGGCACTTAAAAATGTTTATCATTCTCTCATGGGGTAATTGAGTGCACCAATTTGATTATTTGGTCAATGAAGACTCAACTAGAATTGAAGTAGGTGGCCTCAAGGATATTTTGCGGCCCCCCCGTTTGGAATGGCGTAGGCAGGGTGGAAGTCCACATAAATAGTCCTGCATTGTGGGACCTATAGGTGAGAAGGACAACCCAGTTTCTAAATTTAGGTTTGAACTCATTTATAATTGCATAGGAAGGAACATACATGATGCCGCTAGGTAACATCCATTTAGAGACAATGACGATAGGGTGCTATCCCGGAGTTGGTTGTCTGCATTGATAAACCCACATGGGAGGTTAGTGTGAATTATCAACTCAAGGAGGACTTGACAGTAATAGAGGGGTTGGGCCCCACTAGGTAGGAGGTAGTTCAGTTTCACCCATTAATGTTTGGTCATTTATGAAGTTGTAGGCAAGAAGCTACAGAAGGTCACTGAGGATTGGATGAAATGATGGTGGTAAGGTGGCATCCCACAATGGGCAACCCACATAAGTAGGTCTGTGAGGGACCCGAGTATTAGTCATTTTCCTTGAGTAGAGTAGGATAGTGGAGATGAGTTTCAACCCCAGAGGTTGGGGGGTAGGTCAAGCACTGCCATTTGGAAATAGTGATTGAAAGACGATTGGCCATAAGCAGTGGCCTACACTAGAACACTTGCATTTAATGACTTAGAAATTTTGGCACATGAGGAAATCATAGGGAAGTGGGTGGTGTAGAGCCTATAGAGTAGATGGTGAAGGTCATCAACATTTTTGGAGCGATGAGGAGGAGGGGATGGCCCATACATGGCAGTCTGTGGGGTCCAAGATTTGAGAAGTTAGACTAGTTTGGCCATTTTGAAATGGTGAGCAACAATGAGCCAACTGCACATAGTAGTCTATGAAAGTAGACCTACATGTGCCTAGGGATCTCAATTTTCACTTAGTTTTCTTTTTTCCCATAAGCCATGGTGAAAAGGGGGCATCTGTCTGCATACTTGAGCCCACGGATGGTGATGGCAGAAGCTTCAAACTTTTGTTGATAAGGAAACAATGGGGAGAGGCTCGTGGGTTGCAAGGGCATCAACGCCCTAGTGAAGAACAATGACTAAGGGAGCAAGTTCTGCATGGCCCTAAATGGCTAGTTTTGGACAGCTTTTAAAATTTGAAAAAGTGGATTGTGTGCTGGATTCCATTGTTAACTAGCTGGCTAAGGATTTTAATAGTATCCTTTACTTAATATTTTCAAATTTATAAAGAAAATGAACTAGAGAAAACAAGGCTAAGGTAGTTGAAAACTCACCTCATAGACCTAATGAAATGCGATGAAGAAATCTTTTGAACTCGTCCTTGAAGCAATGTAGGTGCAAAGGTGGCGAAGGCTGGTAGAGCTCATAGAGAAATTCTAACAAGAGGAATGAAAATGATAGTTAGGCTTGGGTATTTATAGAAAATCATCGTTAATGACCCACATTTAATACCTATATGTCGCTCGTGAGGTTAGTGGTCACAATTTTTGAAATGGTCAATAGTGGTAAAGGTGTGGCCCGTGGGGTGGGCAACAACCATGATTTTTCCATTTGGACATGCCAGTAAAAGGGATGACGATGGTGAATGTGAGACCTACCATGCTGGCGGACGGCTCGAGGCAGCTACCATGAAAATGACAAAGGCACAAGGGAATACCACATGGGGAAACCTACAAGGGTGGACCTACAAAATAGAAAGGACAACAATCTAAATGGCTTAAGGAAAATTTCCCAAAGAATCCCGCGAAGGAAATAGATATGAAAATTTCTAGGGTGGTGAAATTTGGTCAACTCAAGATGACAACTTTAGGACTCCTTAACCATTTGGAAGTCAAACAAGGGGGCATGCAAAATGAGGTGAACACAAAAGTGACATAGAAAAGGTGATAAATAGAGGGTCCCCGTTCTGAATGGGGCGTGTGTGTAATAGGCACAACGAATGGTGACTTTGCTAGGAGAACGCTCTCATGCATTATAAGGATAAAGATTCATTATGAATCCCAGATCTCTAGTTGCATAGACTAGAATTCAATCTCCATAAATAAATTGAGGACTTGAAGGAGAATAAGAATCATTACCTGAGTTAAATCATGGGTGCATCGTAGAAGTGTGTGCATGATGGGTTCATTCCCCTTCTTTAGAAACCATAGCAAACAATGGTTAATTAAGCAAATCAACATACATAAGTTTCTTAACCCCAAAAGTAACCTAGAAATTTCTTTTCTACTAGTTAGGTGTCCATAGGCCCAATGGAGTTGTCACTATGACCCAACAAACATTGCTCTCTTGTTAGCTTGGTGTCCATAGCCCTGATAGAGTTGTTCACACACCCACATAGTTACCTTATTTTTATTTATTTCTTTTCAAATATTTTCTTTTAGTGCTCATTCCTTTCAAATGCTCAACCATGTAATCATAGAATCTCACCGTGGGTTTGGAATCATAGTGGTCACTAGAGAAAACTTAAGATATTTCACTTGCCCCACTCTCATAACAATGATTGTACAACTCTTTAGAAACCAAGTTAATGTGCATTCTATGGATTATCTGAGAAGAGTGTGAAATGATTCAATGAAAGGTCTTATTCTAAGCCAACTTAGAGTTCAAATAAGGAAATAACTCTACAAAAGCGGTCAAAGACCAATAGTAGTGAGTAAATATTTATCTAGAGAACATAGAAAGTGGGCAATAGAGTGAACAGTTCATTAAGCTGAGCACAACCACCATATTTAAAAACAAAGGAAACTCTCAGCAAAACCAAGTAGGTAGGAAAACAAGAAAAAAAAAAGTAAAGCGCAACAACAAAACAAGGGAAACCTAAAAAAACCTATATACATGTAATTACAAAGATGCACTCAGAAGATCTCAAGCAAGGAAGTAATGCTTGACAGGCAATGAGATATCTTCACTAGTTAGAATCTTGAGGAAAAAATCATTATCTCCTAGAATCTAAAAAATCGAAAAGGGTCCAAGCAAAAGCTTGTCAAATTTTTCATGTCCCCCTTTTTTTTTGTGGGCCTCGTCCCAACAAAGGACTAAGTTAGCAATCCTAAAGGCCTTAATTCTAGCTCAATGGTTGAATCATATTTTAACTACACCCTAATTTTTGGTGAAATTTTCAATAGCTCAGTGACGTACCTCCTCTAAGTGGAGCAATTCAGTTAAGCGGGCTTCCTGACGGTCTCCCTCTTTGTAAAATATATTGAAAAATTAAAGAGTAGTGATCTTCATATGGATAGGGGAGACCTGTTCCAGGCCATAGATGGGGTGGAATGGGGAATCACCTAGGGAAGCCTTGTGGCATGTACAATCTTCCCAAAGGGAAAAATGTAGCTGGGTGTGCCAGTCTTTGGGATTTTTATCTAGCAACTTCTTGATCATAGTGATCATATTTATTTTTATTGATTCAGTGAGGCCATTGCCTCGGGGGTAGTAATTAGATGACAATTTAAGAGTAATGCCATAATCAAAGGCCCAACTAGCAAATTTTAGTTAGGAGAAAGTGGGGCCATTATCATAGATAAGAGTATAGGGGGAACCAAAATGATTTAAAATAAAACTTTTAAGAAAATTATTAACCACCTTAGTTGTACATTGTCTACATGCAATTGCTTATGTTCATCTAGTACAATAATCCAAGATGGTTAGAATGTATATGTGATCCATGGATGATGGTGGGATTACTGGACCAATAAATTCAAGGCCCCACTAAGCAAACAATCTTACCTCCAAGACATTTTGTAGCAGGACATCAACATTGTGTTCTCTAGTCACAACAGTTTGGCACACGTGATAAGTTCAAACATGATTGTGCACATCTTTAAATATTGTTGGAAAATAATAACCTGCCCTCAAGATTTGGTGAGCGGTGGATGGGTGAGATCCGTGACCCCTTCATGATTCCTTTTGTATAGAATAAATCCCTACAACATATAGTTCTTTCTCTTGAGTCAAAGAGCACACCTTTGGACTCCCTACAGTCGAGACGAGCATTTATGATTCAACAAGTAATAATCAATGTCATCATACCATTCTCTAGGAGAGACATCCTCTAGTTGATACTATTGCATTGTAAGCTCGTGTCCTACATCTTCTACCATTTCAATTATTGTGAAGGTGAGGGCCTACCCTTGAACTAGCTTCATAGGCTAATGTAATGTTGCTGAATTGCACCTAGTGGCAATTCCACATTTTTGCATTTTTTCCTAGCATTTAAGACACCCTGGAGCATTAATGACAAAATTCCATAAGTTGGAATTTTGCGATTTCAACTTCATGTGGACTTGTGGTAGTGCAGCAAAAGCTCGTTGACACATTTCTAAAAAAATCAAGCTTTGGACACCTACGTGGTGCGTAGAGGTTTGTGTTGTGCGCTAGCATCCTAGTGGTTTTTCGAGTTTCAAACGAAGAATCTGGAATGTTGATCCATGAGAAATGTGTCCTAGCAGTTAAATTTTAGGAATAATGGCTCTTTGCCACCCTTACAAATATTAAAAACCCCTTCTTGGCTCTCATTTGGGGATTGAAAGATTTTCATTCATAACTCTTTGATATTTTGCTTCCAGTTTTGTATTCTCTTAATCTCCAACAACAGTGCTATCATAGGTGAAGCCATGCTGAGTTGAGGTCCCTCTAGTAGCAAAAAATCTCAAGCAAGTGCTCAGTGGTGCATTCATGTGCTCTAGAGAGGGACTTGGCTCGTGTGTAACACACTCTTTCTCTCCTTGTTTTTTCTTTCATATCTTTTTACTTGTAGCGTTGTGGTATGGGTTCTACTCGTAAGCGGGTTTTTCTTTCACCACGTACTCCTTTCATGGTGTGGTTTCTATTCCTGAGTAGGTATTGCTTTCACCACATGCTTTGTTTACTCCATTTTCTTTCCTTTCCAACTTGGTTTTCCATGGAGGTGGACACACCAAAACGAGGGTTTGACTAAGGTAGGCCCCCTTATAGCCCCAAATATTTCTCCTTGTTCTTGTGTGTTGAGGAAAAAAGTGGAGTTTAGAGAAAAAGATCTCACTCTCAATGAAAGGTGAAGTCTCCTCAAATCCCTTTACATTTATCTTAGTATTTTTTTTCCTATTATTTTAGATTAATTCACCTCATATCTGAGTTTAGAAGTGAAGTTCATCCTTATCCATTTGTTCTTTAGTGCTCTTTGTTGCTTGGATGATAGCGCACTTCTTAGAAAATAGAACACCATGCTAATGTCCTGAAATTGTGCTACCATCCTTTGGCTGAGACTTTTCTCTTCTGAGATGGGAATCTTGAGATTTCACTCTCTCAGAATCTGAAACAACTCTTCCTGAAACGTAGAATTAACCACCTATTTATGTATCTTTGTCAATTCTCTAAACCTGAGGTGTATAAGGGTAGTTCATTCCTTGGTGATCTCTCAAGAACAAAGAGACCTGTGAGTAGTGAATCCCCCTTATATCAGATTTTTTAATGAACCCAATGTGAAATGCATCGGATCTATTTTTCATAATGTCATATATTAGTATTCCCTTTACTAATGAAGATTTTAATATGTTGGAAGATTCTCTAGATGAATTCCTAGGAGTACCTTCCCCTATCTGCAAATCTTCTAAAAAATCTTCCTCTTCGTAAGTTGAGGAGTCTAGAAATGTGGTGGTACTCTCTGTGGCTCCTTCGAGCACTCAAAAAACCCTCATCTACTTGACCCTAGCTCCTTCATCCTCTTCATGTCATGCTGATTCATCGAATCTTTATTCAAGGTTCATGAAGGCTATAGATTCTCTGTCCTATAATGTTTTTGGGAACACATGCAATATAAGGAGAAATGCACATAACTTGGATCAACAACCTATTTAGGTCCCTACTTCTTTACCACCTTCTCAACCAAGTCTTCTTTCAACACCTAAACTTGCGATCAAAGCAATAGGCGATTACGATCTTGTTGAGCAACTTTGTGTTACTCCGGCCAAGATCTCACTTTGGTACTTACTTTAGATTTCTTTAGTTTATCGAGAGATGCTTCAGGAAGCCTTATAAAAGATTCTCTTTCCTACCTTTTCTATGCCTATGGATGTTAATGAGTTGTTAGCACATTCATGTGGATTCAACAAATATCGCTTTCCACCCGCAAGAACTCCCATGTCTGGATGTGCAGAAGCAAGTAGATCCCTTGATGATTATAGTTATCACAAATATACTCAAGATTAGGCATACTCTCATTGACACTAGCTCAACACTCAATGTTTTTGGTGTGGATTTGTTACCCAAAATTAAATTTTTTTCTTCATCTTTAGTCATGTCCTCCTTGTACATTCATGTATTTGATAATGTCAACCACCAAGCTCTAGGTTCAATAATACTACCTTTGCAGTTAGGCCCTGTTAACTTACCCACATTGGTTTATGTGATGCCTGGTCAGCTACCATATAATCTTCTCTTGGGGAGACCTTGGATTCATGCCATGGGTGTCGTGACTTCTACTTTACACTGTTCCTTGAAATTTGTTGCAAACAATCAGGTGGCTATAGTCAAAACAGATCCAGAAGCTATTCACGTTTGTGAGCTACACTTTTTCGGTCATGCTTCGGTTGTATCAACTTTGAAAAATTGCATTCCATTTTTAATCGCTAATGTTATTGCTTGTTCTTCTCTAACACCCTCTAAGGAGATGACCCCTAAAGCAAGTGTCGAAAAAGAAGACACACCACAATCAGGAGATTTTCAATCTCCTCTGTCTACTCCCTCTCAAACAAATGCCTTTGTTGGTGATGATTGGGTTTCTTTGGATATTTTTCAATTCTTTGTTACAAAATATAAGATAGACCTTTCTTGTTTATAACTTCTAGGAAGTTCTGATATTAAGTTGGATGATACTCCTACTAAGGAAGAAAAGTGTGATCATGTTTAGGAGACCACTCCTTCACTTGCTAAGGAAAGTAGTACAGCCCCAACAAAAGAAGTTAATATTTGTGAACTTGATAAAGAAGGCAAGAACACTCTCATTGAAATGTTTGATATCCATTGGTAGAATGACATGCTTTATGCAGACCCACCACCTCCTAAGGAATTGCAAACTCATTATGGGTTTGGGTATAAGCTTTCCTCTCAATATGGTAATGGGAAGAGATTCCTTCGATGTATCATGCAAGGAATCCAAGTCCCTATCTAGATGAAGCCACCAAAAAATTATCTAGGATTACGATGCTTTGTTGAATAGGCTAAGAAAAATCCTTGGTGAAGTGTTAACATGATTACAGTGGAACCACTAAGCTTATTTCATCTTGAGTTGATAGAGGAAAGGGGTGGACCCAAGAAATTCCCTTTAGATGTCTTCTCTTTGGATGAAGCACTTGGAGAATTTCTAGGAGCTTACTCTACCTTACCTCCTTATCATCATAAGAAATGATTCTCGTATTGCTTGCACAAATACGCATGATGTACAATTTTTGCACACATGCCCTGCTGAAAGCAGCGACCCTCTTTTTGGTCTTGGGCACTTTCTCTTGTCACTTTGAAATGTTTTTGAATGCTTATCTTTCCCTCCCAAGTGGTCTCCTTAAGAAATTTAGTGAAAATCCTAAGTAATTGGTGAGTTTCAAGTTTTTGTGGAATTTTGGGTATTTCCTCCTTAGGTAGAAATCCTTGATTTTCATCTGTGCCTTGGATACCCAATAGTTGTTGCTTATCCTATTGTTCAAAAATTCAGGCCTTTCATGGAATTTTGTGTCTAGTGGAATTTTCTAAAATTTGTTTGACTCCTCAAGATTCCTGATTTGTGTTCTCCCCTTGGATTCCTGAAATTGGGTCTATTCGATCATTTTGGCTCATTTAAGCCTATTGTACGATCACTATAGCTTGCATTTATGGGAATTTTAAATATTTTATGAAGAAATTGATGCCATTTCTCTCATAACAAGTTCAAAGAGCTTGATCTTAAAGAGCTACGTGTGATCTAGATTGTGAGACTTGTTGATTATTGGTTTTGGTGGCGATTTCCTTGGCCTCATTTGCATTTATTTGCTACCGGTGGTTCTCTTTCTGGTTTTTGCTTCATCAATGGTATGTGCATGATGCCCTTGATTTTAATTGATGGATATCTTTTTCTAAGATGGTGTTATGCACATTTTGTGATTGGATTTTGGCATCTTTGGAGGTCTATGTTAAAACTAGGGTCTCCCTTTTTCATTTCGATACCTCCCCTTGAATGTTGATGTTACAACTTGCATTGAATTGATGATATGATAATGACAACCTCTGCTTGATTTTCCCTTAGTATTTGATGCCCTACATCAAAGTGGTTTGGTTTAGTTTATCTTGGATTCGACATGTTTGATGGATTGATAGTTAGAATGCAAGATTCGAGTGCTTGTTTATTTGCACCTGATATTACTTGCTTTCAGAGGGTTTTTTAAATGAGTTGATAGTGATGTGATTGAATAACATAGAGTACTGAGCTTTTATTGGTTATCCATGGCGAAACCCTAAGATCACATATGTTGAATCTCTTGTTTAGGGTTGATTTCATTGTGTTTGGATAAATTATTAGCTTTAACCCTAGTTAAATGATTTGAATCATATGAAATATTTGAGCCAAATCCCCAAATTTATTATTGTTTGATCAATTTGAGTAAATTAGTGAGAAATTAGGGTTTTCAGAGATTTCACATACTTTGAGAAATTCCTTCTTTCTTGGAAATCTCTGAAATTTCCATCCCTTTGTTGTTTTCTAAAATTTCCATCGCCTCATCTTTTTCCCAAAAATGTGCATAAAGAAGAAAGTTATGTTATTTTCACTAATTTTTTCCTGCCCTTGAAATCCCCAAACTTCCTTCTTGGTTTGATTTCTATGAAGGGGTGAAAATATTGAAGTTTTTCTTGTTAGATCTTAGGGAAATTATGATCCTTGTTTGGGCTTTCTTAGATGATGAATATGATATTTATAATGAACTAATCTAAATTTTGTGCTATAATGGATACTTATTGTGACCTTTGTTGAGTGTAGGTTGAATCAAGCAAGGTTGTTGTTGTCAAAGTGAAGAACAAGGAAATGGATCCAAATGTTGAGAGAGCTCATATTTCAGAGGTTGAAAAGGTTAGATTCGACATGAAGAGAAAAATTATTGAGAGTAAGCTAGTCTCCATTTGATCAAAAGTGATTGATACTAATGTTGGGAAATGGGACTATGAGCATTCAAAAAGAGGATGCAAGTTGGGTGATCCTTCTATTTTGGTGAGAAGAATGATAGATTCAGGGTTATCCCCTATGGCTGGTTTTTCCTCCACAATGCAGGGCTATGAACTTGTCCTGGAGTGTGCTAGACATTATGACCAGGGTACACAAAGAGTTTTTAGTTGACAAGGCAGGGTACTTGCCAACTTTTCTCCTAATTCTATTGATCAAATGTTTGATATGTGTGGCAAAGAACATGTGGTGCAATTTGATATAGATGTGGCCAAGAAACATTATGAGTAGGACACTTAGAAGGCTCTAAAACTTATCAACACATGGCTGGAAGAACCAAAGATATATGTTTCCAAACTTCCAAAACAATTGTTTAGGGCTAAGTTCAAGTCAAACTACTACGATGCAATCACTCTTCTCAATGGAGTTATGGGTTTGAAGAGTGCAGGGATGTTTGAGAATTGGATGTTCTATGTAATAGCAAGAATGGAGCAAGGAATATACTACCATTGGGAAAGAATAATCAATAGAATAATCCATGAGCAGTTTTCCAATGTGTTGGAAACCAAAACCTTCACCATGGCATCTTACTTGGTCCATGCCTTGGTCAGATTTCATTAGTACAAAGGATTGAGCACTTGAGGAGTCTTTGGCCAAGATGTTGTCTATGAAGTAAATCCTCAATTGCACCTAGAAAATCCTAGTTACAGGAGGGTGAATGATGCATTCACCATGTATATCACAAGGCTGCTCCAAGGTGTAGAACATGTTAGAATTTTTGATGCTGCTAAGGAGCTAATTAGAAAATATGGAGCATGGTTCATTTAGTTTCCCACCTCCTCCTATATCAAAATTGATGGTTATCCAAGACCTCCATATAGGTTGCCTCGGTATCCCACTGATCACATTGTCCTTTTGGAGGTCACAAGGAAAATTTGTGCCTTTGATGCAATTGTAAAGAAGGGGATGCATAAAACAAGCTTTTGCAATGAGATCCCATTGAGGATTTGGGGGCATGAGGCCTACCCTTCCTTGGCTACAACACAATTTTCTAAGGAGATGGGTTCTTTCAAGGTATCTTTCCACACTAAGAGGGCTAGATTTGATAGAACATGTGGAGACCAAGAGAAGGACAGTAGGGAATTCAATCACAAAGATGACATTGAGGACTACTGGGCTAACTGTAAGGATGAATTTGAAGTTCTGAAGAAGAAGTACTCCAGACTACCTGTTGACTTGGTTAGACTATACAGTATCAAGGACATCCATAACCAGCTTGATGATGATGGAGAGGTCATACAGACCCATGACTATGAACTAGTCAAGGATAAACCAATAGGTGAAATAGAATAGATGGAGGAGGAAGTAACAAAAATGGATTTGATCAATGCACATGTGCTCAAATATACTAAGTTGTGGATCAAGCATAGAATTTAGGAGCTAGAAAATGAAGGTAAGAAGTACACCTATGTATTGATGGGAGGATAGGAGTCTTAGTCTTCTTCTGAGGGAGAACAAGAATGAGATCCAAAGGGAAAGGAAAAGGTGGGTTCCCCATTCAAAATAAAGATCAAAGGTGGTAGAAAAAATGTTGAGGTAGAAAAGAAGAGGAAGCCCATTGCCAAGAAAAGGAAGACCACCTCCAAGGATAAGAAATCTATCCAAGAGGAAGAACCTGAAGAAGAAGGAAGGAAAGGGAATAGCCCTGTACCCAAAAGGAGAAGAGTAACAAGAGCATCTAAGAAGTAGAACAAGCCTCCTAGGGAAGAGGGAAAGATAGGTCCACAAGTGGTAAATATTGAAAGTTCAGGAGAGAAAACATAAGTGTATACCCAGAGATGTAGAACTCTATCCCCTAAGGGGAGTTTATTGAAAGAAAATGTCTCCATGGTTTCCACTGTCACAGAGAAACAAAAAGATACTTCTCCCCCTCCTTCTACTCAAGAATCACACGATGCAGAAAAGGAGCTAGTAGATGTAGATGTTGGTGATGCTCATTAGGATGAGGATGCAGAGGAATTTAAAGGAGAACTCCATAGCACAAAAGTAGAAATTGATAGAATCTTGCAATCTCCTCTGGTGTCATATGAGGATTCACCTAACATGGATATAGAAGACAAATCCTTAGAGAAGGAAGAGATGCCTGAAAAGACTCCTCCAATACATGAAGAGGAAGAGCATAACAAAGAAAAGGATGAAAATCTAGAAGAAGATAAAGAGAAAGAAGATAAAAATGAAGAAGTATTTGTGGTGCACTATTCAAATATTGACTCCTCTACTGGACAACAAGAAGGCATCAGTCAAGGTGAGCACCATTCTGATACTACTACTCATGGTTGGTTTGATGAGGAGCTGAAAAATAGGAAAGTTGTTATTGATGATGTTCCTCCAAACTGAGATGACCTATTGGCCAATGTTGGAAAGGGAAAAGCAAAGAAGAAAGCCAAAGTCATTTCCAGGATTGACAGATATGAATCCAATAACAAGGTGCTTCACATTGCCACTCCTGTAGTAGATAAGAATAAGGATGAAGTGACTTAGAAAGATTACAACATTCAGACAATCAATTTGGGGCCTACATACATGATACAAAAAGTGGAAGATTTTAAGGGATCTAGTACCACTATTTTGGAGAGATTAAATAGAGAAGTGCAAGCTAAGAAAGAACTAAAGAAAGAGAATGAAAGGTTGAAGAAATATCTGTAAGATATCATGAAACCTTTGCAATCCATTAGTCAAATTGGTTCCTCCCCATCTATAGGAATTATTTTACCCAAGGAGACAATAAGTGAGTTGCAAAAGATGAAGCCCTCCACATAGGCCACACTTGAATGGTTGTAGGGGTGGGGATTAAAGGAGACAATATGATCAAGAAAATTTTTTCAACTTGTGGAGATGCGCATAGATCATTTGAATGGTTGCAGAATTTTTTAGCTCAAGATAAGAGTGATGTAGACCTCCTCCTATAAGGGAAATCATGGATCATACTAAAGAGAGGTTGATAGGTGATTGAAACCTATCTTCTTCAAAGGTTTCAGAACCTTGGGAGTGGTATGAGACCCTACAAATTAGGAAAAGGGTTCTCAAGAAGATCCATAAATAGAGTAAGTAGGTAGAAAGCACCCTAAGTGATATTTACAATAAATACATTTCATTATTTGAGGTTATGATTGGTAGGAAGAAATTTACACCAAAGCATTTGAGCTTAGAACAATTGAGGAAGTCGTTGCATGAAGTCTATGCCCCAATTGATGATGGCCCAATCACTGTTCATCATCTGGATGGTGTGGCCACCTACATTGTTGTCACAGAGAAATATCAAACCCTCAAGGTGGAATGGGATAAGGTCATCAAGGAATCAAGGGAGGAGATTAAATCAATTGAAAGGAAAATCAAAGTGTTAATCACTCCACCATTGGCCAACTTGAAGGGGATTTTTCTTAAGGTGCAAGATAAGGATAAGGGGGGTAGTTAATACATGATTGCATCAAAATTTGTTCTTCCCAATATTTCCCCCTCTGACCTTTGCATGTGTTGGAGCGAATCCAGGCTGATTTGGAAAAGTCACCAGCATTAAATGATGACATTATTTTATTGAATGGAATTCCTAGGCCGACCTATTTTTTTGGTTGAGAATCTTTGTAACCCTAATTGTACTAACATGATGTAAAATGATAAATAGGGTATTCACCCTCATTTGCAAGGGTTAGATTCTAGAGAAAGCTAAGTGATAGACCAAGAGTTGTACAGCTAGGAGTTAGTTTATTTTTGAAGCAAGTGTTGTAATACAAAATAATGGAATTGTTGCTACCTTGGGTGATTTAATACAAGTAAAGACATTGTGATTTGGTGCTCTTTCTTGTGTTAATTTATCTTGCATGGTTCTTGTTATTCCATATTTTTAGATTGATTTGAAAATAGTTGATGAATATTAGATTTAGAGTTATATATATTTCAATGGTGTTTATGGTTTGATGTTTGAAGAGTTTTGGCAATCCCAGGTCCATACTTTTAGCAATTTACTGAGTGTGAATTGCTATGTAAAGATAGCATGGACCTTAAATTTGTGTGATAAGTTCAACTGTGAGTATTTATTCATTTGAGTTGCAAAAATAGGGTTTTTGTGGATGAATGTCTCATGACCTAAAAATATTTAGATCCTTAGAAGATTGCACTATTTATGTAAGATTACAAATGAAATTTGGGTTAAGCAGGAATTGGTTTTGAGGGATTGATCCATTTCAAATATTTCATCATTTGCATTGTTGATATTAGGAGTAATTTTAATCTTAGACTTCTCTTAAACCCTTGTCTTTTGCTATTTCTTTTATCATCTGGGTTAGATTTAGGATTTCAAGTACAAACACATTACAAAATCTGATAAGATTTAAGTTCTAGTGTTTGTTTGTAAGGTACCCTTCTAATTACTAGCATATTCACATATTATCTGAGTTGTTTTGTGCATTGTCAAGACCTGACATTAGAGACCTTGGGGTTATCTCTCAAAGTTTTTTGAGAGAAATTTTCCTTTCAAGAAAGATAGGATTTCACATTTTGTTTGAGTTGTTGCTATGCAGAAAACACCATCTGGAGAATCCATTTTTTGTGTTGATGAGGATGATCCTTTGTCTAATGTCGATGATGATTTTCCTATAACCCATCCTAAAGATTGTAACTCTCTCCTTAAGGGAGACACTATTGAAGTTCCTATGGTCCCTAAGTCTTCGAAAAGAGTGATTAAGATTGGGAAGTGTCTCTCTTCGCAATAAGTAGATGAGCACACCGATCTCTTGCGCTCTCATCCTAATATCTTCACTTGGACATATGAGGACATGCTCAGTATTGATGAGTCCATAGTGGTCCATAATATCACCTTAAGTCTTGATGCCAAGCCTATTAACCAAAAAATCTGAAATATCAATCTTAGGGTGGCATTGATGGTCAAGATTAAGATAGAAAAGCTACTGAAAGCGGGCTTTATCCATACTATCGACTAGTTATTCCCCTTGGATTTCAAATATAGTCATTGTTATCAAGCCTGACCAGCATATTCACATATGTATTGACTTTTGAGACCCTAACAAGGCTTATCTTAAAGATGATTTTTCCCTGCCTAATTTATAGATATGATTATAGATTCAATTGCAGGCCATGCTTTGTTATCTTTTATGGATGGCTTCTCAGATTACAATCAAATACATATTAACCTAGATGATCAGTAAAAGAAAACCTTCACTACCCACTGGGGTACTTTCTATTATGTGTTCATGCCTTTTGGGTTAAAAATGCAAGAGAAACTTACCAATAGGTAATGACCCTAATGTTCTTATACTTTATTCACAAGATATTAGAAGATTATGTTGGAAATCTATTGGTAAAATCAATAAACCATTAGGATCATGTGAAAAAAGTTTGTCTCATTTTTGAAAGACTTCGATTTTACAAGATGAGACTTAACCTTCATAAGTGTTTCTTTGGCATAGACACAAAGAAGCTTCTAGGGTTCATAGTTTCTCACCGTGGAATTGAATTCAATACAAAAAAGATAGACGCCATTTTTAACATGCCTCTACCAAGAAATATCACTAAGTTACAAAGTTTACAAGGGAAGATTCAAGAAATTTAAATATTCATATCTCAGGTGGCTGACCATACCCTCCCTTTTGCCCAGTTACTAAAAAAGGATGTTCAATTCAAGGAGTGCTAGAAGGCCTTTGATTTGATAAAAGCTTATTTAGAAAATCCTCCAGTACTAATGCCAACTTTACAAGATAGACCCTTCTTACTTTAGCTTGCTACATCACCATAGGCTTTGGCATCCTTGTTGGCTCAATATGATGAAGCGGGAAGAGAAAGGGAAGTTTATTATATTATCCGTATCCTAGTTTCTTATGAAACTCATTATTCCTCCATGGAGAAATAGTGCCTGACTCTTGTCTTTTCCATGAAAAAGATAAGGCACTATCTTCTCCACGTTGAGATGCACATTATAGTGAATTTTTTTTTATTAAATCATTTTTTCTCTAGTACGGACATCACTACGAGATTAGTGAAGTGGGTTATGTTGCTTTCTGAGTTTAACATAAATTTCATCACTTAGAAATTGATCAAGGACCAAGTGGTTGCTAATCAATTAGTAGACACTCCCTCATCTCATTCATTTCCAAGATTAGATTTTTTCCCTAATAAGAAAATTCTTGCAATTAATTATGATCTTGAATGGAAAATGTATTTTGATGGATCGAGGTGTTAGACTGGATCTAGAGTTGGTGTGGTCTTGATATCCGAGTATGTGCAGGATCATGATGGGCCAAAAAGTGGTGATATTATGGGTATTTGTAGGGTATGTGGTTGACAATTTTTTTTTTACCCAAAATTGATGAAATGAAAAGGGTTTTTAAAGGAGATTCTCAGCTTTCCACCATTATAAATTATTTTTTACTTTCAATTTAATAAATAATTATTATTCATTTTTTATTAGAATTATGACTAATGTCCTAATCGATAGGCTGATTGAAAAACACATATAGCTTTCAAACGGTAACACATTTTTTGAATTCAAAACATGTGTCACATTCTATGCTTCACATACTATGATTAAAAAGAAAAAAATTAATTTCATGAAGTTTTGACCAAGTTAAGGTGGTTAGACAAACAAATTTTTATATTTTTTAATTTTGTAAGAAAAAAATCATAATTAATTATTACTTGGAAAAAATTACCAAAAAATATGCATCACATCCGGGATATGAGTCCTCTAATTATATATAAAATCTTATAAAAATATATTATCATTTTATTATGGTTAGGGTGGTCAGACAGACACCTATTTCTTATTTTTTCCCTGAAATTTAAGTACTACTGAATTGAAATTTCAAATTTTCACCAAATAGATTTTTTTTTTTGGTTAAATAAACCTAGTAGTTGAGAAACTAAATTAAATTTTCTATATATTATATTCTTACATATTTTTGAAATAATATATATAACTTATTCAAATTTTTACGTCAAGTTGCCTAACATTGATTTTTCTGAATTTTTTGCCACTTAAGGGCCTGTCTTTTCCATGATGACCCTAGACATACCCATCCCCTGAAGGTAAACCAGTCCCCTTATCCTTTCAATTAGATTTTCCTTGCACCAATAGCATTGCTGAATATGAAGCTCTTATTGTTAGCTTACATGCCACAATTGTGCTAAAAATTAAACACCTTCACATTCTAAGGGATTCTGAGCTAATTGTGAACCAAATCATAGGAGTCTATCAAGATAAGAAAATAAATTTGTCTCAGTATTGAAACCTTGCATTGACTTTCCTTAAACAATTCTCCTCTTTCACAATAGACAACATCACTGAGAGAGAAAATAAACATGCTAATTTCATAGCAAGTGCTACTTCCTTGGTTCCTTCAAAGGAAAATGTAAAGGAGTATCACTTTGTGGTCGAGGTCTTGGGATCTCCTGTAGTATCTGACCAACTGAAGGATGAATCTCCTATCTGTTTCCACATTTACTTTGAGGAGTTGTTTTCTAGTATCTATAATTACTTGAGAACTGGAAACTTTCCTGATAGTGCGACAAAAAATGGTCACTCTCACATTCGAAAGCTTTTAGTGCGATATATTTTTCTTTCTAATGTTCTTTATCAAAATTATTATAACAGATTGTTGCTTAGATGTCTCACTAATGTAGAAATTCCCCTCACCCTTAATGATTCCCATTTGGGCTCTGGGGTTGGAAACTTTGGTGGGAGAACCTTGGCAAGAAGACTACTACACACGTGGTACTATTGGAAAATGATGGAACATGATTCCTTCAATTTTGTTAAGAAGTTCTTTCAATTTCAGCAACACAACCTTCTTATTCATGCACATTCCCAAGAATTAAAAAACCAAACATCTCCTTGGCCCTTTGCGAA
>VDFB02353493.1:160976064-161050475 GCA_007258455.2 Sequoia sempervirens | reverse complement strand
TGACTTCTACCCAAAATATTGGCATAACTAGGTCATTGACTTGAATTTGTAGCCTATCTTGCAGAGGTTGAGTGTTTCACCATGACTATATCAAGAAGTTTTGGGAATTTCCTTATGGATAATGACCACTTGCCCCTTTCTTGAAAAGGAAAACCTACTTTTGAGTGAAATTATGTTTCTTGCTTGTACATGCAATTAATACTATGCAATTTTTGTTGGGTTATTAAATGATGCCACTGAGGTGATACATGTGGATTAGTGATCTATATCCCTCAGGAATGCAAAAAATTCCATGAGGATGAAATTAATACATTCCTTCCATTGCCTTCTAATCAAAAAATATTATTGCTTCGAGGAGTGCACTTTTCATCATAAAAGTGTGTTGAGGCGACACAAAGTACCCCTGGAATTTTTTTTTTAATTTTATTCAATGGGTAAACGCTTTTGACTAGAGCTATGAACCGAATACAACCATTCAACAATACCACCCCAATGGGGTTTGAAACTTGGTGGCAAGAACAAAAATGCCACCTATAAACCATCATACCATGCCAATACTGACAAGTACCCCTAGAAAGTTGTGACCATTAATTTTTCAAAATTTTAGTGCGTTAAACCATGTCTCTTCTCATTAATAAGCTAGCTAGCACTAATGATAGAGAAAGACACACGTCAACAATTGACACATGAGGGAATTTACTCCCGCTACCCAAATTTTGTTTCTCAAGCCATTCCATGGGATTTTTTGTATGATTTATCCACCGCACTCCATTCTACCTCAAAAACTTCTTGTTGCCATCCGGCCAAAAAAAACATTTTGTTGGTCAAGTTTACCGGTTTCCCCTTTCTATATATAGCCACACCACCTTTTGCAACATTCATTTGAACATATAGTCCCTTAAGTTAGTTTGTCTCCTGCTTATTTTCATTCGACCATACTTTGCCACTTAATCAGAATTATTATCAGCTTAGGCACCCCTATTTAGCTCATTCCAGGAAGGTTGCAATATAGCTTTGCAGGGGAGGTCACTATTGCCTAAATCAAATTCTTAGTGAAGAAATGGAACCCCCTTATTATGACTACATTCAAATGGTTTGTGGGTGAAGACTTTATTACTTATGAGAACTAGATTCAAAGCAATTGCAATGTCCTTTCCTACTTCGTGGTCTCATTGCTAGACCTGAATGTGTCCAAACCCATGATAATTGAGCTGTGTCACAATATGTTTGACACCTCATTGATGGAATGTCTTGGCAAGGTGGTGCAAGGCGCCATCCCTAGTGTTGGTATCCAAAGAATTATGGATCTCTATAGGCATGTAGAATTTGGGATAGACATACCTTGATTACCCTTTCTTTCTAACTTTCACACTATGGACGTTGAAGTGCACTGCTACTACTCTCAGGTAGTGGGAATTTTTTTGTTGTGGGAGTAGGGCATGGAATGGGTTATGGGACTGGCCTGGAGGAAACAATTTGAATTCCTAGTATAGACTCATGATGAGTAGGCCTTGAGCTTGCATCTATGTCTATTGTTTTTTTGGCCCTCCTTTTGCAACCAACTATGGGCCCTTTACTATTTTTTTCACGTTACCTCCTCTTTTGAACCTTTGGTTTCATAACTCCTTTTGGGTTCACTTGAGAGAGCCTTATGTTTAAATCTGAGCCTCAAGCTTTCATTGTATGTAAAGTTCTTGATATAAAAAAAGGTATTTATTTCTTCATGTTCTTAGTGGCTTTATTCTCAAAATTTTGAAATATTTACAAAATTTTACATATGGTACATAACTGTTAAAATTTTCAAAGAACTGTGCATTTTAATGGAAAATATTTAGATAAATATCATTCACCGGTATACCTAAGGAGTTTCCTTCCATATCTTCAAGTTTTTATGCACTCTTTTCTTTGCATGCACTGATTCGAAAAGGTCCCTTCCATAGAGCTTCAAATTTAGTGTATTGTCTTGGCTTTCCAGTATGTTCATCATATTTCAACACTAAGCTCCCTTCTTCGAAATCTAGACTAGAGGTCTTTTTTACAAACCATCTTTTAACTATCTATTGTCAGTTGATCACAGCTCCATGAGCCTTCTCTCTATCTTCCTCTAGTTTGAGGAGCTCTGCTAGTTGTACTTCCATCCCACCATTTTCTTTTATTCCTAGGGCTTTTAGTAGTTGTAAAGCAAGAATTTCTATGGAAATGTGTATCACTACCTCATTTCCATATAACAACTCATAAGAAGAGGTATTCAGTATCTAATTGGGGGTAATTCGGTCTTCCAAGAAAGTGGCCCATAGATGCTTGTGCTAGTCCCTTTTCCATTCTAACCCAATGTGTTTTAATTAACCTAATTAGGTTTTTATTGGTGGACTTTGCTAACCCATTACCTTATGGGTAGTAACTTGATGAAGTTTTAAAGAAAACCCCATGTCTGATAGAAAAATCTTACATCCCTAACCAAATGAATGCTTGGGCATTGTTGGATATGATGGTTTTTGGTGGCCCAAATCTGGTCACTATCTCTTCGAGAAAATTAACAATCTCCCCTTCTGTTGCTTTTTTTAGGGCTACAACCTCTGTCCACCTTGTGAAATAATCAATTGTCATGAGGATCCACTTGTGTCTAGCACTGGACATAGGATTTATCATGCCAATAAAATCCAAACCCCACTTGGAAAGGGGTTCTACAGTTACAATCGGGCTCAGAGGTTGAGCGACCTTCTTTCTTTTTCCAACAAAATATTGGCACTATGTACACTTTTGCACTAGATGATGTGCTTTAGTAAACATAGAGGGCTAGTAATACCCCACCTGCATTATCTTTAAGGTGGTGGTCTTTGCAAAAAAATGCCCACCCTCAAGACTATGGCAAAATTCTTTGAGAACTCTTTCAACCTATAACTTGTCAAGAAATCGGAGCAGCACACCATCATAATTTCTCTTAAATAGCACATCTTCAATTAGTACATACTTGGCACCTTGCAATCGGTAGTATCTCCTTTTGTTGAATGGAAGACTAGTTGAGTAATATCCCTTCTACATGTACCATGTTTGATCAACTACCGAAGACTCTTTGGACTCAAATTTGTTTGAGTAAACTTGATCAATCTTCTTTTCAACCACGAGACTTGTTTCCTATGTGATATATTTGCACAAACCTCTTCCCCAAACTGTCTTGGTTGGTTAGATATCTACATCACATGCTAGTATCATAGCGATCTAGTTTTCTATTTTTTCAATAATTTCACCTTCAATGATGTATTCCCACACACTGGGATGTGCTACAACAATAGTAATTTTTTTGGCCAACACCAAGTGTCGAGATTTCTTTAAACTTTTAACTATGGTGAAAGCTTGCTTGTCTACAAAGTTATACTTCACCTTGTAACCTTTCAACGTTCTTGAATGGAATGTAATAGGATGTTCTCCTTCATTCTGATGGCCATTTTGAGTAAGCATCAAAGCTATGCTATCTTGACCACTTTATACATAAAGTAGGAAATCCTTTGAGAAATCAAGACTAGCTAAGAATGGAGCAACAAAAATTGCTACCTTTATTTTCTCAAAATCTTCTTTTCCTTCAAGGGTCCATTTGAATAGAAAATTATATTTAAGCATTAGTGTGATAGGCCTTACAATATCGATAATGTCTAAAATGAACCTATTGATGAAATTTATTTTCCCTAGAAATTACTAGAGTCCTTTCTGGTTTACTGGCAAGGGTAATTCCATTATCGACCTAACCCTTTCTAGATCTATTTCTATCCCCTCTTTAGATACTACAAAACAAAGTAGCTTACCATGAGGCACCCCAAAGACACATTTCCTAGGATTAAGAGAAATCCCAAACTGTTAGCATTTTTGGAAAATCTTTTTTGAATGATCAAAGTGATCATCTTTTTATTTTGAAAAGACTATTAGATCATCCAAATATATTAAAATAGCTAGGTTGATAAGACCTTTGAAAGAAATATGAATTGCTTGTTGAAAGGTTGTGCTAGAACTCAATAGGGAAAATGACATCTTGGCATATGTGAATGTTCCCCACTTAGTGGTAAATGTTGTTTTGTGTTGATTTCTCTCCTTTACATATACCTGATTATACCCTAAAAAACCTTCAAGTAATGAGAACATTTCAGATATGGCTACTTTTTGCAAAATTTTCTCCATTGATGACAAAGGGTAATGTTCTACCAGTGATGCCTTGTTCAAGTCTTGAAAATTGACACAAAGTTTAATATTACCATTATTCTTTTGAACAAGCATTGGATTTGACACCCAGGTGGAATCTTTAATTGGATATATTGTTCTTGACTCAACCAACTTGGTGGGATCCTATGCCATTAGCGACAACCTTTGGGTTGACTGGCCTTTGCTTCTATCAGATGGGCTTAGACCCTTCCTCCAAGTCAATCGTATGTTGAATTATACCAGCGTCACAACCTCTAAGGTCATCATAGTTCCAAGCCATAACTTTTTCATACTCATAACATAGATCCCTTAGTCTCTCTTTATCCTTTAGTGGAACCTCTTTTCTGACCTTCAACTTCTTGCCATTCCTAACATTGAGCTCTTCATAATCTCTTTCATTTGTAGTAAACCTTTGTTTACCATTTATTGCATCTTCACAGTCAAAGAGGTTCTTAAGGGAAATCAACCCCCTTAGAAGCTTGTTCCCTTTTAATTGGATGACCTACCCATCGAACAATTCCATTCCTGGGGTTAGGGTGTCAGAGACCATTCCTCCCTTTTGTATGAAGGTAACAATCTAAGTTGCATCATTGAAAACTTTTCAATTTTTGTCATTGTCAAGAATTGAAGGTCAAACAATGACTTGTACTGTATTTTGCTTAGTTGAGTTAGAAATTGGCTCAAATTGTGACCCAACTAACACCATTCAATCAACAATTTTGTTCCAAGATAGGGGAATAAATTATATGTTGAAGGCTTCAAAACACTTGATCAAGTCCCAGACTCAGTGTTTATATAACCTCATTCTGGTATTTTTTACTGTTACTTGATCATGGATTTGGCTCACAACCAGCTCTAAATCTCTAAAATCTTGCAATCTCTTTATACCCATTATTTTTGCAAGGCTTAGACCATGTACCAAGGCCTTGTATTCAACATCTTTGTTTGAGCAAGAGAGCATGAAACGGTAAGCTCTAAGAGTCTTAGATTCAATTGGAGAGAGTAAATTGACACCCACCTTGGAGCCAACTTTACACTTGGCATTGTCAAAATATAGGGTCCATAGATGATTATTAGATGGGTCATTTGATTTCTCCCGATCCTTTACTAGCTTCAAAAAAGTCTAATCATCATCAAAAATTACATAGGTGCCTAGCCCCATAGCATGGAAATTTCCAAATGGATCAAAATCAATGAATTTGTTGAGCAACACTTCTTCCTTAGGAGTCTGCTCACTTGTATCCTCTTCATCTTCTAGCATTTATACACAATATTTATCCTGCTAACATATAGAAGTATGTGTGGCTTCAAAGAATAGGAACACATTGTCTGTAATATGTTTGGGATGTAAAGGTTCAGATTGGTTCTCAAAATTAGGTCCATAGACCAGTCAAGTGCTAGATATCTACCAATTTCGGTAGTAAAATCCCCTGATAAACACATTCCAAACACTAGTGGAATGTCTATCACTACCACTTCCTATGTGACTATTTCGCTTAGGCAAGAGAAAAGGCTCAGGGATAGATCTATTATCCAACCAATGGTCAAGACCTTCTTCCCATCTAGTTGCATGATTCCTTTTTCAAGGGATTCATACTGAAGCTTCAAAGCATTCGCTACTTGTTTTGGCATGATGATTGTACTAGCCCCTGAATCAATCATAGTATTATGCAATAGCCTATCTCCCACAATGAGCATTAAAAAGATAGGTGTGGGATTTGGTTTTCTTACCTCTTTTTTCTTTGTACTGTCTACGTTGTTTGCATATCCTGTAGCTTTTGGTGCCTAAGGTTTAGACATAGATATCTTGTATTTCTTTTGTCTGCATGTTAGAGTTACTGTTGTTTGAGGACCTTGGTCTTCTTCCTCCAATTATTTCTGAAGTGGATTATTTTTTTTGGGAATAGATATGACATTCCACAATGATATACTAGCGGGAACCTTCTTCAATTTCTCAACCACATTAAGCATCCTAACTATTCAAGCCTTAGGCTTAAATGGGGGTATCTCTCTAATTTTAGGAAGAAAACATTTTGACATAATTGGGATTGGTGCATTGCTCATTTCATTTTCCACCAACAATGTGTTATGTGGTTGTGGAAGAGATTGGAAGGGGGATGATGGAGCCTACCTCTCATGTGGGGGTAATTGACATGGTTGTGGATGGGATGAGACTTGTTGTATGTACTCTCCAGTAAGCCATCTTTTATATCTTGTATTGTAGTCTGACTGCACCTATGGAGCACCAATCATTGGAGCTTCATATTCAAACACTATGTCCTCTTCCTCCACCCATGAGAACAACACTTGGTCAGGTGTTACATCTAACTCTTGCTCTAGGGACATTCCTTTCATTTGTGCTCTAAAGCAGACACTCTCTATTTTGGATTATCCATACTCATCCATATTTGGGAGTGGGTCTTTGCTCCCTTGTGCCTCCATCCATTTTCACATATTTCCCTTTGGAAAATTTTGTGAAAGATGATGATCAATGCATGGGAAACACCACACTTATTCTTCTTCCACCAAATTGTTTTGGTCTTGGATCATCTCTTTTCTTAGGCTATCTTTTACTATCTGAAGTGGCATGGTAACATGGAATATCTAGTTTGTAGATGTCATATGTTGATCTCCTCCACAGGAAAGTCCATGATAGGTATTTTTTTGATAGGATGGCATGTTTCCACCGTAGGTCTGGATGTTCAGCTTCAGAGGCATTGCTTCCTACAATTTGAGGATAACCAATTCCTTAACAAGAGTTCGAATGAGACTTTTCATGTCAATAATATCTGTCGTGACTAAATTGGAATATCATGTATTGCTTTATGTAAAGGGATACACATACATAGACTGTGGCATATTTGGTGTGCTACTTTGTGTAGTGGAAGTTCTCAAATAAGCTTCTTCTTGAGGTGTTCCAGAGGGTTGGATAAACATAGGCATGGGGGGTCATGATGGGAGCTTCCTAGCATCAATTAGACTATTTTCTATGTATACCACCACCTCATATGCATCAGGAAAAATATCTCCCCCCATGGAAGTTATCATAAAAATGATTTTGAGATTGATAGCCTTTAGATAAAACATGAACACCATTGCAGCTAGTGGTCGAGTATTCATGGGAATCTTCAGCGAAGTTTTATCAAACTTGGTGTTGAAATCACTCATGGCCTCCCTCAGGGCCCTTTTGATGGTGATCAATTAGTGTAATAGTGAGGAGTGATCTCCCTTTTTCAGAAAATGTCTTAAAAAATGCTATCCAAGTTGTTCCCAGGAGACAATAGAAACCAAGATCAAAGATCAATACCAATCTTGGGCCTTTCCCTTAAAAGAGGCAGCTAACAGCCTGAGAGTGATCTTTTCCTTCGCTATATTATGTACCATACATACCTTCACTATATCCTGAAGGTGTTCGGAAGGGGTCTTAAAGTCTTCACTGAAGAATTTTTGGTTAGCCTTAAGGGCATTTCCAGGTATGGTAGGCCATACATATGGTTGTGTGGGTGGATGTAGTGGACTACCACTATCCCATGTTATGAAATTTCTAGGAGTGGGGGGATGTACATGAGCCATTAAAATAAGATTCCTATGAATTTGATATATTGGTAATCTTATTTGGATGTTTAGGCCTCTTGGTTCCAGAGTAGATAAAGCTCTGGATACTAGGCTTTGACTTCTCACTCTATTGCTCTTTACAAGCAATACAAAGCTAGTAAGCCTTCTCCTCTTTGAGATTGAGGTAGGTAACTAAGAGTACTAGAACTTACCACTTGAGGATGCTCTTGTTTGGACTATGGGAATGAAACTTCAAGTTTCCTTCCTTAGCCTAATTCAATAAATATTCTCGACTTCTAATCAAGAATTTGGAAAACTTCTTATCCCACTAAGTGTGCCAGAAAAGGAATTGTTGATCATCAAAGCTTGTGCCTCTCTAATAGTCTTATGGGAAATTCAGTGAGTGGGGGACAAATTTCCTCTCACTAAATACCTTTGGGATTTTTATAGAAAGTTGGCTCTTCATTTGGGTTTTGAGATAATTGAAAAGGGAAATGTAAAAATAAAACACAAAAAGGTGATGTGCCAAAGCTTTTACAACATTTCAAACCCAAATCATTCCTATGATTAATATGAATTTAGACACAAAATGCCACAACCCTTCATTTTTGGAATGAGAATGGACAAAAAATGCTAACTTCAAGCATATTGTAGACTTTCAAATATTTCCAAAGGTAGTGATCATTGAGGTATGATCAAACATAAAGATTTCTTAGGGGGTAACAGAACAATATTTTAGAAATCACATGAACTCTCCCTCCCAATACAACATAGCACAACAAAACAACATTTTTTAGGAAAATAGAAAAGTCCAATGGCATAGTCTAGTTCCCTTAAGCCACTACTTTACCACACAAGCATAAAGCATGGAAATTCATTATTTAAACTATCTAGATATAGCTTGCAAGAAACAATGTTTCATTCCAAATGATAATATAAATAAAGAAACCTGAAAAATGCCATACATGCATAGTGTTAATAATTTATCCTCAATATTTCATGCTTTAATATTAAATGAACTTTGAAATAGAGGTTGGGTGCCAATCGAACAATAGTTTAAACCTTAATAGATATAACATGCCAAAAGTAAAGTAGTTTTGTAACTTTCTTTTGAAATTAATTCTAAAAAACCCTAAGAAAACTTAAGAAACTTTTCTTTTAAAAAAGAAATTTTCACTTGGAATCCAACCCTTCATCATTTTGTTTCCCTCCTTATATAGCCACTGGAAAAGAAAAAGTGTCACCTCAACTCAAAAGTAATTACCACCAGACGTCGGTACCTGATAGCCTACAATCTAATTATAGACCCTTGGTTAGGTCACTCTAATCTTTGCTCATTAATTCCCAACTCTTGCATTAATACCCTTCATATATTTAGCAAATATAGAGGCCCATAATCAATCAAATCCTAAAACAAATTTCTAGCAAGAGAATTGAACCAACCAATCACATCACCTTGAGGCATTGACTTAAAGCTTCCATCTCAACAATCAAGAAAAGAAAAGTTAGCAAGCTCTGACCAACCTCAAAAGATATTGTCTCACAAGAGACACAATCCTCCTATAGTGAAGAGGTGACTTGTCACGTGGTTGGAGACCTCATGTTTTCCAAAAAGGTTTCTTGAGAAAACTTTTTCCATGAAAACACATGTCTTGGGCCATCCTCTGAAAGGAAAACGATAAAGGAAAGTTGTGCAGCCACCACGTGGCGTATTACCCACCTATCATACTTGCCTTTTATTTACCCACATATCTCAGCAGCCAAAATAAAGGAACCCGAAGATCAAAATACCAAGGAAAAGAAAAATTATTTACACATACTACTAAGGAAGTCATTGAAGGGAGAAGTGAAATTTGGTAAGAATAAACTTGCGGTCTCCTCGATATGGTAAATAATGATTAAATGAAATAGGGATTATGGTGAATATTTTGAAAGGTAATTTAAACAAAGAAATTAATTAAATTTAATCATGAAGTGGGAAATCATTTCTACCCAAAGGGTTTTTTGTGAAAGTACATACAATCAAAAGGTGAAATGTTTCCACCAAAGAGTAAATATAAGCATGAAAGTTGCTAGCAAAAGAGGAATAATGATAATCATTAAAACTAATTTTTGTAGGATGCAAAAATGAAGTAGAAAATTAATTATTTTAGTTGCAAGAAGCTGCATCAGAATGGATGAAGGGTCATAACCCTTGAAAATGAAAAGTATATATGTAAGATAAATTCAAAAGTAAGATCATCATTAGTAGGAATAGATATATATAATAAATTAGTAGAAAATAAGACTTATGCTATGAACTATATAATATTTTGAAGAAAATCAATGGAGAAGAATATTTAATTTGGTGTCCAAAATTTTGGTGTTCAATTATTTGTTGATATTGATTCATAAATGTTATCTTTTCTATCTCCAAAGTGGTCTTTTCTTATTATTCAAATTGAATATATCAAGCATATACTTAATTTTTCAAGACACATTTGTTGCCTCTGTGTGATTTTTTGGATTGGTTTCTAGAAGTAGAGAATTAAAATTCCTTTTAAGAGACTCCTTTTAATTGGTTTCTACCCAAAATTAAAATCCTTTTAAATTAATCATCTTAACTAGTTTCTTTTAAGCAAGAATTAAAATCCTTTCAAATATCATAGTAACTTGGGGAGATATCACTGGGATTTGTAAGAACCTTGTAACTGACAACCTTGCACATTTATGCAAGGTATAAACATTTGAAAAGTGCCAAACAATTTGAGATAATCTAGGAGGGAGGAAACATCTATCATACACATCTTGACTCTATTACCTAAAGTAGTTAGAAAGCACTGGTCATATTCATTATAAAACAATACTTCATAAAAACCTTATTCACACATTAAAATTTCAAACATTAGGAGTAGGAGTGGTTGTTAGTTTTCATCTATTTCACATTGAAATACCAATGTGTATAGATTTCCAAAGTTAAATAATTCACGCAACCTTTAAATATGTTCCATTCTTAAGGTTCACCTACCTAGGCCTAGCAAAACTTGAACTATAGGGAGTTCTAAACCATATTGGTTGACTCTCTTCATTGGAAAAATAATTGTTAAGCCTGACTATAGAGCTTGGCATAGTCTTAGGGTTTACAATCTACAATTTTGGGAACCAACAAGTTGGTGACTCCACTTGGGAGTAATTCAGAATCTTGGTTGAAGACCATTTCATTACATAGTCAGTGAAGTTTTTAATTTGAGCACATATTGGTAACTTTGTTGGCAAGAAGTACAATGAAAGATAAAATTCATTCATCTCTTTAAAAGAGGTGGTGACTCTGTTAAAATGAATCTAATGAAAAATGAAAAAGACATCGTGGAACAACTGTATTCTCTATCAAAATTAAATATTGAAGTGTGCTACAAATTTTGTATTGAAGTATGCATTCTAATTCTTATTTTCCCAATGTAAATTATGGTTCCCATGATGTCCCTACTTCAACAAGAAAATTAACTGAACTAAGGGAAGAGGTTGAACGAATGTTGGAACAAGTGGAAAGTCTTTAGTCAACAAGGGAAAATGAAGAATTTGGTCAAAGGTTGTTATAGTTGAGAGCCTGAACTGCTTCCAAAATAACACAATATCTACCTATCTCTAATCAAAATGGATATATGAATGAAAATGGTCATTTGACCCCACATGTGACTCATGAGAGAATTGATGATGTTCCATATATGAATGAAGATGAAATTTTGCAGGAGGATTTCAATATTGGAGATGTTGTTGAGGTCATAATGCCCACATAATGTATCAGTAATGAAGTATGTGATGAAGCAATTCTACTTGATAGTGAACAAATAGCACAACCATTTATAGTTGAGTACCATGATGAGACAATTGATGAAGAAGTATGCACACTTGAAAAATGGTATACATAATAATCCGAGTGTAATTCATGATCAAACAATGGAGGTGCAATTATTTATACATTTTCATAACATTGATAATAATGAATTAGAAGTTGAAACAAAAATCTATAGTGTGCCCTACAACAATAAAGAGGGAAATGATTGTGATTAGTCAATAGAAGATGGGTATGCAAGTGAAAGTAGTTGTTATGATAGTTTGAATGATAAAGATGATGAAAATGTAGAAGGCCTCCCTTCCATATTAGATTATTGTGTTTTTGGAAATAGCAGTGTATGTTATGATGAATCTATTGACCATCTAAATTGACAAACCTCTATAATTTTAATTTAAAACGAATGGATTTTTTCAACTCTTATGGAAATCAAGAGGAAGAAGCAATGGAAGATGTGGAAGAGGAAGTATGTTCACTTAGTAGTGAGAAAATCCAAGACTTATTGACCATGGAATATCAGAGGCATGTACATGAAAAGGGTCATGAACTTCTATGTTGTGCTCATATAAGCTTTTACAATGATAATATTACTTTTGGTAGTAAGTGTGATATATGTCCATTTATTTTTCCTTCCAAAAATAAACAAGATAATGCCACATCAACTTTAGAGGGAAATAATTATGCTGATGAAATTTTCATCTCATTATCCAATGATTTTGAATATTGTTGTGATGTTGATCCTAATGGAGATGAGCACAATTCATATGATCAAAATCATGGTGTACACAATGATGAAGGAATTCTTAAAGTTGATCAAGAGCCTATGTCTATCCCTATTCACGAGGACATATGTAAATAAAAATTAGAGATCTTTGGCTCATGTGAGAATCATGTTGATTTGCATATGAAAAATAATGTATGTTCAACATTGATTGGTTCATATATGCATGTTGATGAATATATGACTCAGAGATTGGTTTCACTACCAATTAGTGATATGGAAGAAATGGAAAATGTTTAAGATCGAGTTGTCTCAAAATGTATTGATATGGCAAAATTTTTAGACCCATGTGAGAAGCACTCAGATGTTGGAATGAACAACAAAAATAAGCATACTTGCTTTCCTTCCCATACACCTAGGTGTTGTTTGTCTAGTTTACATCAATGGCCTTATGCTGATTTTAGATTATCTTCGAAAAAACATGGTCTTATCTATATGGTGAATTATAAGTGTTGTCAATTTTCAACTCAGCTAGGATATCATTTCATGATACATTGACAGTTAGCAGAAAAGGTGGAGGATGTTGCATTAAAAGGAAATTTTCCTTGTATGATTAAAGTAGCATAATTTCATCACAATATTTTCATAGTATGCCTAATTTTGAACTAGATAATGATAAAAGAAGCATGAGAAAGGGTAGACATAGTAAATTGTTTTGAAAGTTCCTCATGGCAGTGGATATAGCAGAGTAGATTGCATGAGTATTTTCAAGAGGAATGTGAGGAAGTCATATCAAAATAAGGTATATGATAGAGGTAAGTTTATGCCTTCCTTTTGGGTTGCCTTGGGATATCATTTATGGTTTGAATTTAAAACCATAACATATTAGGGATAGAGGTGATCTTTATGACCTTTTTTCCAAATGAGTAAGACACTTTGTCTACTCCCTAGAGATCTAAATTATTTCTATGATCACAAGGGGCATACATCCCTAGATGGAGCCACCATTGGATCCTTAAATTTTGGAAAAATTTAAGGTTCCCATGATGAAAAATTTGATTACAACACTTAGAAATGCACCTATACAATCTATCCCAGGAGCCTACTTTGAAAAATCATAACTGAATGATTGTTCAGTTTCATACAAAATCACATTATAATCATGTTCATCTACCATATATGAATGTGTATGTTTGATTTCAGATCTCTATGATCATATTTGATAGGGTTTTGAAGCATCAAGTTGGAGGGTTCTGAAATAGTTTGTTACCTACAGAGCGTTAAATCTGCTAGGGAGGTCAACTTTGGAGGCCAATATCTATGAGCGAAATTATTTTCATGACAAGATAATTGGTGTTTCAAATTTTACCCATGTTAATCTACTTCCATGCCCATTTTCAAAGCCTCAAAATTTCATTTTATATTTTTTAAAATTCAAAGGAAAATGGAGTTTTCATAGTTTTGATGTCAGTAGTTCCAGAAAAGTCTCAAAGGGGTCAGCTTTGACCTTCAATATTTTGTGAAGGAAACATATTGGTGAAAAACCCTTCTGAACACGTCCTTTTGAATTAAGTGAACTAATTTCCCCAGTGGTAGTTTCCCAAGAAGAAAGTTATTATTATTTTTAAATGGTGATTTGATGCGTTCCAGATGGCTTTTAATGGGTGTAGTTTCAAAAAAGGCTTGGAGAGAAACTTTGATTGTTAATATTTTTTAATCTTAAAGACTTCATGCAAATCTATTTTGCAAACATACTCTCCTATCGTCATTCAACATGTCAGTGATTTTTCATGGCTCCAAGGGAATATTTGATTAGTTTTCCAAGGAAATTCTCGAGGCTACTTGTGTAAGATGTTAGGAACAACCTTTCTTTACTCTTCAAATTAAAAAGATATGTCAAGCTATGAAGAAATGAATTTCCAAGAAATTTGAAATTTTGAAATAATAATTGAATATAAAGGAACTACCTCTTAGAAGCTTGCAATTTTTTTGAAATTCCTCTACCTCATTCATACTTCCATAGCCTCACCTACAAGATGATAGGAAATATGCAAGAAGTTTGAGGTAGTTGAGATTGTTTTGGAGGATAAGGATTCTTCAAATGTATTTTCAGATTTTTACTAGTCTGAAACAACCACCTTGTCTTATGACCATTTTCTACTCATTTGACTATCGAGGGTTTTATAGGTCTATATTGTACAACTACTACTCTTTTATACTATCATGTTCATCTAGAAGGTGTCTTCATGAGGTCTTCACCTATAAAATTCCATGCTTGATACATTTCCTTGTATGGAATACCCTTCAATCTCATTCACTATCATGACAATGATCACGTTGTTTGTGTGAATAACACTATCATGTAGTATTTTTCATGATGATTAGGTTCCTTAATGGCTTTACACTATCTGCATTTGAACACCTTTACCCTTCACACTATGGTGTACTTTATTTCAAGTTTGAGTCAAACTCCTTTCATGAAATTATCACTGAGTATTGTTTGTAATGAAGGCCATTGCACTAAATTTCATCTATTTTGTCATTTACCATAATCTGCATTCCCTTTTGGCCATTTTCCCATCATGATCTCAAATGCCAATGCATATTTTTTGGTCAATCAAAAAGTCAACACTCTTGGACAATAGATACCTTTCAAAGGATTATTCTTGTGGCCATGGAGAAAGCTATTTGAGAGATCATGTATCCTATTGTAGAATGAAGTGTCACTATCTCATACATTTAGGTGTCAGTACTTGCCCTATCCGGTTAATTAAATACTCTAATTTTGTGGTCATGGGCACACAATACCATGATGAATGGGAAAATTCTCATATGGACTATCCTCTTCTCCAAGTGATGGCACATGCTAGTATACCTCTATGTGATAATACTAGAAAATGCATAATTTTATGCCATGCACATTGGAAAGAATATTATAAGAATTTATTATATAAGACATTTTTTGTTTAGATTTATCTCAATCATTTTCCGTATGATCATATCAATGCTGAAGTTGGTGTGGAAACCATTAAAATATGTTAGCCATAGCCTTTTATCATATGAACTTTCAGAGCTTGTAGAGAGCACAATGAGAGATTTGGGATCAAGAAAATGTGTGGCCATATAAAATGATAATACAAAGCCAATGGAGCTCCTTGAAATTTTTTCTTCTACTACAAAGTATTCACAACTTCCCATATAACCAGGTGAAGAAGAAACAAAGAATATTAGTAAATAGGTGGCGAGAGAAATAGAGGATTTAAAAGGTTGATAAATATGTTGGAAATATGTGCCTCAAACAATACAGGATGAAACCTCCATTAGAGCCAAGTCAGTGTGACATCTTCATTGTTTGGCCGACTAGTAGTTTGGTTCATCATGTTTTGCACAGATCGTTGTGACCTTGCAAGATTCTTCTGAATGGTTATTGTGGAGTCTATCATTGTGACAAGGAGTACTCATTATGACCTCATAGCGCTCAGGAGACCTCTAGCCGATAGGCCATTCAATCATGAATCAGAGAGACTCATGGCGACTGGGGTTTCAGAGTGACTTCAACACTCGGGGAGAAGTCTCAGCGAACAATGAATGTCTTACCAATAGGAATTCATATGTTGTCTTCACCATAATAAAGAGTCTTGGAGAAAGGTCTTAGCGATAGATGAAAGTCATGCCGATAGGGACACACTCGGGAGTTATCGATGTAACACTAAGGCTTCGTTATGAAGTCTAGGAGAAAGCTAATGTCTTGCCGATAGCCAATGGCTATCGGGGTAATTATTGGTCCTGGGAAGACGTCTTAGCGATTGTTGAAGGTCTCACCGTCAGGAACATCTTGTGGGATCTTCGGTATAACTCTTGGTGATAGATGAAGCTTTCGGGGTAAGTCATAGAGCTTAGTGAGAAGTCTTAGTGAGAGCTACATGTCTCGCTGACATTATTTTATGTTGGAGTCTTTAGGGTAACATATGGAGATCGATATGTTCTCTTAGCGAAGGGCAATGTCATGGCAATGGGTGAACACTTCGGGGTAACCTTTAAGTCTCAGAGAAAACTCTCGGAAAAAGATGTGAGTCTTGCCGACTTCTACTTGGCGCTCGGTATGTCTGGGGACTTCGATATAGCCTTGGGTGACTTGCTATGATCTCCTAGAAAATGCAATAGGTCTGGATGACTGCTTGGTGACTCGATGTAACTCATGGAGCTTGATATAACATCTAAGCGATAACAGAGTCTCTTGGTGACATCGATATGAAGTCTATTTGGCATCGGTGAGACACTGTTAGTCTCACCAAGATGCTAGTACATTGTGAATTCTATTGACCGAGTAAGACCATCCTATGTGGAGTTTCATGAATGAATCAAAGGAGCCGAATTGGAATCATTGGGAGTCTATTCATTGTGACAGTTCTGTGAGGAAGCTCGACAGACATGGATCAATAGAGATATACTCTGTGATTGCAGATTGTAAGAGGCTGGTTGGTTTAATCAATAGTGGAGTGTGAAGAGCTCGAACTATCTCAGTGTGAATATGATTCTGTAAAGACTATAAATAGAAAAGGTTCCTATGCAATATTGTTAATGGTGAATGTTGTTGTAAATCAGACACCAGAAAAGACAAGTCTGACAATTGTATGCAATCCTTATTACTGTAATACAAAGTGATTTCTCTTGGTGTGGTGGTTTTTCTCTTGTAAGGGTTTTCCCACGTATATCTGGTGTTCTTGTGTGTTTTTCAAACTCTGTTTCTATAATCCATTTCATTGTGCATCTTAACTTGACTTTAATTGTAAATTTTAAAGTGTATCTACATTCTTTCCTGAGGTATTGACGTTAGGAGAATTTTTTTCCACATCTAATTTTCCTTACAAGTGGTATCAGAGCCTGTCAAGTTGTGTTATCCTTGGGGGTACATTGGGTTTTTTGTGTCAATTTTGTTTAGTGGGAGTCTTGTAGAGATTGTTGTTTCTAATTACAGATTAAGATGTCTAGTTCATCTGGGAAGATTGAAATAGAGAAATTCAATGGCAGTAACTTTGAGTTATGGAAACTCAAGATGGAGGATCTCTTAGTAGATTGAGATCTTTGGATTGCTGTGTCTAGAACTAAACCTATAGGCATGAAGCAAGAAGAATGGGACCTTGCAAATAGAAAATCTAAGGGGATGATAAGGCTCTATCTAGAAGACTTATTTCTTCTCAATGTGCATGAAGAGAGGACTACCTCTTCTTTGTGGAAGAGACTGGCATCTATTTATCAGGGGAAATCTTTGGTGAATAAGCTATTCCTGAGGAAGAATCTCTACTCTTTGAGGATGCAGGAAGGAGGGTCTGTAGCTGATCATTTGAATGCATTTAACATGCCACTCACACAACTAACATCTATTGGTGTAAATATTGAAGAAGAAGATCACTGTATGCTTCTATTGTGTTCTTTTCCAGACTCTTGGGATCATTTGGTGATGGCTATTGGGAGTACAACATCCAGTTTCAAGATGGAATATGTTGTTGGTTCTTTGTTTTCAGAAGAAATCAGAAGGAAGTCTTCTGAGATGGCGAAGGAGGCTCTTGCTGTCAGAGGAAGGTCAAAGGAAAAAGGAAAGAAGAAGGACAAGAAGTCCAAATCAAAATCAGAGGGGAGATCAAATTTTCCTGGAAAAATGTCCAAGGTGAAGTGCTAGAACTATGGACAACCTGGTCATGTCTGAAAGGATTGTAAAGAGGAGAAAAAGAAGAAGGGATCTTCCAATAATGGTTCTTCTCATAGTGATGGTGACGCCTTCATTGCAGCCTTGGCTACACAGGCATCAGATGATGTTTGGATGATTGATTCTGGAGCATCATTCCACATGACATCTCACAAAGAATGGTTCACAAAGTATGAAGAATACAATGGTGGAAAGGTGTACTTGGCGAGTGATTCAAATTTGGAAATTCTTGGCAGTGGAAGAGTCAGAATCCAATTCCCTGATGGTAAAATAAAGGGGATCAATGATGTTATGCACATACCAGGCCTGGCTCATAATCTACTTTCTATCAGTAAGCTTAATGACATCAGAGTACAAGTCTTGTTCTCGGGAAGTGGCTGCAAGATGACTAGAGGTTCAATGTTTTTGGCTAGAGGTGCTCGAATTGGTACCCTGTACAAGCTGGATGCACAAGTTGTTCAATGTAACAGTGTCTCTTCGAAGTCACTAAAAGCTACTCATGGAGGTAAAGAGGGAAATATGCTTAATTATGTAAACTCTATGGAAGTAAAACTTCCTGCAGAGAAGACTATGCTTTGGCATCATAGGTTAGACCACATAGGAGAAAAAGGTTTAAAGACCTAAAAAAAAAACCTAGTTGAGGGGCTTGAAGATTGTAATTTGGAATTTGAATTTTGTGAAAGCTGTATACATGGAAAGTAGCATCATGCTTCATTTTATGACAGTCCTCATAAATCTTCTGGTTTGTTAGATTATATTCATTCAGATGTGTTTGGTCCAGTGAATGTTCCTTCATTGTCTAAATCAAGATACTATGTGTCGTTCATTGATGATTATTCAAGGAGAGCATTTGTATATTTTTTGAAAAGTAAATCAGAAGTGTTCAGTCAATTTAAGGAGTTTAAAAATCTTGTTGAAAATCAAACTGGTAAAATAATAAAATGCTTAAGGACTGATAATGGTGGTGAATTATGTTCTGATGAATTTGAAAGATACTGTAAAGACCATGGGATCAAAAGACACAAGACTACACCTTATACTCCACAGCATAATGGAGTTGTAGCAAGGTTCAATAGGACAGTGATGGAGAGAGCACAAAGTATGCTTAGTAGTGTTGGTTTGGAAGAGAAATTTTGGGCTGAAGCTACTACTACTGCATGTTACTTAATTAATCAGTCTCCAAACTATGCTCTTGTTGAGAACACACCTTTGGAAGCGTGGTCTGGTAAGAAACCCTCTCTTTGACATATTCGAGTCTTTGGCTATGAGGCATATACACATGTGCTAGATGTAAAAATATCTAAGTTGGAGAACAAGGCTGTCAAGTGTATTTTTATTGGCCATAGTGCTAACATTAAAGGATACAAGCTTTGGAATCCTATTATAGAGAAGGTTGTATACAACAGAAGTGTAATATTTCATGAGCTGAAACTTTCCACCTTGGATTTGTAGTCAGAGACAAATTCAAAAAACAATAAGGATGTAGCAATAATTCCTCCTACACCAGAGAAAGAGGAATTGAAAATCCAAAATGTACCTGAAACTGAGGAGAGCTCAAGCAGTTCTAAAAGTTCTGAAGAAGAAGAACCTCAGCCTCAACCAGTGAGGAGGTCAACCCGAGAAAGGAAACAACCATATAGGTATGGGTCCTCATTGATTGATTCTACTTGTCCCTATGCTTTGATTTCTAGTACTGATGAGCCTAGGACTATAAAGGAGGCATTTAAAATGTCTGATTCAGATTCTTGGTTGAAAACCATGAATGAAGAAATGGCATCATTAGATAAAAATGAAACTTGGATTTTGGTGCCTTTGCCTAAAGGCAGAAAACCTGTGGGTTGCAAATGGGTATTTAAGAAAAAGATTGGTCTAGATGGCAGTGTAGAAAAGTACAAGGCAAGGCTGGTTGCAAAGGGTTATTCCCAGGTAGATGGAATTGATTATGAGGAAATATTTTCTCCTGTAGCAAAGCTAATGTCCATTAGATTTCTATTGTCACTTGCAGCAGCGTATGACTTAGAGGTTGAACGGATAGATGTGAAGACAACATTTCTTCATGGTGACCTTGAAGAAGAAATCTATGTGTCCCAGCTTGAGCACTTTTTTGAGATCAAAATATGATCACTGCGTATATTATAAAGCTAAAAGTGATCAAATACTTGTTATTACTCTTTATGTTGATGATATGTTGTTCATAGGAAATAGCAAGCTAATGATTTTTGATCTTAAGTCTCAGTTGTCTGCTAAGTTCAAAATGAAGGATCTTGGTGCAGCAAGGAATATTCTAGGGATGGAGATAACTAGGGATAGGAAGAATAGAAAGCTTTGGCTCAATCAGAGTAAGTATATCAGGACTGTTCTTGAGATATTTTGTATGAATGATTGCAAGCAGTTAGTTGTTCCAGTCATGTAAGGAACAAAGCTATCTATTGAGGACTATCCAAAATATCCTACTGAGAATGAGAACATGACCAACATGCCCTATGCTAGTGTTGTAGGTAGTCTTATGTATGCAATGGTCTATACAAGTCCAAACATTTCCCAAGCAGTGGGAGTACTTAGTTGATTTATGGCTAATCCAGGAAGAATACATTGGGATGCTATGAAGAGGGTGTTTAGGTATTTGAAGGGAACTTTAGATTTTGTTTTGTGTTACCATGGGAACTTGGTTGAATCATAGAGGACTCTCAACATTCATGGTTATGTATATTTTGATTGGGCAGGGGACATTGATAGCAGGAGATCCACCAATGGATACATTTTCATGATGAATGGTGGTGTAGTGAGTTGAATGAGCAAGCGGTAAGCTATAGTCACTTTTTCCACTACAAAGGCTGAATACATGGCAGCTACTCATGCTTGTAAAGAAGCAATATGGTTAAAACATCTATGTTCTAACATTGGTTATGATGCAGGGGAAATAACTATTTTATGTGATAGTCAGAGTGCAATTTTTCTAGCAAAGAACCCTACTTTCCATGCTAGGACAAAACATATTGATGTATAGTACCACTTTGTACAAGATATGGTTGAGGATTGAAAGGTTAGTTTGGAAAAAGTTGATACTCTTGAGAAAGTTACAGATGCATTGACGAAGCCAGTGAGCACAGACAAGTTCAGGTGGTTCCAGTTCAATGGGCCTTAGTGCCCATGATTTTTGGTAAGTATTATTTGTGCTCTGGAGGTTCCTGTATGATCTTCGTCAAGTGGCAGATTGTTGGAAATATGTGCCTCAAACAATACAGGCTGAAACCTCCATTAGAGCCAAGTCAGTGTGACATCTTCTTTGTCTGGCCAACTAGCAGTTTGGTTCATCATGTTTTTCATAGGTCACTGTGACCTTGCAGGAGTCTTGTCAAACGGTTACTATGGAGTCTATCGCTGTGACAAGGAGCACTCGTTATGACCTCATAGCACTCGGGAGACCTCTAGCCGACAGGCCATTCAATTGTGAATTGGAGAGACTCATGGTGACTGGGGTTTTAGAGTGACTTCAACACTCGAGGAGAAGTCTCAGCGAACAGTGAATGTCTTACCAACAGGAATTCATATGTTGTCTTTGCCATAACAAAGAGTCTCGGAGAAAGGTCTTAGTGATAGATGAAAGTCATGCTGACAGGGACACACTTGGGAGTTATCGATGTAACACTAAGGCTTTGTTATGAAGTCTGGGTGAAAGCTAATGTCTTGCCAATAGCCGATGGCTATCGGGGTAACTCTTGGTCCTAGGAAGATGTCTTAGCGATTGTTGAAGGTCTCACCGACAGGAACATCTTATGGGATCTTCAGTATAAATTTTGGCAACAGATGAAGCTTTTAGGATAAGTCATAGAGCTCGGTGAGAAGTCTTAGCGAGAGCTACATGTCTTACTGACATTGTTTTATGTTGGAGTCTTCGAGGTAACATATGGAGATCAGTATGTTCTCTCAGCGAAGGGCAATGTCATGGCAACGAGTGAACACTTCGAGGTAACCTTTATGTCTCAGAGAAAACTCTCAGTGAAAGATGTGAGTCTTGTCGTCTTCTACTTGGTGCTCAGTATGTTTGGGGACTTCGGTATAGCCTTGAGTGACTTGCTATGATCTCCTGGAAAATGCGATAGGTCTAAACAACTACTTGGTGACTTAGTGTAACTCATGGAGCTCGATATAACATCTAAGCGATAACAGAGTCTCTTAGCGACATTGATATAAAGTCTATGTGGCATTGATGAGACACTGTTAGTGTCTCACCGAGATGACAGTACATTGCGAGTTCTATTGACTGAGTAAGACCATCTTATGTGAAGTTTCATGAATGAATCGGAGGAGCCGAATTGGAATCGTTGGGACTCTATTCATTGCGAAAGTTCTCTGAGGAAGCTCAACAGACATGGATCAACAAAGATATACTCTATGATTGCAGATTGTAAGAGGTTGGTTGGTTTAACCAACAGTGGAGTGTAAAGAGTTCAAACTGTATCAATGTGAATTCAATTCTATAAAGATTGTAAATAGAAAAGGTTCCTTTGCAATATTGTTAATGGTGAATGCTGCTATAAATCAAACACCAGAAAGATAAGTCTGACAATTGTATGTAATCCTTATTACTTTAATACAAAGTGATTTCTCTTGGTGTGGTGGGTTTTTCTCCCGTAAGGGTTTTCCCACGTATATCTGGTGTTCTTGTGTTTTTTTCAAACTCTGTTTCTATAATTGTAAATTTTAAAGTATGTCTGCATTCTTTCCTGAGGTATTGACGTTAGGAGAATTGTTTTCCGCATCTAATTTTCCTTACAAAATAAAACAATGGAGTTTTGGCTAAATTGATAAAGTATTTTCCAAAAGACAGATGTTGAGAGAAAATGAGCGAGTAACCCTAAGAATGAAAGCACTCATTGACAATGAATGGTTTGGATAAAAGGAATTTTATGTTCTTGATGTGGATACCTACACTTAGGTATACCCGAAGAGTCTTATAAATTTTAAATGAGAATAGTGAACAAGTCGATAAAATATTAAGGAGAAAAAAAATCATTTTGTAAAGTTACAATTTAATAGCAGCCACTGTCCAAAATATTATAGGTGAGCTTTATAAAATTGGTCAAAACTAGTTGTTGCAATTAGGGTTGCTACAATAGCTAAGAAGATATATTCAAATGTTAATTCTAGTATCCTTTCAATGCAAGAAAAAACATTGGTATTCAAAATGGTAGTCACTACATTCTACATTAATACATCATAGCCAGATGTGATAGGTCACTAAGAAAACCTTGGTACACAATTTAACTACAAAAGTCAATAATTACATTCATCTCCTATCACATACAGGTCTCTATCAATTAGCATGGGAAATGCCATTAAACCCTTAAAGGGAGGAACTGGTAGAAAAAAGATTCTAAATGAAGATCTTCAATCATAATTGAGAAGTGGTTGAGAGGTGTGAAGATGGCTATGTGGGTTAGTTTATATCAAGAAGGAAACTTCATATCATAGGGAGTAATGTTAATGTCTCTTCGATGTCCCTAAAGAAAAAATTGTATATGAGGGGTTTGAGGACTATATCGAGAGGACTATGGAATATTGGAGGGAAGTCGTTCAAAGTCTCTTCAAGGGTATGTGTAGGATCATCATGGAATAAATAGGCCCTTAAGTGGAAAAAAATTCAGAAAAATCAGAGTTAGGCCACTTGATGTAAAATTTTGAATAAGTTACCTATATTATTTCAAAAATATGTAAGAATAGAATCTATAGAAAATCGAATGTAGTTTCTAAACTGCTAGGTTTTTTTTTAAAAAGAAAAAACCATTTGGTGAAAATTTGAAATTAGAATGTTGTAGTACTTAAACTTCATGGAAAAAATAAGAAGTAAGCATCTGTCTGACCACCCTAACCACAATAAAATGATAATATTTTTTTGTAAGATTTTAGATATAAGTGTGATAGGTCAAATGTAAGCGTTAGAAAATGAGCAGCAAATAAAAGAGTGCAAATAAACACCAAAACAACCTACACCTCAAGATTAGCCTAAGTTGGAAACAACATAAGATAAAAGCAACAAATGGAACCTTATACCTAGTGTTGAATCGATCCTTTGGTTGGCCCTTCGATCTTTGATGTGTATGCTCCTTGGATGGCACAAGATGCAAGCTAAATGATGTTGTGAGGATGAGTGCAAGTAGATGAAAACATGAAAATGGCTAAGTGTAGATTGAGAAATAAAATTGCAAGAGTTTGGCTAGCAAAATGATCTCCCTCAAAATGAGAGAAAAGAGGGGGTATTTATAGGAATTTTGGGAATTCCTAGGGGAGATGGATGGCTAAGATTGAGCCACCAATGATCAAGATGTAGGGCCAAGGTGAGTTGAGAACTCACAAGCCCTCACATCTTGACATGTGGCATGTGATATAGCCCTAAAAGGTGAAGTGGACATGAGGTGGAAGGATAGGACATGACATGGAGGGGGGTAAAAAGTACCTTGGGATTGGACAAGATCTCCTCATAAAGGAGGTACTTGTCCCCATGTGTTGGAGAGAGGACAAGTGGGGAATTAAAATTCCTCAAATATTCTCATGGGGAAGAGGGAAGGAATTTAAAATTCTTAAATGCATTGGGATTAAAAGGTGAATTAAAAATTCACATGGGGAAGTGGAGTGCCTTGTCCAAAAGGGGAAGGCCTTTAATAAGGTTGACAAGGACACATGTCATAAAGGACATGGGGAAGAGAAAATGAATTTAATATTCCTTGAAGGATAAAAGAATTAAAAATTCCTTGAGAGGTTGATTAGGCTAGTTAGTGAAGGATTAGAGGATGGTTAGGTGGCTAAGAGAGATTATAGGCCAACTTGCAAAAGTTGGAGGATGTGACACCTCCTAATCAAAGATTAGGCATGTGCACATCCTAATGATGAGATTAGAAGAAGGATTAAGATTAGATGATAAAAGATGGAGGATGTGACATGAAGGGAATTAAATAAATGGAATATTTATTTAATTCAATTGATGGAAGGAGGATTAAAGAGATAAGGTATTATTGATTAAATACCTTAGGGATTTGGCCGATTAAAGATATTAATTAAATAATAGTAGTATTACTTAATTAACGAAAATAAGACTAAAGGGGATGAATTTGGATAAATTAAGTGTCCAAATTTAGATGTCCATTAATAAGTATAGGACTCAGTCCCAATGTGATACATATTTTTTTGTAATTTCTTTCCAAGTAAATAATTAATTATGAATTTTTTAGTACAACTTTTAAAAAATATAAAACTTGAATGTTTGACCACCTTAACTTGGTCAAAACTTCATGAAATTCAAATTTTATTTTTTTAATCTTATAGTATGTGAAGCATAGAATGTGAAACATGTTTTGGATTCAAAAAATGTGATACCATTTGAAAGCTATAGATGTTTTTCAATCAGGACTTTAGTCGTAATTAGAATAAAAAATGAATAATAATTATTTATTAAATTCAAAGTAAAGCATAATTTATATTAGTGGAAAGCTGAGAATATCCTTTAAAAACTATTTTTTTTTCATCAATTTTGGGTAAAAAAAAGGTCGTAGCCACATACCCATCATATTGCCACTTTTTGGCCCATCATGATCTTGCACATACCCTCAAAATCCAGCTAGATAGAAAATGCATACTACTAAGGAAGTCATCGAAGGGAGAAGTAAAATTTGGTAAAAATAAACTTGTGGTCTCCTCAATATGGAAAATAATGATTAAATAAAATAGGGATTATGGGAATATTTTGCAAGGAAAAATTACTATGGAAAATATAAATTTCATTGATGGTAATTTCACCGAAGAAATTAATTAAATTTAATCAAGAAGTAGAAAATTATTTTTATCTAAAGGGTCTTTTGTGAAAGTGCATACAAGAAAAAGGTGAAATATTTCCACCAAAGAGAAAATGTGAGTGTGAAATTTGCTAGCGAAAGAGGAATAATGTTAATTACTAAAACTAATTTTCATGAAATGTAAAAATGAAGTAGAAAATTAATTATTTTAGTTACAAGAGGCTACACCAAAATGGATGAAGGGTTATAACCCTTGAAAATGCAAAGAATATATGTAAGATAAAATAAAAAGGAAGATCATCATTAGTAGGAATAGATATATATAATAGATTAGTAGAACAAAATACTTCTAATATGAACTGTATAATCTTTTGAAGAAAATCAATGGAGAAGAAGCTTTAATCTTGTGTCTAACATTTTGGTGTTCAATTATTTGTTGTTACTGATACATATATGTTATATTTTCTATCTCTAGAGTGGCATTTTCTCATTATTCTAATTGAATATACCAATTATATACTTAATTTTTCAAGACACATTTGTTGCCTCAGTGTGATTTTCTTGATTGGTTTCTACAAAAAGAGAATTACAATTCCTTTTAAGAGATTCCTTTTAATTGGTTTCTGTTCAGAATTGAAATCCTTTTAAATTAACCATCTTAACTAGTTTCCTTCAAGCAAGAATTAAAATCCTTTCAAATATCATAGTAACCTGGGGAAATATCACTCGAATTTATAAAAAGAGCCTCATAACTAACACCATTGCACATTTATACAAGGTATAAACATCTTAAAAGAACCAAACAATTCTAGTTAAGCCAGGAGGGAGCACACATCTATCATAAACATCTTGAATCCATTTCCCAAAGTAGATAGAAAGCACTATTCATATTCATTATACAACAATACTTTATAAAAACCTTATTCACACATTTAAATTTCAAACATTAGGAGTAGGAGTAGCTATTAGTTTGCAACTATTTCACATTTACATGCTAGTGTGGATAGATTTCCAAAGTTAAAGAATTCACACAACCTTTAAATGTGCTCCATTATTAAGGTTCATCTGCCTAGGTCTAGATAAACCTGAAGTGTAGTGAATTCTAAACCATATTCATTGACTCTGTTCAATGGCCAAAACATTGTTAAACCTTACCATAGAGCCTAAAATACTCTTAGGATTTTCAATCTACAATTTTGGGAACCAATAAATTGGCGACTCCACTAAGGAGTAATTCAGAATCTTGGTCGAAGACCATTTTATTACAAAGTCAGTGAAGTTTTGAATTCGAGCATAGATTGGTAATTCAGCTGGAAAGGACCTAGAAAGATAAAATTCATTCCTCTTTTGGAAAGACATGGTGAATCTGTTAAAACAAATCTAATGAAAAATGCAAAAGACATCTCCAAACAACTATATTCTTAGTCAACAGTATAGATTAAGTGTGCTACACATTTCTTCTTGAATTATGTATTCTAATTCTTAGTTGCCCAATGAAAATTATGTTGCTAATGATCTCCCTTCTTCAACAAGAAAATTAACTAAATTGAGGAAAGAGGTTGAACAAACTTTGGAACAAGTGGAAATGATTGAGTCAACAAGGGAAGATGAAGAATTTTCTCAAAGCCTCTTACAATTGAGAGCCTGAATTGCTTCAAAAACAACACAATACGTACCTGTCTCTAATTAGGATAGATATATGATTAAAAATGGTCCTTTGACCTTGATGTCACCTTCAGATTTTGCAAATTTGAACTGCTCATATTGAAAAAATTCTCCACACTCATAAGTGCACCTAAAAAAATATGCCTAAGTGACCTACTTTGGAAGGTAATAATTCAAAGTTAGTTGAATTTCATGCCAAAGACCTTGGTGGACATATTCATTTGACATATGTGAATATTCATGCCAATTTTCAACTTTATGTGATGAGTTTTGACAAGGTTTTGAAAAGCAAAGCTGGAAGGTTCTGACATTGTTTTGTTGTTTGCAAACTCTTCGTCCTACAAAGTGGCATCATTTTTAAGCTGATATTTCATGAATGGATTATTTTCAAGAAAAATGGATTGGTTCCTTGCATTCCTCTCACATTCATCTACTTCCTGGTCTGATTGCAAAGCCTCATGATCTGATTTGATATTTTTTTGAGATCAAAAGAAAATGCAGTTTGTGTTGATTTTACATCTGTATTTCCAAAAAAATTTCAAGGCAGTCAACTTTGACCCCTAATATCTCATGAAGAAGGATGATTGAAGGGAATTCATCCTAAAAATGTGCTCAATGGACCTAAATGAGTTTTTTTTCCATTGGTAGCTTCCCAGGAGATGATTTGATATATTTTTCAAAGTGGTGACTTGGTTAGCCCTAATTGGTTTTGAATGGGCATGGTTGTAGAAAAGTTTGAGTAACCTATTTTTACATTGAATATCTCATACCTCGAAGAATATTTTTCCAAATCAATTGTTACACTAGATTCTTGGGTCAAATGTTTGCATGCCTATGCATTTTCATGGCCCTAGGAGGTCGTTTGACTAGTTTTCTAGGGCGATTCCAGACCCCACCTGGCCAATTTTTAGCACTATGCAAATATGATGAAAAGTAGGCTTTAATGAAAAAATATTTCATCTTTTCACCTTAGATGCATTCAAAGGAAACCTCAGATCAATTTAGGGTTAGGGTATGTGTAGGATCATGATGGGCCAAAAAGTGGCAATATGATGGGTATGTGTAGGGTATGATGCTGATGACTTTGTTTACCAAAAGTTTATGAAATGAAAAGGGTTTTTAAAGGAGATTCTCAATTTTCCATCAATATAAATTATGCTTTACTCTGAATTTAATAAATAATTATTATTCATTTTTTATTTGAATTACGACTAAAGTCCTGATTGATAAGCTAATTGAAAAACATCTATAGATTTAAAACGGTATCACATTTTTTGAATACGAGAACATGTGTCACATTATATGCTTTGCATTCTATAGGATTAAAAAAAAAAACATGAAGTTTTGACCAATTTAAGGTGGTTAGACATATGATTTTTATTTTTTTTTAAGTTGTAACAAAAAATTTAGAATTAATTATTTACTTGGAAAAAATTATAAAAAAATATGGATCACATCGGAACATGAGTCCTCTACTTAGATCTAAAATCTTATAAAAAAATATTATCATTTTATTTTGGTTAGGGTGGTTAGACAAACACTTACTTCTTATTTTTTCCCTTAAATTTAAGTACTAGTGCATTGAAATTTCAAATTCTTGCCAAATAGATTTTATTATTTTTTAAATAAACCTAGTAGTTTAGAAAATACATTCAATTTGCTATAGATTCTATTCTTACATATTTTTGAAATAATATAGATAACTTATTCAAATTTTTACATCAAGTTTCCTAACTCTATTTTTTTTATTTTTTTGCCACTCAAGGGCCTATTTTTTCCATGATGATCCTGCACATACCCGTTAAAACTTGTTTGAAAATAATTTGTTTTTTTAGTCAGGCCCACAAGGGGACTCGACATGTGTCACATAGTTTGAGGAAGTTTTATCAAGTGAGTTGAAAAGGTTAAATCTATTTTGATATCCTGATGAATTGGGTGGTGTTTCACTTGAGCAACCATGGGATAAAGTCACAATCCTATTCACTCTTTCATCTTGGTTGTTTGAATAGGTGCTACATGATACTAAAAACAAAAAACTTTTATACATGTTAACATTTTTTCAGTTTCCTAATTAAATATGGATACATATCATCACTTGGAGCCATGACGTAGGTTTTAAGTTAGATCTAACTAAGCTTGCAATTTATTGTTGATCTATCTTTTGCAAGGGTCTCATTATGAATAAATCCTTATTATTTTGAACAAAGTGATAAAATGAATGCTGACAATCTTGTTTTTAAACAAGACCCAAGAGAATATTTAATGGAATATTCTGAACTTCCATCTCAATGGCAACATTTAGATCACTTATAATGAAATTTTCTTCAAATTTTATCTACATTAAAATCAACAATAAAGTTAGTTGGTGCTTGTGTTAGGGAAGATGAGAAATCAAGCACCAACTAATTTGTTTAGCTAAGCTAAAGAATATGATAAAGGAGACTAAATCAGAGGATTGTACTGACATGTACTTTGATTACTAGCATATGAATTCCATTTTCTATTTTACGTGTGAAAAGTATCCTTAGTGAAAATGGGAATATTTTTTGAACATGTGAAAGCCAAATGGTCCTTTCATGCTGCCAAGTTAGTGCAGTGATAGGGAATGGTAAGGCCACACTAGGTAGCCATCATGCCAACTAAAATGGAAAATGCTTTTTACAGGAGACACATGATTCTAAAAAAGCAATTCTTTTATTCAAGCTACACAAGGGCAGCCACTGTACAAAGACTAGTGCCTACTATGAAAATGATCAAAATTGTTTGAATAAATTCTATTTTGGCCCAAAAGACTAGGAAGGGTTTGTGAGTACAAAGAGGAAGCCACCATCATGCTATCTGAAGGGGACATTTTGTGAGTTTATTAGGCGACATGAAATGCTTTAGCTACAAGTTGAGGGTGCCATCACCAACTAAGGGAAGTCAATCAATATTGTAAAGGGAAATGCTTGCATAGGCTTGAGAGGCTGTGATGGAATCTTTCCCACAACCCAACCATCACTCTAGAAGTTTGTCTATGGATGGAGGGTTCTCTAGTTTCTAGAGAAACAACTAATGCCTAGTTTGAGCTAACACTAAAAATCTATCAAAATTGTTTGAGGATATTCTAGTGTTGCATGGGTTGAGGAAATGTCTATGTTTCCAAGGGCTTCCACTATGTTGTTGGAAAGGATGAGGAGGAATTAGGGAATGAAAGAAGGATTGACAACCAACAACAAATAAGGCTGTGTGGAGGAATCTCAATAACCTCACGAGGATGAAGGATGATGTTGGGCAGACAATACAAGATGTGCGAGAAAGCTCCACATGGCTCATGGTGGGCCCAAAATTTTGAAGGAAGGCATCAAAGAATATTAAAATATGACTACATAGATTTTTAGTGGCCTGATGATTATTAGAGGGCTTCACTACATTTTCAAATAAGGACATGGGTAAAATATTTGTATGCCCAATAATGTTTGAAGTCCTCATTATTTTAAAATGCAAACTTTTGATATAAAGTGCAATAGATGAAGGTGCATAGGTAAAATTTATATTTTTCCCAATTAAAGGTCTTTTGTGCTAAGAATTAAGAGCATTCACCAATAGGATAATTTTTTCTCTATTGGGTAAAGTAAGATATAATGTGCACATGTGAAATATTTTATTTTTCTAGGTAACAAAGTTGAAAGACTCTATTGTAAAGTTAAATATTATTTTTTAATGGGAGGTGAAAATATGAAATTTGAAGCAAAACAATGGCTTTGGGTCAACATTTTATTTTATCCAAAGGAGTGAATTATATATTCACTGTATAAGCAAAAGACATTTTTGCTAGGAAGTAAAAGAGAGACATACAAGTGAATAAATTTTCTGCAGCACAAAATGAAAGAAGATGGGTCTTCTTTCAACAGAGGAATGGAAGTAGGACCACTACAGGGGAAAATGGGTAAATGGAGATAAAGGGTTTTTCATAGGTAGGTGAATTTTCTATTCAAAATCAAAAGGTGGAGGAAAGAAAATACATAGGCATGGTTTTTTATTGCAAAGGAGGAGAGAAGAGAGAGGATTTGTTCATTTTCTTGTTGTTGATCAAGGGAGGATGAAACTTCCAGGTGTTTTCAACGGATTAATTTTAGGGATCTTCTTTCTTTTATATCTCCGCTTCTTTTCTCATTGTCAAGGGTTCTAATTTCTTGTATGGGTTGGTAGATAGAGAAATTTTGAGTCTGAGTCATGAATTAAGTATGTAATTATAATGTTTCAATTTCATGAGAAAATATCAACTAGTTTGTGCAAACAGAGCATGACTATCATCAAATTATCTCTAGATTTGTACACTTTAAGTGATATGAATTTAATATAAAAATTATGTTGAATTTTTCATCTCAATTTCCTTGAGATTGTGTTGTGTGTTCATGGTTCTATTTCAAAGAAATAGTTAAATTAGTTTCAATAGATAATTGTGATTTCAAGTGTGCAGGATGGATCTGTAAGAAGAATTTGGATGACAACAAGAGTGGATCTATTGGTGCAAGGAATTAGTAGTTTTGAATCCATTGGTTGAAGTTTATTTTTTGATGATATTTTCTTTATGATTCCATATTTGACTCCATGGCCCAGAATTAGGCACTGATTTGTCATTTAGCTAAATGCATTTTTAGAAACAATTCATTAATTCAAAATCATTTTAATTTATGTGGTTGAGTTTAGGTTTAGTGTTGAATTATGCTTCCCAATTGATGAGAGAGTGTTGAGATACCAAATATATAGATAAATTTAAAGTTTTCAAGACTTTCCTTTGTACATTTTAATTGGGAATTATGTGCTTAAAATGCAATGTCTATGCATGTTTGAATTAACTCCTTAGGCATTGTGAAGGGAGAAACACCTTGGTCCTACAAAGCCAGAAGTGTAGGAGACTTCATTATTTTTTGACTGAATCTTATTAGTTGGAAAAATCCATCTTTGAGTCTAAGGATAAGAAATTGTCTATTCTTTAGGACTCATTGGATCTATTGATTTGGGAAACCAATAGATTGGCTACTCCACTAGGGAGAAGTGAATTATTTTGTTAATTTTTTCTTAAAACCTTCAGTGAAAAGTCATTGAAGTCCATTTGGATAGAGGAAAAAGAATGAATGATTGTTTAGGTGTTGAAGAAGTTACAAATCTACAAATTGATTTGTAGCAGCCCAAATTCAAAAGACAGTGAATATACTCTACTGGAAGAACTCACAGAATTTATTTACATTCATGAGTATATCCTTTCTTCAAAGGTTTTCCTCTTGTTGAATAGGTGGCAACTCCGCTCTACAATTTATGCACATGAAGGGTTGTTGTTTGTTATTGTGACCTAAAAATGCTCTATTCAAAGTTACAACTAGATATGGGAAGGTACAAGGTTCCTTGCATACTTTCATTTGTTGGATTTTTCATATTGAATTCAAATTATATTCCATTTAAAGTATTTTTCTAGTATTCAAATATTCACTAGTATGGATGGTTTGAGTGAATTTGTATATTCTAGGGACTTGCCTCCACCTACACTATCATATGTTTCAAGCCCAGGTTACCACCATTGTTAGCAACTACCCTAGTGATCCTTCATCTAGTCATGGTTATGGATATGCACATTAGTTAAACCCAAATTTGAAAGAATCTATGGATTACCAAAATGAAATAACCATGCCATTAGAAGCCTTAATATATTTTCAAGAAGCTTCAAAAGTTTAATAATCCTTAAATATTTGACACCACAAAGTACATGAGCCCAAGTGTGTACAAGTCTAGGTTAAGCAAGGACTGGAAAGTTGTGTTGGAGAGGAAAACTAAAGAGTTTAACAAAAGGATGATGCCTCAACGAGCCCAATTAAATGATAACCATACTATATCTACTAGCCAAATAATTGCACCTTTTGTCAATTCTTTTGATCCATTATATAACCAATTAGACTTGTCATGGGTTAATTACAAGGTTGAAAGTATGCCAACTCATGTCTATAAACAAATGCTTAGATTTAATGGATACAATGTGTGTAGAGGAGATGCACATGTCCAAAAAATTTCTAGCTTCATGGAGAAGCATTCATTTGGAGATCAAGATATGTGGATGAGATTTTTTGTCAGGTCTCTTGAAGCTAGAGCTAGGCATTGGTACTTAAGTTTTCCTGAGAAATCCTTTTCCTGTTGGGATAAACTAGTGGATGCTTATAGAAAAGATTTTACAAAAGAACCTTTAACCTTGTCACAAGTTTAAAGGAGATTAAAAGACAAGATGAAGAGTCAAGCATTAATTTCTCTCATGGATTTTTTGTTGCTCTTTCACTAATCCCTAAAAATTTAAGACCTAGTACTCTGGATTCCATTCATATGTTTTTTGAAGCTTTTGAGGAGGGATGTAGTGCACTGTTAAATGATTTTAGAATATTAATTATGTAGAAGGATTACACATGTTTAGATAATATGGAGAAAGTGAGGAATAAAATTGTGCAAAGTCTATTGACTTCAATTGTAGGTAAAATTAGCTGGTATTGGCATGTGTTGTTGGTTTAAAGGTGGCATTGTTTTTCTTGCTACCAAGGTTCAAACCCCGTTGGGGTGGTATTGTTGAATGGTTGTATTCCGGTTCATAGCTTCGGTCAAAAGCGTTTACCCCTTGAATAATAATATAATTGTAGGTAAACTTGCTGATGAAATTATTAGTAGTGTGAATACAAATGATCAGATGTTTTCAATTTTAAATATATGTAGGTGCATACCTAAGAAGGTAGAAGTTAAGAGTGGTACAATGTTTACAATTTATGGTCTTAATGGTAAAAGTGTTTGTGTTTATCCTCGAGAGCATGTAAATGAAAAAATCAATTATGACACCTAGTCTAATGCTGAAATGTAGAAAGGTGTAGATTGTTGTCATGACGGCCTAGAAGTAAACAAGAATGAACAAATGGACAACCTATTCTTTGTGACAGATTGTGACCATGCTTTTGACAAGGTTGTTGGCAATTCAATCTCCTATGATTGGGGAAATCCTATTTATGATCAGTCCATTGATTTTTTAGATTTTGATGATGGTGATATTATGCTATATCCTAATTTACAACTTGGTAATGCATCTGGTTCTATTGGAGGTCAAGGAGAGGTAGTTGTTGAAAGAATGGATCAAAAAAATAGTCTATTAAGTAGTGAAAAATTTCAATATTGTTGACCACTAAATATCATAACTATAAACATGTGAATAAACCTCAGTTGTTGTGTGTTTTCCATATTGAATTTGATAGTGATGATAATCTTCACTATGTAAGGTACGATGTATGTGTATCTAACCTTCCTTCCAGTTATGAACCAGTTGGTCAATATGATGATAATGTGAATGAAGATAGGTAGCCATTTGATTGTAATGATGCATTGTATGATGAGTATGAAATTGTGCATGTTGATGCAAGTTTAAAAAATTGTTTTGATGAAATAGAAATAGCAGATGACCATGAGGTTTGTGTACCCAATGAGCCAAGTCTTGAAAATTTTAATGCAAATTTGGACAAGTTACCATTTGTTAATTTAGATGAGCCTAGTTATGAGTCTTTTCGTGTGGATGTGGATGTTGATTTCCAAGAAAAATTAGATTATCTTTTTGAACCATAATTTCTCGCTTTTGAACAAGCTTGGGATGTTGACAATGTTGATATATTATGTTTAGAGGATAAAAAAGTGAGTAAGGATGATGACAAGTTAGAAATATTTGATGAATCTCTATACCAACATGATGAAGGACAATTATAGTGTGTGCCAATGTATGAGTGTATCTCCTTACATACACTTGGAGATAATTTACATGATGTGCAAGGTATGTTGGTAAGTTCTTGTGATAGTTTCACCTTTGATATGCAAACTAGTAGTTAGATTGAGCTTAATAGTGTTGGAGTGAAGAAGAAACTAAGTGGGGGGTTGAATCAATGTATTAGAAAAATATTAACTTTTTCTTTGAAAAAGAATTGGATAGCTTATGCTCTTAATATTTCAATGATAAATATACATTCATGAATTGAATGCAATCTTTAAAGAATTGAAATAATAAATATTGAAGCAAGCCAAATATCATCATAGTCTTGAAACAGTATCACATTAAAGCAATGAGACCATAAGAAAAAGAATTTTATGAGTGGAAATCCCTCTAGGGGTAGAAAAACCACTACAAAAATGATTCCTCACTAGCTCAATCTCAAAAACTCATTGTTTACAATGCCTCACTGGAAAAATTTAGATCACCCACTCTGGGAGCACAAACCCCTATACAAAATCTCAAAACAATAATATATTAGAGGGTTACTTTGTTTCCATTCAGTTCATATTTTGCTTTAACTCTAATACATTTAATATCATAAAGATTTATTTTGGAATCTCTAAAATACCAAATATATTAGTTATATACTCTGTTTTGTATCACATTTACAAAACCTCAATTACAAAATTTTGTGTACACATTCAGGAAATAAAATAACTCTTAACGGAGTATAAATCAATAATCAATGATGTTTCATTCTAAATCAACAACCTTCTGAATTCCTTTGATATAGAATTTATAATGTTCATTGTTCTTGAACTGAAAAAATAACTTTCAACTTCATTTAACCATTTTACAATAACAAAATGGTAGTTTTGTTCACCATGTCTAAACCGAAGTTTATCATGATGCTTTGTGGTTTATAGACATGAGGACTAGTGAACGAAACTTTAACACAACCCACAATATAATCCATAGCTGAATGCATGTTAACCCAAACTAGGGTTACTATATTTTTAAACTTCTTGTAGTAATTTATATTTAGAATGACAACTGTCATTATAGAGAGTTCAAATGCCTATGAAAACAACTGTTGAAAGCCCCTAAATAAGTTACAAAACTACCATGAACAAAGTTAATGATATATGCATATGGTTCAAAGAAGTTTCTTCAGACTGGTAAAATTTTACCAAACTCTAACCCATAATACCAATGCTCGAACAACTTTAATTTTCTTTATCAATATTTAGATCAGATAAATCACAAATATCTGAATTAACAAAAACATAGTTTTAAATTATCCAATAAAAAAAAATGAATATCACATGAAAGCATTGAAATACAAGATCTTGAAACCATTTCTATTGTCGGCTAGTAAATTCCTAAAGGTCGCATCTTTGCATATCCTTAGTCACATCACAGTGTTTCTAATATTATCATTGTTCTTCAAAACTTAAGCCTATTACCTTATTTACCAATGTCAAACTTTACAATTGACTGGTTAGCCCTAACTGTTCTTCCTAAAACTGTTACCTCTTTCCTCCTTGCCGCCATACCACTTCTACTAGGCTTCACACATTTCTTCCAATCTGTTCACAACTCATGCATGGTTGATTTTCCAAATGAAAGCATTTAGGGCAACACAATTATTTTGTTGATCAATGAAAAACCAAAAACTCATAAGTATGGCAATAATAATCATCATTTACATGTGGACAATAAACCATGCCTTTCAAAGACTTTAAAAACAAATAATTCCAAATAACATGTGTTTTCCCACCTTACGCACTTTTATGAAAGTGAACAAACTGCATAATGACCAAAACAAGTATTGAAGCCCCAATATGTATTGCTTCCTTCATGACTTACAAATTCCATCTAGGTGAATCATGATCTTGTAATGATACCTTATTACAAGATACAAATTGATATTATTTGTTTTATAAAATCAATGTCTCATGTATTATGTGAATGATAAAATCTTAATAGCTTATCAATGGAATCATTGATAGGATGTTAAGCACCTTATCAATGACACAATGCATTTGGCATTGAAATCTATTCAAGTATCAACATGTATTAATTGATAAGATAACATAAACCATAGGAATGGAATAGAACACAATATAAATATCATGTGCATAAAATTTGAGAATATGCCACCAACTTGTATAATGTATTGGCATATTGAACCCAAACATGTCATACCTATGTATTCAAATTTGATACCATATCAATTCAAATATATGTATTCCCATTAGTCTGTATTCCTTTCAAATACCTGTCATCAAGTGTCTATGTGTGTCTTTGACATCAAGGACAATAATTGTAACAACTGTGAGGGCCAACAAACTCCCCCTTTGGCCTTGATGGAAAAACACCAAAGCTCTCTCCCCCTTTTTGCATCAAGAGACAAAGGACTGTATAGAAATAGATGAATAAATATAGTAGGAAATGGAACAAGATATCTTTTAATAGTTATTGTATGTGCTCCAAACTATACAGTAGTCCTATAATGATACATATCCAATAGATAGAATAGATAGAGAAATGAAGGCTATAAAAACCAATATATGGTTACCAAAAATCTATAACCTGAGAAAATGTAGTGTTACCAAAAACATGCAATAGAACACAGATCATGGAACAACAACATTCCAAGAATATACCCATGATATACAGTAGCAAAGACAATACATAAATAATCCTGATATCCTTCATGAAGAGCAACAACTACAGAGGGAAAAAACTTAATGTGGAAGCAAAAAATTCCTGTCTACACATACCACTACTTTCAGCACATACTTGTCACCTCAAAGAAGATAAGCTAGATTCCATCAAGAAAAATGCAATGGACCCACTAATCAATAATACATAAAATTCCAAGATCTACCAACTACAATATCTCCCCCTTTGACATCATATCACAAAGTAATGAATACAAACTCAATGGTGAAGAAAATATGAAGCAAGAAACATTGTCTTATGGCAAGGAAACAACATATCACTAAATAATTAATAAAATTTCACCAACATTGTTTAGCACATTAATCTAGAATGTGCCAGCTAAACACCACCATTTACTACAACTAGAATTATGACACTTTTTTCATTGTGATATAACATTGTCCTCAATACTCAAGATTACCATACCATAGCATTATCAATGCAATAATATTCATCACAACATCAAATAATTGTATTTTCTTTAGAGTGACCCCTTTTCAAGATAAAATATATTCAAACACTCCCCCTTATACATGATATTGTCTTACAAGATCCACTCACTTTCATTGATTACTATCAAGCCTCAACAACCCTGCTCATTGTTCACTATCAACAAGAGTTCCTCTAGTCTACTTCACACACCATATGCCACTACCAATACTTGAAAATAGGCTCCCAAAAGCAAGCCAAGATAACCATCTTTTTTACAAGATCCGATCCACTATTTCTAGTTCATATGGGAATGTAAAACCAAAACTCCATATTCCTTTAACCATAAAGCAATACCATAGACCTATGTGCAAGCCCATTCATAGTCTGTGTATAAAATCACCAAGATATCACACAGTGATATATGAGCACTTTGACACCCTTGTTCTACTTAGTTGACTTACACAAGAAAATTAATTGTCAAAGCATCATCAACGCACAAGATTGCTTTAGCCTCTACACACTCACTAGAAGAGATTCCTTGATTGTTTCATTACAAAAGTAGTAGCCTTAGCATCACTATGTTGTGTATAATTTTAACAAATAAAAAATTCCATAAACTTCAAAGCTCCATACCACTATTAAGATGCAACATACCACTAATCTAGAAATCCATTTCCTAACTGCCTTGTACCTCTAAATCTCTGACCTTCACTAGCCTACTACCACCATGAAAAATAATCTATTGGTGCTTTTAGAGTTTATATCCATGAGAAATATCTACATCCACATAGCACTACAACATTTGATAAGCTCCTAGTTTTACATATTATAAGAATGTTGATAGAAGTTCCAGAGTCTTCCAACTATCACTCTTTAAACATTTTTAAAAATAAATATTCATTCTTGAGAATTTGATGGATGTCATTCCCTATTACTTAAAAATAACCTTGCTAGCTTACCGGAAATATCTTTGTACTACACCTATTGTTTTAACAATCAATATCCAAGCACAAGAAGACTTGAAAAACCACTTCATCTGAAACAATATTGATAGATTAACAATAAGACTATATCATCTCATTTGTTGAAAATTATGCCAATGAGGCTACTAGATAATACCACTGACACTAGGCAGCAAAATATCCATTGACCCAACTAAGCCACTGCTAAAACATTTTGTATGTATATTTGCATTGCACCTCACTGAATACCTCTGGGATTTTTATAGAAATCTAACACTTCTTTTGGGGTTTGGAGAAAATGGTAGAAGGAAGTGTAAATATAGAACATGAAAATGGCGACACACCAACACTTCTACAAAATTTAAAACCCAACCATTCCTATGATTGATATAATTAGACACAGAATGCCACAACCCTTCATTGTTGGAAAGAGAACGAATAACAAAGGCTAACAACAAGCACAATGTAGACTTTCAGATCTTCCCATATAGGAAATGCTCATTAAAGTCCAATAAAAAATAAATATTTCTAAGGGGTAATAGAAAAAATATAGAAATTATATAGACTCTCTCTCCTAATACAACATAATATTGTAAAATGACGGGTATGTGTAGTATCATGATGGGCCAAAAAGTGGCAATATGATGGGTATGTGGCTGATGAATTTTTTTTACCCAAAATTGATGAAACAAAAAGGGTTTTTAAAGGATATTCCTAGCATTCCACCAATATAAATTATTCTTTACTTTGAATTTAATAAGTAATTATTATTCATTTTCTATTCAAATTACAAATAAAGTCCTGATTGATAGGTTGATTGAGAAACATCTATAGCTTTCAAACAATATCACATTTTTTGAATCCAAAACATGCATCACATTCTATGCTTCACATACTATAGGATTATAGAAATAAAATTTGAATTTCATAAAGTTTTGACCAAGTTAAGGTGGTCATTTATATGATTTTTTAAATTTTTTTAAAAGTTGCAATAAAAAAATCATAATTAATTATTTACTTAGAAAAAAATTACAAAAAAACTATGCATCAAATTGGGGCATGAGTCCTATACTTATATCTAAAATCTTATAAAAATAAATATAATTTTATTGTGGTTAGGGTGGTCAGACAAACACCTACTTCTTATTTTTTCCCTGAAATTTAAGTACCACTGCATTGAAATTTCAAATTTTCACCAAATAGTTTTTTTTTCTAAACATACCTAGTAGTTTAGAAACTACATTCAATTTTCTACATATTCTATTCTTACACATTTTTTAAATAATATAGATAACTTATTCAAATTTTTATGTCAACTTTCCTAACTCTGATTTTTTTGAATTTTTTGCCACTTAAGAGCCTATTTTTTCCATGATGATCCTACACATACCCTAACAACCCTTCAAAAAATCAGAGAAGATCAATTAAATAATCCAGTGCTCACAAGTCACTATTCTACCATAAGGGAATACATCATGGAAATCAGCTACTTAAACTATTCAAATTCAACTTGCAAGACACAATGTTTCATTCAGAATGATAATATAAAGAAAAGGAAGCTTGAAAAAGGCCATACATGCATAGTCTCAACAATTTCTTCTCAATAGTTCATGATTTAAATAGAAAATGAACTTTAAAACTAAGGTTGGATGCAAATCTAACAATAGTTTAAGCCTTAAAAGATATAACATGCTAGAGATAAGTATCTCTACAATTATGCTCCTAAAAATAATTCTATCTTCTAAGAAAACTAAAGAAACTTTTCCTTAGCCAAGGAAATTGAAACTTGGAATCCAACCCCTCATTGTGTCACCGTCTTTCTTATATAGTTACAGAAAAAGAAAAGAATGCCTCAACACAAAATTCAATACTACCAGGTGTCGATAGTTAATGGCACACAATCCGATCGTAGATCCTTGGTTAGGTCACAACAATCTTTGCTCATCAATTCTTAGCTATTGCATTAATGTTTTTTAGATATTTAGCAAAGATAGAGGCCTATAAATGATCAAATCCTAAATAAAATTGCATGGAAAAAAGGTCCAGTTGACTAATCACATCGCCCAAAGGCACCGAATCAAAGCTTCTATCTTGAATACCAAGAAAAGAAAAAGGCTAGCCAGCTCCAACAAACTTGTAAAAGCTATGATTCCATAGTAAACACAATCCACTTGCAGCAAAGAGGTGACGTGTCAAAAAGGTAGACACTTTTGAGCTCATGAATATATAGCTCCCTAGAAAATCCCGAATGAGATGACATGTGCCCTGAACTCTCTCCTAAAAGGACGAGAAAAGATGAAAGTTGCACAGCCACCAGGTGGCACATTGTGTGCCTTTTTGATAACTCTACTTGGGTGCGGGTGCACCCAAAATTGAAAACATTGTACAAGCCAAAAATCAAAATGATTAAGGCAAAAATGGTTCACAGATATGTTAATGGCTGCTCCAAGATGCATGATAATTTCCTAAGATGCTTGAATGCTTAAATATTATGATGCTTTAATGAATGAGTGAAGACATGGATGAATGGGGGTTAAAATGAGAGGACAACCCTTTATTTATATTAGATTATACAATATTTCCCAAAAATAACACAACACAAGCCAACCTCAAGGGTAAGAGAATAAAATCCTACTAGAAAATTAGAATAGTTTTTATTTTTGTTCCTAGTGGGACTAAGTCACCCTAGGTGGTGACTTAGTCCCACCAGGGTTATTTTACTAGGTGTTGGGAATTAAAGTACATTTAATGATGTTTAATGAGAATATTCTCCAAAACACACTTATGTAGGGCTGCAAAGTACATTAAGGGGTCATTTAAAGATAAGAAAGGGTTGAATTAATGATGACAAGTCTAGAAAAGTGTGAGTTTGTTACAACACTTTAAAAGAAGACTTGGTAAGTGATAAAATGGGGTTATTTAAGTAAATTATGATGAAAGGGTCCTAGAAAAGTGTGAAAGTGGGTTACAACACTTCACGACACCTTTATAATACATCCTATAATTATTAATTATTTACAAGGATCCAAGACCTAATGTGAATGTGTTGACCACATTACAACGTTAAATATAGGAAAATAAAGCCAAAAGGACGAGGGCCCAAACATAAGAAAAAGTAGAAAGGTTACTTTTTCCATGTCCACAGAATGATCTTATTCGATATATGCAAGTTTTATTGACAAAACTGTGCTTCAATTCATCATGAATTAAGTGTAATCAACCATCACTAATGATTCATTGTATCACATATTGTAATAAGAAATTAATAAGAAGGGGTCATCCTATAGTTAAAATGCTACCCTATGCAAGCTCTTGGACATACTTGGTAAGGTGCAATGTCCCCCCCTCTTATTCATCATCATATCAATCAAAGGAATTAATGGTGCTAGTGAAGTAACTATAATTGTATCCCTCATGTGTTGTAGGGAAAGGAATAGATCTCTCGAGATCCATGGCACAAATATGGTTAGATATGCAGTTAATAGAATATTTCTATAGTAGTGTACAAGTTGATTGAATTGAATAAGTGCTCACCTTCAAATAATTGGTCATTGCAGTATCTAGTTCATTATTTAGGATGCCATATACAACGTTCTCATCAAAATTACTCAAGTCAAGAAAAGTAACTTATTGAAGCTGTACTATAGTTGCTATGCTAACCTAATGTATCAATTGAAGAAGTGCTAAATGATGTTTCACTCCTTCCCCTCAACATTGATGCTTCTTCATATTATTTACTTGAGTTATGGAGTATGAGTGGGGGAGTACATTCTTTTGTACTAGTGTTGTCACCATAGAAAATTATCGGTTTTATGCTCTCCAAATGCCATTAAACCACTAGCTGGAAAATGATATTTAGAAACCAAAAATTAATCCTATAGCCACCAAGATGTTAATACTAGTATTGTAATTCATAATAATATGCATGTCAATGAAATTAATATATTCTCATTATTTACTTCCCCTATAGAATTCCAAAATTCAAAACCACGGTAAATTATAGTCAATGTTTAATATTCATATTTCTAATTTATCATTATCATTTATATAAGTACTTGGTAGTAGCACTATTCACCAAAATAATAGTGGTGTAATTATCACTTAGTAAAGATATTGTTAATACAAACAGATATAAACACGTGTAGAGTATATTATATTGTGAAATCATTAAGTTGTAATTTAAGAAATAATGATAGTAAGGAATATTAATATTATCATTAAGGAGTTTTGTTACTAGTGATGTTGAGACATTATTGACTAAGAATAGTATAATTACATTAAAAACAATATGTAAGGTGAGTATTATTAATATATGGAGTGATGTGGTAGAGTGATCTATAAATTTTGTTAAGTAATAAAGGGTGGAAATTGGTATAATAGCATAAACAAAGAGAAATGATAATGCCAATGTTAATAAATGTGTGTGTTGACATTGATTTATATAATATGATTAACATAATTCTATTTAATTACTTTGGTAGCATGATCTTCATTAATATTAGCATTAGCATAGTTGGGTGTAAACTCTAATATTAATATTGTCGATACCACTAAAATATCCATGGAGTCAATACCAACATCCTCATCAAAATTATAAGTTGCATCAATAGTCAAGGGGAATTCATTGCTAGCATAAGAATAATAAACCCTTTTGATAGATATACTAATCTCTCTTTCGCTAGCAAAACTATCACTCATTTGGGATGGCTCTCAAATGTTCTTTACCTTGTTTTGGTAATTTTTTTAACAGGGGGATATAATTCTAGTTGTGATATTTAGCATGTGAATGATGGCTATAATAGGAATTAAGGTATTTGAGAAAATATTTCACCGTAATAATACTCCTAAATGTGATAGCATTACACAAGCATTAAGAATGTTAAAATTTATCATGATGTATAGAAACAAAATTTTCACTAAGGGAAAATAATAGTAACTTTATTATTAATGTGGGATAGTAGCAACATAAATAAAGGTTAAAGTATTTATCATAATGCTGTAAGATGGTGTGTCCCTTGGTCTTCCTTGTCCAACACATTACTTGGGTTTGTGACATGGTTTAACCACCTCCTATGAATCCTAACTAAAGCTTGTACCAGGCATTGATAGGTCAATATTTTGGTGCAATGACAAGGCTAACAATTGGTATCAGAGCGGAGGCCATAGGTTCAAACCCATCCCTTGTGCTAGGGGGGATTTTTGCAAGATGGTGTGTCCCTTGGTCTTCCTTGTCAAGCATAGCACTTAAGTTTGTGACATGGTTTAACCGCCAACTATGGATCTTATTTAAAGCTTGTATTGGGCATTCGTAGGTTGATCTTTTGGTGTAACAACAAGACCAACACCTAATAGTAATGTTGATTCTCTTGATAATACGAAGAGGACTCACCTTGTTAAGAATAATATGAGGGTGGCAATTAAAAATTGTGTGAAGTGAGCACTAAATTTTTGTTGAGGCCCATGTAGCGATTTTGTTAAGAAATCAAGTTAGTAATCTAAGGCCTTATCTAAGAGATCACTATATTGAACTAGTATGCAACCTAGACCTAATAGTTGATTGAGTGTTGTTTGGTGTGCATGATATAAATATCACTCCCAACTCATTAAAAATTTCCTCACCCCACCCTTGGGCATCATATCTATGGTGATGTCATCATATAATATATTTTGTTACAATTAGAGTCTCGTCATGCATACATGTGGTTGGATATTGTTGGTGTATTGTATCAATGTAAAAACGAAAAAAAAATTGTTGGTTTTTTCAAGCACAAAATTATGGGCATGATAATATGATTCTTGCCTCTATGTAATGTTCTAGTACTTTACTACAACTTCCACTTCCTAACAATTGAGGAAATAAATTTTTAAATGTTGGTTTTTTATCTCATTCTTCACACAATGATTTGAAGGTCTTAGCTGAAATGTATCAAATTTTAAATATAATCTTTTGATTAATCCCTTTTTAAATCTGAACCATCAATCTCTATCACAACTTGGTATCTTAATGCATTTTTTCTTTGCACTTATAAGATAAAATATGTGATGCATGTAATCCATGCAATGCAATCAATAGTTTCCACCTATCAACATAGTGTCCATAACAACATTCTCTCTTTGCACTCGATGTCTGAATAGTGCAATGTATGGTGTCTCCACAATGCAATCATCTTTGGACACTTATCATTATTTAACATATCATAGTTTCAACCATGTTATGTTGAACTATAATTGTGATGTTGTTTCAACCATCAATTTTTGACTTCTTATACGTTGTGATATTGCTATCAAGACTCAACTATGTAGCTTTATGAGTCAAATAATTGACCCATGTTTCATTTGTAGTGGTTAATAAGAACCCATCTCTCATGATAGTGAATTTTCCACTTATAACTCATTTCATCTAGGTTATGGTCATAGAGATGAATCACTAAGCCTTCCTAGGAGGTAACCCATCCAAGTTTTACTCTAGCTCAAGCGTTGTTAACCATAAAAATATTTGCAAGGTTAATACCACATATCTTGCAACTCCATTTGTAAAACCTTCAAAGAGTGTTGTACATTATGAATCATTCATTTTAGAGCCCCTTTAGCTCATCAATTGATAAGTAGGAGGTATTTTCCATATCACGTGAAATTGTGATATTGTTATGAATATTTAACCGTGTAATTTTACGAGTCAAATTCATTGACCCATGTTTGATGAGTAGTGGTTCACATGAACCCATCTCTCATGATAGTGAATTTTCCACTTAGCACTCATTGCATCTAGGTGATGCTCATAGAGGTGATGCATTGGTCCTTTCGTAGAGGTCACCCATTCTAGTACTACTCTAACACAAGTGCACTTAGCTTGCAACCCCATTTGCAAAACCTTTAACAAGCTAAGTGAGTTTAAACTTGCAGAAAAAATTGTGGTTAAGTGTGCTTGAGATGGAGAAGTATTGTGATGGGTGACCTCCTAGGAAGGCCTAGTGCAACTTCAACTCTTTGAGTATTACCTAGATGCAATGAGTACTAAGTGGAATTTACTATTATTAGAGATGATTTCTTGTGAACCACTACTCAGGAAACATGGGTCAGTGAGTTTGAATTGTAAAACTACATGAGAAATATCACAATTTAAATGGATGTGGAAAATACCTCCTACTTTCTTATACGTTGACCATCAATCTTGAAAATAAAAGAGTCTCGAAATTAGTCCCACTGGACATGTTGCAAGTTTCCATAATGGGTGGGTTAGGGTATGTTTTAATGTCAAAGTAGATTTCTAGAGTAGGCGAGATGTTTTGATAGGTTTTGATTGTTGCCCTAGTTGACAATGCATGAATTTTGGCTCAAAGTTGATGGCTACAAGTAGCAGTTTGATGAAATTGCTATGTTCAAGGTTGGGAAATGATTGGAATAGCATGGGATGACCTATTTTGAAGTGTTTGAGGAATTGGTTGGTAGAGTAGAGGCTTGCAATAGGGATTTCCAATAAACCCTCCTTGTTTCAAGCATAGTTAAGCCTAAAACAAGGGTTTTTGTAGTTTGAATGGATTTGTGGGTAGTACTTTGATAAAATTTATTGATTTTGTGTACTTTTAATCTGTTAGAGGTCATGCAATGGAAATGTAAGTTTAGAAGAGAGTTTAGAGGGGTGTTGCTTTGAATAAGTGACCTAATTGGCCAAGGAGGAGAATGTAGCAACAATTATTTAGAGGATATTCTCCAGAAAAAAGGTATGTGTGTTTGAGATATATTAAAGAATACGATAATGGGTGTTTGGAATGATGTTTTTTTTGTGGGTCTTCACTATGTTTTGGAAGTTGTGGACAAAACCCTTTGTTTCCAATGCTACAAGTAGATATTTGAAAGAATTGGGAAAGTTGTTAAGTTTGAGTTTTTAGGTTGAAAGGATAGTTGATTTTGATCAAATTGTGATTGTTGGAAGGTTTGGAACCTTGCTTTGCATCAATTTGGTATCAGAGCTAGAAGACACTAGGAAAGAAAAGTGTGTGTTTGTGTGTGTTATCTTTTTTTAGGTTGAAGAGAGAACATATATGCTAAGAGACTAGGCCAAGGGAAAAGATAGAGAAAAACTTGACGTGAGGTATGAAAGATAAGAGAAGCAAGGTGAAAAATAATTTCTTGGAAAAGAGTGAAGAATGGATGTATTAAAGAAGTACTTGCAAAATGAGGGTTCACAAAAGAGGAGACAAGAAAGGAAAAAAGGGAAAAAAGGGAAAAAAGAGAGTAAAAAGAAGGAAAAAGGAAAGGAAAAACAAACAGAAAATGACCAAGAGATAAAAGAGATGAGGTTGGCTTTGAAAAGGATGGAAGAGATATGGAAGATTGTGATGCATCAATTGCAAAGTTTGCACTTATTAGTTAAGAGGAAAGTTACATGGCCCATCAAGAAAATTATTTAAAGGAGAAGACAAGCAAGGACAACAACAATAGAGGAATAAAAAAGGAAATCTCAAATAGAGGAAGAGGTAAGCAATGAAATGGTGAGTACATATATGACTATTTTGATACCAAGCATTGAAGAAATTCAGAAGGACAAGGTAAACATAGTTGTGGATGAGTCTTCATACCATTTTTAGTTGTTTGAGTCTAATGGGCAAGATGAACAAGTAGAGAAGGATGCTGATAAATTTGGTGTTGATACTCAAGTTTTTCATGAAGAGTTGTATACTAAGATGCTTCAATTAGATGTTGTCATATTATAGGGGTATCCAAGAGAGTGTGAGAAGCCAAGCAAAGAATGCATGGGTGGTAATGGTATTAACATAGTTGTTTTGGTGAATGAAGTCATCATTGTTATTATTCAAGTGCAGGTATCTCAAGATGTAGATAGGAAGAAGATTATGCCATTTGGCAGGCCTAAACATATTAGAAAATAGTTGGGGAAGCCTAAGGTGAAGATGAGCCAAATATTAAACTATTTCAAGGAGACTATCAAGGCAAAGAACAATGAAAATCTTTAATACTTAACACATTGGAAAGGAAGCTAGGATGAAAGAGGTTGTTGAGGTTAGAGACATGAAGTGTTCAAATGTGTACAAGCTACAATTCAATTTTCAAGGGACTTGGAATCTTTTTTAGGTTGGGTGTATGGTGCAAGAGCACCTAGTGATTGCATGGCTCCATGAGGCATTCTTGCTAAATTTGGTTTAGTTTTGATTTTTTGGTGTTGTAATAAGGTCATTAGACCATTTTGAACTTTTATGAGTCGTTTGAAGTCAATTTGGCCAATATACATAAAACCTTGCAAAGTCTTGCAAAATATTGTCATGTAAAGTGTAAAAATGAAAAAAATGGGGAAGTTGAATGGTCAAGGCCTTCAAAATGTAGTTGTGATTGTTGGTTTTTAATTTTTATAGTTTTAGAAGCTTTAAAGGGCCTCACAAACTTTGAGGTAGGTGGTGGATGTAATTTGAAGACAAAAGGCAATAGAGAAACCCCAATTTTATGTATTTTCCATTAAAATTTGTTATTTCAAACTGTAATACAACCTTGTACAGCATAAGGGTGACTTCCCAAGCATTAAAATTGGTGGGAAGTATAACTAACTTCCTTTTTGCATTGATTTGGTTTGATTTTATTGAGTTTAAATATTTTTATTACATCTTTACTATAGGCTACCAAGAACCCTGTTTAAAAGGTTTGAAGGTGAAATAAAATGATTAATCACCCATTTCACCATTGTTATTGGTTAAAAATTTATGGAATGGGTGTTTTAGGGTAGGTTTTATTTCTATAGTATGTTTTTAGAGTAAGGGAGATGTTTTGATAGGTTTTGATTGCTATCCTAGTTGATAATGCATGAATTTTGGCTTAAAGTTGAGGCTACAAGTAGGAGTTTGATGAAAATGCTATGTTTGAGGCTAGGAAATGATTGGAATAGTATGGTCAGATCTATTTTGAAGTGTTTGAGTCATTGGTTGGTAGAGTAGAGGCTTGGAGTGGGGATTTTCAATAAACCCTCCTTGTTTCAAGAATAGTTAAACCTAAAACAAGGGTTTTTATAGTTTGGATGGATTTTTGGGTAGTAGTTTCATAAAATTTGTTGATATTATGTATTTTTAACCTATTAGAGGTCATGCAATGGAAACATAAGTTTGGAAGAGAGTTTAGAGGGGCATTACTTTGAAAAAGTGGCCTAATTGGCCAAGGAGGACAGTGCAGTAGCAATTATTTGGACGATATGCTCTAAAATAAAGGTATGTGTGTTTGAGATATGTTGAAGAATGCAATAATGGGTGTCTAGAATGATTTTTTTTTTGTAGTTTTTCATTGTATTTTGAAATTTGTGGACAAAAACCTTTGTTTGCATGCTACAAGGAGATTTTTGGACAAATTGGGAAAAGTTGTTTGAGTTTTGAGGTTGAAAGGTTGGTTGATTTTGATCATATTGTGTTTTTTGGAAGGGTTGGAACCTTGCTCTACATCATAAGGGCCTCTCAACATAGAAAGAATCAAGAAGATACATTCATCACTAGATATGTGATGCCCACATCCTTTTAATTATGATAAAATCAACTTGAATTGTGGAAGGAAATCATAAAATGAAGGAAATTCATATGGAGAGAGTGATTGTAGATCTACTTGAAGTTACAATATTCTAAACTAGTTTTTTTTACCATACAATTCTTCAACTTTATCCCAAACATTCTTTTGTGTTTTACACTCTAAAATAGAAAACAAGTTATTAGATACATGTAATCCAATGAGCTCTCCTGCTTCATCCATTTTACATCTATGGAAAAAAATTCATAATCCCTTGTGAAATCAAGTTTTTTTCATCTGACATTGGCCATAGACCCTTAGGTTGTAACAATTGAGTCCTTTTTAGCTTCCATGTATTAAAATTGTGTGGAGTGAGTGGTTCAATTTTCCTTAGATCCACCATGAACACAAAAATAAAGAAGACAATGTGGCACTTAAATTGTGCCTTTCACCCCCCTAGAATGAATTAAAACTTAATTTGCAACCACCCCCCAACAAATTACAATGAATAATTTTTTCAATTTGTACAAGTGACAAGCTCAAATCAACCATTTACAACACATGGTGATTTTACAATTTTTAGAAAAAAGTGCTTGCCAAAACTAAAAAGGAAGTTTACAAATAGATTCTTTGTGATTTTTTAAGTAATTTATAAAAAATCCAAATTTCAACTTTGTATGCAAAAGTTATGTCAATTACAAGCAATAAATACACTACCTTTAGGCTGAAAAAAATAGCAAAAAAGTCAAAATATAGAAAAAATAACCTACACCACTACAAAGTTCATTGAACCACCTTTTCGATGATATCTCGTTTTCAAAAATCCAACACTGTGGTGAAAAGTTATGCCAAATTTTAAAAAAGCCTACTTGGAGGACTTTGAAGACTAACCAGGTGCAAAAATGAACACTAAGTTGGCACAAAAATCAAGACCCCTTCCACTGGCTCATGGTCCCCAATATGACCTATCACTGGACAATGGCAAAAAATTCAACAATTAACGAAACTGCTAGCAATTACCTTCTATCTGGTTACATGCGCATCTTAAAGACTAATAGTCAAGAAAGACTGGTAACATTAAATTTTAACCTAGTAGTTAATGTCACTACTAGTGGCTAAGGGTGAGCCTACTAGCAGCTTAAAGTTGCTTAGCAACAACCTTTCTTTGTAAGTGACTAACAAAAATAAACAGTTAATGAATCAAAATTTTGGTGGTTAGAATGAAAGCCCAATGGGAGGTGTGATGGTGCCAACAAGATTGGCAGGTAAAAATGAATGGGCCCACAAAGACCAACAAAAATCTACCAAGGGTCCAGACATAGGTACGACACCTACAAAAAAATAAAGCTGACCAACCAAAAAAATGCAGATAATTATATTATACCTGCAGAGTTTTCAATAGACATTGATAAATATTTTTACCTGAAATATTTATCAAAACCTTAGCTTGAAAAATGTAGAAAATTAAAATATATATATTTTTTTAAAACTAAATTTGCTAATGGGTCAAATTGACCAACTACAGGGCGGTTGTATGGCTACCTTGCTAAAAAAAAATTCCTCAAAATCAACTTTCACCAAATATGGTCAAGCTATATATCAAAAATATCACAAATGGCCACCCAAACACAATTTCATGCTTATTTTTCCCCCAAAATGCTCTTGTAAAAAGTTTTTCATCAGATTTGAGCCTTAAACCCTTGTTTTCCAAAGTTACAAATGGTAAGAAAATTGAGTGAAACAAAATCCAACTCTCACTTTCTTGAGCCTCTTGGATGCAATGGGATAGCCTAAAATACTCCCACTATAGCAAAAAGTGTTGCAATCACTAGATCTCACAAAAATGCATACATGCAATATAGGATTAAAAAATCTTTGCAAACCCTTTTGATTATCAAGATAGTATTGAAAATCATGAGAAGAGCATACAAGAATTTTCAAGATCATAAAAAAAACTCAAATCACAATAGAAAATTTGATGGTAGAAACTCTCTAATGAAAAAAAGAAGGGGATTACTAGATTCAAAGCTCTGATACCATGTTGAAGTGAGCAACCCAAGATCTTCAATCTACAACACCAAATAAACTCCATAAGAAATAGAGAGAAGCAAAAATGGAAGATGCTATTCCACAAAACAAGAATTACAATATGATACAATGATCAATATGCTATGCAATATAATACAATGCAAAATATGTTAGAGATACCTTGCTTATAAAGGCAGGGATGAGAGATAGGATAAGACAAGATCATGACAAGTGTCTTAATCCTATCACATGAGACAACTAACTCATAACTAGCTAGGAAAGTGTAAATTTTAGATAAGACAACTAATACTTATCTAGATAAGCCAACTAATATCCTAAGTAAACTTAACATGTGAATTAAGTCCCCTAAGTCCCTAGTAAAGGAATAAACTAGGTACAAGACTTATTCACACCAACAAATCATACATGCTTGAAAGCACCTGGTTCCATATTGAGACTAGTTTGAATAATTTTGATGCATTCCAAATGTTGAGTGGAAAATTTCTCTAAAAAACTTTGGTTTTGATACAAGATCAAATATATTGGAAAAGAGGAATACTTAATATGAATGATTATATTCCTCTAGCTGCTAAACCACCCTTTCCATAATTGCCTTAAAAATTTTGAATTGATGATTCACCCTCTCATTTTTAAGCATGAAATTTAAAACCATTTTGTATTCAAAAACCTTAGTATCATGCTCCATGCCATATATGAATGCGAGAATTAAGAAAAAAATCATAGAAATTTGTGTTGAATTTGCTAAACACCAAGGAAAAAATGGGCCTAGTGTTGTTTTCACTTCGTTTTCTCTCATTTGCATAGAAATTCATGGCATTTCTTTTTTAGCACTATAAATCCTTTATTTCCTCCTTGAGAAGACCTTGACCACCAAGTCAGAGGGAACACATAGCATTTCCCTAATGGATTATGCACTGATGGTGATTTTTACCTTTTCATCGTTGATGAAACCATTGTCTTTTTTAGATTCTCCGCATAAATATCTACTAGCTGAAGGCATGGATTCATGAAGGAAAACATATAATATGGTATAAAATAATTAAAAATACTTACTCCAAGGTTCTCAATATTTCCAACCTTCAAATTTTTAGTTCCTCTCTATAAGTGTCCCTTGCATAGATTTTTAGGGTTGGTGTGTAGCCTTGGATCAAAAATATTAGTTGTCAAGTATTTCATCACTTTTGCTTTGATGTTTCCACAAGGCTTTAATAATTTTGTGTAAGGAAAACTTCATTCCTCTGACATCTATGTATTAGCATAGGAAACATCTCCAAAGACATTGTCATAGCCTGGCTGAGAAAAAGGAATTTCAATGCCCCTTCCAATGGATGATGCTTCAACCATAATTTCTTCATGGTCTCCAGAAGAATTCTATAGGAATTCACTTATGCACTTAGAGGATTTTCACTCTTTCTACAAAGCTCACACTTAGAATTTTTTTCTTTGTCTATTTGATCTTCATCTAAGCATCTAGAGTGAATTCATGGCCATGATAGCTAGCCCATTGACTATGACCAATGAAGGTAATATGTGCATAATAAATCCCAATCCTCTTAGGAAGTGTAATCTCCACTTTAGGATGGGAATTTAGTACATTCCTTACATTTTTTTTAAAGGAATTCCAAGAGAAATGGGAGATGTAATTGGAAAAGACTTTTGCATTTAATAAGCAAGAGGTTGCTTGAAAAAATGGTATTTTCACATGGCAGAGGTTGATGGTGATTATGAATGTGGAAAAACACATGGAAATAACTTATATATCTAGTCATCTTGATTCCAACACCTGCATTAGTTTCCTTGAGCTTTACAAAATACCCTGTGTATAATTTTTCTCTAGTTCTCTTCACCAAATTTTACTTCCCATTGTTGTTCTGAAAGGGAAAAGATTTTATGTTTGAGAACTTTTGGCATGATTTTTTGTATAAATTGAATACTCATTGTGCAAAAAATACTCATTATGTTTATAGTTTCTTTCTTTTCCATTCTAAGAGGTATTTACACTCTGATCAGACTTTTGATTCAAAAGAACCAAGTGGCCTTTGTGGGAGAGGTCACTGATGATAGAATTGAGAAACTTATAAAAACTATGTGCCCCTTGTCCATTAGTGTGTTCAAGTGGGTGCTAGGGAGGGATTTCAAAATGGATTTGAACCACTATCATTCCAACATAGAGGTTACCTCATGGTCCATCGTCTCCTTGCTAGACCTGAACATCTCTAAGTTGTGGATAGTGCAACTCTACAAGACTATGATCTACAAGGAGTACCTGATAGGGCTTGAAGAGGTCGTTGTCATCTTAGTCTCATGCCTTGGTATACATTTTTCCATGGACCTCCACCAAAACATTGATAATGAAAAATTAGTGCCCTAGTTGCCTTTTCTCTCTAGCTTTTAGACAATGACTAGATATGCATTGTCAATGGGTAAGGTCATTTAGCTTGTTCCTCCTTAAGGTGAAAAATTTCAAGCCAATTTTAGGATGAAGTGAAAAAATACCTTTGATAATTTGGTGTTCCATCCTAGTGGGGTGGCAGTGGATGTTGATGACTAACCCTCGGTTAGTTTCTCTAGAGCTATGTGTTGAATACCTTACTGTCATATATCGCTAGTTTTTTAAGATGTCATGTTTTTTTCCTATTTGTGACTTGGAGGTCAAATTTCATGCTTTCTTGAGCTATTACCTCCAACATTTTTGTTGTAAAGATGAATATCATTCTAGCTGCTTTAAAAAGAAAATCCCTTGTACTCTTAGATATTTCCCAAGATCTTCCTCAAAAATAGGCCTACATGCCCCGACTATATGTAAATGTTATCTTATAAATAATCTATAGTCTTATCATCATTTCTACATCTTGTCTTATTCACAAAACTAACATATTTACAAAATTTTATACATATGATACATAAAGTATAAAATTTTATGAGTTATGAGCTTTTAATTAAACAACTTTAAATGAATTCCATTTACTGGTATCCCCGTGATGTTTTTGTTCATATCCTTGATTTCATAGGAATTAATCACTTTTAATTTCAAAATGTGGAAATAATCCCTCAAAAAAGAGTCAAATTTAACATGTTGTCTTGGCTTAGCGACAAACTCATCATATTTTGAAACTAGGCTTCCTTTTTTGAAACCTGGGTTAGAAGCCTTTTTATTGAACCATTATTTTACCACCTATTTGAGATTGACCATGATGTTGAATGCTTTTCCCCATTATCTCTAAATGATTAGCATCTCATCTATCCTTACTTCCATTCCACCATTTTGCTTGACAAGTCTAAAGACTTCAAAAGTTGTAGTTTCGGGATTTCCATTGAGATAAGTAAGACCCCTTCCTTTCCATATACTAATTCATAAGGAGAATCCTTCTCAATTTTCTTCATAGTGATGTGGTATGCCCATAAAGCTTCCTATAGGTTTTTGTGCCACTCTCTCTAGTGTTTCAAACAAATTTATTTTATTAGTCAAATCAATTTTTTTGTTCATGGAGTTTGCTAGTCCATTCCCTTGTGGGTAGTAGTTTGATGAAGTTTTCATATAGAGTCCATATTTAAGGGTAAAATCTAACATCCCAGTTCCTACAAAATTTCATGTGTTATTATAAATGATGGTTCTAGAAGAGTTGAACCTCACTATTAGTCCTTTGAGAAAGTTGATGATTTCAACCTCGATAGGATTCTTTAAGGTATCTACCTTTTTCCATCTTGTGAAATAGTTTGTGGCTATCAAGATCCATTTATGTCCTGAGATGGAAATAGGATTAATAATCCCAATGAAGTCTAGTCCCCATTGTGTAAAGGGTTCATCAACAACAATCAAGTTCAAAGGCATAAAAGAGTTCTTTTACTTGCCAACATAAAACTAGCATTGAGGACATTTTATCACTATATCATGGCATTTAGAAAATAGGGTGGGCCAATAATACCCTAACCACATGATCTTTAAAGAAATATTTTTTGTGAAGAACTTTTTTCCTTCTAGGCTATTGCCCAATTCACCCATAACTCTTTTAGCTTACACCTTGTTTAAGTAGCTAAGGAGGAGTACATCAAAATTCCTTTAGAAAAGAAGAGCTTTGATTAAGACATAACTAACACCTTGGATTCTTTAATACCTTATTTTTTGTGTTGGGATTTTAGATGGATATCTTCCAATTTACATGAACTTTACCTGATCAGTTACCCAAGACTCATCAAACTCAATTTGGTTCATGAAAACTTGATCATTCTCTTTTACGTATACCTCAAGGCTAAGTTCTTTGGTTAGATATATGCACAAGTATCTTCCTTTGACTAGATTTGTGAGTTATATATCTACATTTTATTCCAAGAATTTGGTGATCCAATTAGCCCTTTTCATTGATTTCTCCCTCCATGATATATTCCCTTATATTGAGGTGAGCAACAAGGATAGTGATCTTGCTTGCCAAAACTAAGTGTCTAAACTTTTTAAGACTCTTCACTACTATGAAGGATTATTTCTTCATAAAATTATATTTGGTTTTATACCCCTTTAAATTCCTTGAATGGAAAGTGATGGGGTGCTCTCTTCTTCCTTCCTTGTCCTTCAATGCTAGGAAAAAGGCTATATTGTCCTCGTTGTTGTAGACATATAACAAAAAATCATGTGAAATATCTACGTTTGCTAACACTGCAGTTGTAGAAATGGCTACCTTAATCTTGTCAAAATAAATTTTTCCTTTCAAAGTCCACCTAAAAGCTAGGAGCTTCTTTAACATCAATGTAATAGGTCTTGCAATTCATGCAAAATCCAAAATAAACCTTCTAATAAAAATGATCTTTCATAAGAAAGATTGAACTTCCTTTTAGTTGACTAGTAGTGGTAGTTCTCTTATAGATTTTACCCTTTCGGGGTCAATAGATATTCCTTCCTTACAAACCACAAAGCCAAGCAACTTTCCTTTGTGGCACCCTAAATACATATTGTTTGGGATTTACATAAATCCCAAACTATTACAACCTTTGGAAGAATTTTTATAGGTGATTGAAATGGTCACCCTTAGACTTTGAAAATATATTTAAGTCATAAATAGAGAAGGATGATCTTATTAATCAAATCCTTAAACATGACATCCATTGTATGTTGGAAAGTGGTCTCTACATTGATAGCTTGAAAGGAATCTTTTTATAGGTGGACATTCCCCATTTGGTGGTAAATGTCATTTTGTGCATTTCATTTGAATCAATTAACCTTGTTAGTTCCTATGCCATTAAGTCATCTACTTCTAGGTTAACCAGACTTTGCTTCTATCGAATCATCTTGGATCCCTCAACCGGATCAATGGTGTGTTGCATTATGTTTAGATCATATCCTTTTAGATAATCATAAGTCCAAGATATGACCCTATTGTATTTGGTGCATAGGTACCTCAACATTTCTTTATCCCCTTATGGAAAATTCCTTTTGAATTTGAGCTTCCTTCCATTTCCAATCTTAAATGAATTATTCCTTCCTTACTCACCTCTTCAAATTTTAGCTATGTTTGTTCGATAAATTCACCTGACTATTGTAGGAAGATACCAATATAAGAAGTTTTCTTGAAGACCTACTAGTTTTGATCATTATCAGGTGCCAATGGGCAAACAATGACCACCACCACATCTTGACTCATTGCTAGATTGGAGGGTGGCTCAAATTTTAAACTGATTGAGGCCATCCTATCCATGCCATCATTCTAGGATCTCAAAATTATCTAGATATTGAAGGCTTTAAACCCTCTGTTTAAGTCCCACACCCTATGCTAGTAGGATCACATTTTTACGATCTTTGCAATTGCCTGTCCTCAGACTTGCTTGATCACTAGCTCAAAATATTTAAACACTTGTATCCATTCAATGTCCTTTTTTTTTTCCAGCATTAGGAAATGAACCAAGAACTCATACTCTAAATCATTATTTGTACATGTGAATTTGAATTAGAAATCTCTTAGAGTTTTTGACCTGATAGGAGATATAAGGAAAATTCAAGCCCTAGAACTTATCCTACATTTGACACCATCAAATTGTAAATTCCATATACCATTTTTCCTTGAATTTCTTGAATCCTTATGTTCCTTGACTAGTTTTGGAATGGCCTAGCCTTTTTCAAAAATCACGTATGTGACTAGACCAATGGTATGGAATTTTTTGAATGTCTTTGAATTGATAAAATGGTTTACCACGACTTCCTCTTCTAGACTCTTCTCACTTGTGACCACTTCATACTCCAGTATCTCTATGTAATACATCCCATTTTTTGAAATGGAGGTGTGTGTAGCTTTGAATCTAATCACCACAGCCTTTGCAATTTGTTCAGGATGTAGTGGTTTGGATATAGTCTTCATTTTTACTCCATATTTATTCCTCAGTATAAGGTGGGACCAACTAAGAGCCAAGTATCCATCAATCTTCGTTGTGAAGTCTATTGATAGGAACATTCCAAAAATGGGAGGAATATCAATTATAACCAACTCTTAGGTGACCTCCTGACTTGGGTAGGGGTAAACCCGCAAAACTTGTTTACAATTCTAGTGAGGAAGGAAAATTGCAAAAAATGACCCCATGGAGAAAATTTTGGTTTTTGGGGGGTTCGAACGAAATTTTGGTTCAAGCGAATCCAAAGGGGGTTTGCTCAAACCCCTCTTCGAGAGAACTTATTTAATTTTGGGTCCCACCATATTCCACATTTCCTAGAATGAAAAAAAGAGAGGAAAAATTAGTGGGAAGGGGGGTTCACTCAAACCTTGGTTTCAATGAACCTAGGTTCAAGCGAACCTCTAAGGGGGGTTCACTCGAACCTAGGTTCATTTGAACCCCCCTTTTCCCCCCTTCTCCCCCTCTAGCACCAAATTTCTCTAGAATTTTTCCCTTTGAAGCTCGAGTTGAGGATGAAAATGGAGACAACTTTTTAGACCCAATTGGATGATGGTGTTCCTTGGAACAAGCTATGCAACAAATATAATTTTAATATATGTTTTGGTTTTATTATGTATTTGGTTTTTTAGTTTGATTAAACATAGGTTTTTCACCAAAAATCAAGCTCTTTGTTCTACACATGGAAAAATAGCAGATTATCATTTTTTTTAAAAAAAATTAGTGCACTAGATAGTGAAGTCCTTGATCCAACAAAAAAAAAAGAATTTTGATATATACAAGAAAATTTATGTTGTATATGGTCTGCCTATGTATGAATTGTAATTATTTTGACTTAAAAACTTGATTAAGGAAAAATTATTCAATAAAACACTATGAAACTAAATGAAAGCACTAGATATCATAGTTACAAATATAAATTTGAAAAAAAATAGAATTTTATCCTTCATGGAAAAAATGTATGTTGTATACGGTGAGCATCACTCCTTAAAAATAGTGTTTACTCAAAAAAACTAGTTTTCAGAGGAGATGAGAAAAGAAGTGCAATCTGATTCAAAAAGTTTTGAGAAAAACATATTTAGAATCTATAGAAAAATTTCAAAAATCACTAGTTTTCATCATCTTCAAATTTCTCATGGTTTAACAACTATAGGTGCTCGAAAGTGAAGATTTAGTTAGAAAAAATCAGTTTAGTGTCCAATTTGGAAAAAAATTGTAAGAAAGTGTTGTGGGATCACTTGTAGGAATGTAAGGTCAAGTGAATATGTTTTATTTTTCCTATGGTTGAAACCTTATTTCCATCCATTTTCATAATTCCCTTATCTAGGGGTTCATATTTTAAGTTCATGACATTAACTTGGGCATCACCATGGTACTAGCCATTGAATTTACCATATTGTTGTCCAATATTTTGTCCCCTACAATAAGAATCAAGAAAAAGCGGGTGGGTTTTGACCTACATACCTCTTTCTCACTTGTTTTGTCTCTAGCATTCATATATTCTATGACTTCCTAAAATTGTGGGTCCAACTAAGACCTTTTTCCATTATCTTGGTTGTGCACTGGGGCTAGATCTAAATGTGGAGCTTGCTCCTCTTTACTCAACATGTCCCACAAAAATCTCTAGAATGGATAAAATTTTTGATGCCAACTAAGGGAGGTCTATAACACCACTAAACTCAAATCTCAACCTAAAACAACAACTCTCAAGTCACTAAACTTTGAATTCACCTTTATCACATCATATTCTCACAATTCCTTGTAGTAGTCCAGTTTTAGTAAATCGGGCATATCTTTTAGGGAAGGTCCTCTCAATTTAGGACTAGCAAATTTTTAGGGACCCATTAGGGTGTACAAATAGATATCACCAAACCTTAATAGGTTTCTTTTGAACAACTTCTCCAAAACCTTGTTTCTACACTGACTAGACCCCAAAATAGGTCTGTTTTACAAAGAGGTTTGTCTTACAACTTCTTACCAACCTCAAAAACTACTTGGGTAGCATTCTATAGGTTACCAAACCAAATATTTCACAATTTTTTTCAAAAACACCCTCTTGATGGTGCCTAAACAAGAAACCCTCTTTTTTAGTAAATAACCTAAGGTTTTATTGAAAATAACACTTTCGGGCTTTCTCTAGCCCTACACCACTTCTAACACCTTCCATTAACCCTACCAATACTCAAAAAATCATCAAATAGTTCTGCTGCAACATATTTCATACTTTACCATGCTCTAACCTCACAATTTCATAAGAAAAGCACACTTTTCATTACTAGGTCATCATTCCCAACTCATTACTGGGCCTCCCCTACACTCACCAACCTTCCCAAAACCTACCCATTTTAAATACTACCCATTCCTATGAGATATAGTTCCTATAGAAGGTGGAATGGTTCCATTTTTCAAATTTAAAACACCAAATCCCTTAAGACTAGTTTACACAAGTAGTTTCAAGCAAAAACCTCCTAACTTTCACAAAATTCAATGAAACTTCACCAAAATTTAAGTGTTTAAAAGCAGATTCACCCTGTTACAACTTCCAAGACAAATTAAAGCAAGATAGGGTCTACACAGGCTATACAAATCTCTACAAATTCACTATACAGATTATAACTACAAAATTATAAGGGAAAACAGTGATTTATTGATCAAAATCTTCTTACAATCTTCCCAACCAGTGCATACAATGATTCTTCAACCTCTTTTATACTTATCACCTTCTAAAAATACTATCTCAACCACCTAAACTATCTTTTGAAATGATATGACCATTGGACTTCTACCAAATTGCAAAATTTGTAACTTTACAACATTTTCAATATAACAACATTTCATCTTTTATATTTTTTAGCAATTTAGACCACCTAATCACCTAATAACCTCTACCATGACTCTTTACAACATAAAATGTTCAACATGACCTTATTTAATGCTTCATATTTCAAAATCCTAAAGTCTACTCATTAGCAACCTTGATTTATAAAAAAAAATCAATGGTGCCCCTGCACCATACACCCCAACTTGAAGTTTTTCCAAGTCTCTTGGAAATAATGTTGCAAATTGCATACCACTAATCTTCTCTTGCCTCTGACCCTCCTGATCTTCTTCATTAGGTACACCTTTCCTTTGACTCACATCTTGCTTAACATTATTTCACTTTTCATTACTTGATTCATCCTCCATTGTGTCACACTATTTTGTGGGGTGTTCTCCAATATTTTCATCTTCAAACATTGATGTCAAACTCACTTTCACATTTTCACATGAAACCTCATCAACTTCCTTCTTTTCCATTTTTATTTCATGCTTAAACATTTATCCAATACTATTCTTGACTTCAACTTTTTCACTGTCAGACCTACAAACTTCTTTACCAGCAAACTCAAGAACCTTTGTCGTCTTAATCCCTAACCTATGTATCCCACAAGCCTCTATTTCAACATCATTTGATTTCCTCTTCACTTCCTTCATTATCATAGGGCACATACTATCCCAACTAGAATCCCTTTACTCATTTCTTGCTTTTCCACAAGCATTGCACTCTTATATTGAACTATATCAAACCGAGACACCATTCCATCTACTTTTCTTTTCCACGTGGAAGCATCCTTCTTAACAACTGACTGCACATTGTCTTTACTTCTTCTATCTATTGTCCCAATAAAATCAAGCCTTGAAATGGATTCCAATCCCTTACTCTTTCCTTCCAATCATGATGATATCACCTTGCTCTTTTACTTCTTCAACCAATGGAGTTAATGTGAATGTTCTCCCATATTTTTCAATTGTATAATTTTTTTGTCTCCCATCATAAATTGCTAACCTATCAAACTACCAGGGCCTTCCAAGTAACAAATGGCAATGAATCATAGAAAAAATATCACAAAAAAACTTGTCTCTATATCTACCAATTTGGAATTCAACTAAAGTTTGTTCATTTTCCACAATGGATTGATTATCACTTACCAAGACACTTTTTTAGGCCTTTCCATAAGTACTCTTTCCAATCTCAGTTTTTCTACCATTTCACTAGACACCATATTGTTAGTGTATCTTGAATCTAATATCACCTTACATACCTTGCTTTTTCATCTACAAGCTATCCTAAATAAGGCTCTTCTTTGAATCAACTCTTTCTCCTTGGATATCTTTAGGAGTTGTCTCTTCATCATCAAAATTTCACCAGCTTTAGGAGCACAACTATTAGAATTTGAAATCTCACCTTCATCTTCTTAAACAATTTGTTCTTTTATTTCACTTTTACTTTCTCCTCCACTTGATTTTGAACCAAATTTCTCAAGGAATTTGTAAAAAGGATGACCAAACTCCTAACAATTTAAGCATCTACCTACAAAAGTGTTTGAATTCCTTCAATCACCAAATCTGCCTCTTGTGCCTCTAAACCCACCTCTGAAATATGCAACTTGCTCTTCCTTTTTCTACACTTCCTCTTGGCTCTCACTTATTTTTCTTGGAGTAGAGAAAGATCCTCTTCCTCTTGAAGTGTTGCCTCTTCCTATAACTATCTTTTCTTTTCTTATTTTTACCTTTTCTTCTTCCTTCAAAGCTAATTCATCCTAAATATTCAATCTAAAACCACCCAAGTACCTAGAAATATTCTCATCCTAATTCTCATTATAGTTATATCTCATACTTAACTTATAGAATCCCTCAGTGTATGCTTCTACATCCATCTCTTTTTTCCTTAAACTTTGGAACTTCCTAAACATCTGAATAGAATAATAAGAAGGGATAAATTTACATTTCATCTTGGCTACCATCTTGTCCCATGATACAATCTTGGATTTTCCTCTTTTCCTTCTCTCTGATTGCTCATAGTCCCACCAAAAAAGTGCATGACCTTTTAGTTTTTTCTTTGCAATTCTAACTCTCTATTCTCCAAGAATGTCTTCACACTCGAAGTAGTTATCCAAAGATGCTATCCAGTCTAGTAACTCTTCTTCATTCAAGTTCCCAGTTAAATTTTGAACATCAATTTTCACTTTATGATTATCACTCTTGACCGCCTTTAACATTTTTTCTATTCTCTGGCCTTCAGGATCAAGTTCTTCCTCTACATCTTCAAACTCTTCTTCCTCTTCATCATCTAAATTAGTCTCAATTTCATCTCTCCTCTTGCCTATTTCCAAGGCTTCCAAAATTTCCTTCAATTCCTTGATCTCTCTCACATAATTTTCTTTCAAATCACTCATCTCTTTTTCCATATTCTTTCCTTTAGGAGGAATCTTGACAATATTGCCTCTTTACCTTCCATCCATTCTTCTACAAACTTCAATCTTCTTCCACAAATATTAGGTACCTTTGCTCTTGTACCAATTGATGGAAACGAGGGGAGGTATGAAACACCACTCAACTCAATCTCAACCAAAAACAACAACTCTCAAGTCACCAAACTTCAAATTCACCTTTATCACATCAAATTCTCACAATTCCTTGTAGTAGTCTAGTTTGAGTAAATCGGGTGTATCTTTTAGAGAAATTCCTCTCAATTCAAGACCAAAAATTTTTTAGGGACGCATTAGGGTGTACAAACACATATCACCAAACCTCAATAGGTTTCTTTTAAACAACTTCTCCAAAACATTGTTTCTACATTGACTAGACCCCAAATGGGGTTTGTTTTACAAAGAGGCTTGTCTCATAACTTCTTACCAACCTCTAAAACCACTTGGAAAACATTCCATAGGTTACCAAACCAAATATTTCATTAAAAAAAATTTATAAACACCATCTCCAAGGTGCCTAAACCAAAAACCCTCTTTTCTAGTAAATAACCCAGGGTTTTATTAAAAATCACACTTCCAGGCTTACTCTAGCCTTGCAACAACTTCTAACACCTTCTATTAACACTTCCAATGCTCGAATAATCAAATAATAACACTGACCCGACATATTTCACACTTTACCATGCTCTAACCTCACAATTTCATAAGAAAAACACACTTTTCATTACTAGGGCATCATGCCCAACTCATTATTTGGCCTCCCCTGCACTCACCAACCTTCCCAACACCTATCCATTTTAAATAATACCCATTTCACTATGATATAGTTCCTACAAAATGTTGAATGGGTTCATTTTTCAAATTTAAAATACCAAAGCCCTTAAGACTAGTTTACATAGGTAGTTTCAAGCAAAAACCTCCTAACTTTGAAAAAATTCAACTAAACTTCACAAAAATTGAAGTGTTTGAAATTATATTCACCCTATTACAATTTCCAAAACAAATTAAAGCAAGATATGGCCTGTATGGGTCATACAAATCTTTACAAATTCAGTACACATATAGTAACTACAAAAGTATAAGGGGAAACAATGATTTATTGATCAAAATCTTCTTACAATATTCCCAACCAACCCATACAATGATTCTTCAACCTATTTTATACTTATTCCCTCCTAAAACTACTATCTCAATCGCCTAAACTATCTTTTGAAATGATATGACCATTGAACTTCTACCAAATTACAAAATTTGGAAGTTTACATCATTTTCAATATGATAACAATTCATCTTTTGCAATTTTTAGAAATTTAGACCACCTAATCACCTAATAACCTCTACCATGACTCTTTACAACATAAAATTGTCAACATGACCTTATTTAATGCTTCATGACTCAAAGTCCTAAAGCCTATTTATCAACAACCTTTATTTACAAAAAAATTTAATGGTGCCCCTACACCAACATCCTATAAGGATATGTTGGTGGGAGCCTTCTTCAATTGTTACATGATGTTGAATGCACTAATATGTGGCACCTTTGGTTTGAATGAGGGTGTTTCCCTTGCTTTAGTGAAAGGTTGGTGTATCACAAGTAGATTGGAAGCCTTATAAGTGGCTTTCAGTTGTAACTATTATATCTATGGTTGAGGCCACAGTGGTTGTCATGCTTGTGGCATGTGTGGCACATATTCCTTGATGAATCTTCTTTTTGATTGAGTAAATTATAATCTAACTACACATGCAGTTCTCTTGCTATCAAAACCTCATTTTCAAATTTGGGGGAGATATTTTTTTCTTGTTCTAGAGACATTCCTTGCATTTGAGCACTAAGTTTGGTGCTCTCGAACTTAGGAGACTAATAAATTTTGGCATCAAAAAGAAGGACTTGAATCCTTTGTTTTTCCACCCTCTATTGGAGATTCCCCTTGGACTTTGGGGCATGTGGTCATCATTTCATGGGAAGCACCAGGCGTTTATGTCTTCTGCAAGGTTTGTTTATCACGAGACTAGGTCCTTGATTTTTTTGGACTTATCATTTTGAAGTGGAGTGGTTAGGAGGCCTATTAGAATTAATGCATATAGTTGGTTGCCTACTCTCAAAGCTCCTAAGTATGTATTATGTTGGAATACTGGTCTTCCTCTTTGGTAATTTTGGGGAGGAGGTTTTAGAGGTGATGCTTTCTTGTTTTTTATGATAACGAGCTCATTTAGAAAGTTTCTCATTAAATTTTTAATGTCATTCATATTTGTAGCTAATGAAGAAGAGCCTAATGTAGTTGGATGTGTATTTAGATACACATAAATTGATGGTGGTGGAACACTTGATGAGCTAGAAGGTGTAGCATACGTATTGGGGGTAGCTTCTTCTTTTTCTCTACTAGATATTTAAGTGCACATTGGCATTAACAGTCATTGTGGGGGCTTCCTTGCATTGATCAAACTAGTATCTGCTCTTAGAGCTAGATCATATGCATTGAGTAGATTATTTCCTCCAAATGATTGCACTATAACTATAATGTTTAAATTGAATGCTTTTAGGTAGAACGTGAATTCCTTTTCTTATGGAGGTGTGGTTGTCATGGGGATCCATTGCTAGGTTTTATGAAACCTGGTATTGAAATCCTTCATAAACTCCTAAGGTGCTCTCTGTATTGTTATCAACTGTTACAATCAGGATGAGCGATCTCCCTTCTCCATAAAGTGCTCAAATAGTTTTTCTCCAAGTTCATCCCAAGTGAAAATGGAATTGGAAACTAGGGAGATGTACCAGTCCTAAGTCTTCCCCTTAAAGGATGAGGGCAATAATCTAAGGGCTATATTTTTCTTTGTGGTATTATAGATTCTAAAAACACCTACGATGTCTTGGAGATGTTTAAATGGTGTTTTAAAGTCCTCCCTAGTGAACTTTGAGATTACTTTTAGAGAATTGGTGGGGATAGTAGGCCATACATTGAGAGTGGAAGGAGGAAGTAGTGGACTACCACTATCCTAGTCTCAAAATTGTTTTGGAGCTCTTAGGAGAGCCATATGGAATAATCCTCTATGAATGTGGAAAAAAGTATTCTAGTTTGAAAAGCTCAACTACCAAGAGGGGTAGATAGAGCTTTGTGCTTGAGACTAGCAATCTTGAATTTAGTTCCTCTTAAAATTGAAACAAAAATTATGACTTGTCTCCTCTAAGGAATAGAAGAACATAATTGGGAGTATTGGAATTTAAATCTAGAAGATACCCTTGTTTAGATCTTGGACATGAGTTCACCAGCCTATCCTTCTAATCTAATTCAAATGCCTCTTTAAGGTTGGGTATCAAATGTTGTGAAAGGTCTTGGTCCCACCCAACATTCTAGAAAAGTAACTAATGGCCATGGAAGCTTGTGCTTCTCTTAATAGCCTTATGGGAAATTCAATGAATGGGGGACCTTTTTATGTTTCACTGAATGACCTCTAGGATTTTTAAAGAGGTCGGCTCTTAAATTTTGTTTTGGAAAGGGAGAATGAATATAGGAAAAATACTTAACTAAGGTGATGCATCAAATTTTTTTGCAATATTTAAAAATGCTAACAAGTTCCTAATTCTGATAAAGTGAATGTATAGAATTCCATAGACCCTTCATTGTTAGAGGGAGAACGAGTGACTAAGGCCAATACAAGCACGAAGAATTCATTCAGATCCTTCCATTAGAAGCACCCATTAAGGTTCAATAGTATATAAGGATTTAAAGACTATATAAGATGTTTAGACCCTTACAAAACTAATCTCCCCTAACAACATAGTATGTAGTCTAGCATTATTTTAACAAGGAAAGAAAGATTATAAGGACATGTTTCAATTCTTATAAATCTAAGCTAGAAAAACATATAATATAGAACTACGAAATGATTATCAAGATTATATCCAAAGAAGTAAAATGACAGAGCATTTAGCATACATGAATAGAGAAAAAAATTAAGAATAAAGGCCACATATGCATGTAGTCTAATGCAATTCTCTTTCTTCTATTTCTTGATCTTGAAGAACAATACAAAAATTTTAAGGTCGAACAATGAATTTAGATAGTTATCTTGAAAATGATTAAAATTTATTATAGAGAAATGATAGTACTACTAGCAATCTCCACTTCTATCTATGTATCTTTATTGGGGAGAGGCTCATAAAATTCCTTTTATAGAGCAAGGAAAGCATATAATATTAGAGCACTCTCTACCACAAAAACCAAAAGCCCTAATAGTTGGCATCAAAGTACACCCTCAAAATTCAATCAAAGATCATATCTGATCATGACAATCCAAGTAATAAAAACTAAGCTTCTGTAAATGGTGTAACAAATTGCAAGTTGTCTACCACAAGATTTATGAGGAGATCCCTCCCATCAGAAGAATAAATGTCTCAATAAAATCTAATCTAATTGCTTGCAAACGGACCCAAAATTGTTGAATGGATATTGGCATTTGAGATTATGAAGACACAAAAATAATTTCGCCACCCAACAACACAAGTAATGACAATGCTCCTGGTAGTAAAGAAACCTTGCATGATGAAAGATGAGAAACATGGCATGCTAGAAAGAGTTCCTCAAAATTTTCTTGAGTGGCCTATGGAAAATACCCACAAGGTGGTCATGTGTCCTACTCCATGCCGAGAAGAAGTATGATATTTAAAAAGGTGGTGCAGCTAGTACATGACACATTATGTGTCTTTTAGAAAAAAATTAACCTAAAAAATCCAAGAAGATGTGGTAGTGCGACATGCGGCTCAATGTGAACAAGAAAATCTAAAAAGTAGAAAAATTTGGGGTCAAAAGAACAAAGAGAAAAAATCTTACATACTTAGAGAAAAAAATTCTCCACAATGACGATTTAACTTCATTTTTTCCATTTCAACTCACTTATATCATCTTATCAATCTCTCAATTCATTCCTTCATTCTCTCATGATAATTCTCTCACTCTAGCACTTCTTGATTCCCTAAAACTCTTTCTTCCTGCTACTAGCTTTTATCTTGGCTTCTATAGTGTTCTTGCTTCAATACCATTGTTCATTATAGTTTCATGGAGCTCTACCTCCTTGGCATGTAATTTTTTCTATCATCTTCTTCCTCTCTTACCCTTGAGTGCACTTACAAAATGGAAGGTGATATTATGTATTTTGTTTACATGCATTATCATTCTTGTAGAGTAAAATCTAGGTTGTCATTTCTCTCTACTATCTAGTCCCCTTTACATTCTCATCTTTATAAATTTTCTTCATATCATTTCATACTAGTTATTCGTGGAGGTTGGAACACCAAAATGGGGGTCTCATGAAGGCATCTAACTCAAAACACAAACCCAACATTTTTCTTGTTACTATGTGTGTAGGTGTAGATTCATCCACTTGGAGCTAGTTGGAGAACTGGATTATGAGTAACTTGGAATACTTATTCTTTCTTTTTCATTTCTCCATTAGAATAGTATTTATAGTATTCATCTTGTTGTACTTCATATTCCTTTACTTTTTTGTCAAACAGTAAAAAAAGAACATTTAGGTCAATAATAGGCTATGTGAGTTTGTGGTTACAAGATGCCAATATGTCTTTGAGACTCTGGTATGACACATTGAAGTCTAACTCCCATGTTGTCATCCCCTAGTAGAGAGTTATTTAGTATGTAGTTTGAAACCTTTTTAGTATGCTTACCTGATTCTAGAAAACATATATCATAAGGAAAAGGGAAACAAAGTCATGTTTTCCCTTCCTTTTCAGCCTATCTTTTCCTTCTTAACTCATTAGATAGCCTGAGGTAGTTGTAATACCCCTCTATTTTTCTTTCTGGCTGGACAGTGTGTCCTTGGATGCTTTGATGTGCTTTTTGGTTATTGAGATGTTGTATCATGTCTGTGTTATTTGATCGCTATTTATAAAGCAATAGTCTATTTATGTGATGTGATGTATCTTATTTGATGCTTTATTTGGCATGTTTTAATTGGAGTAATGATGACTAGTTATTGTAACATGTAATCGCATGAGATATTTGTTTATGATGGAACTTTCAATCTATGATGAGTGTATTGGTGAAGGGGACAAGATCGCATCACTCGCTTGCGAGTGCCCTACGATTCTGAGATTTCCTCTTCACAGTGTGTTTTATTTATCATATATATGCATGTTCGATATACTCTATGTTTGCAGGTTGACAGGTTCAGGACGTCAACTCCACCTGATTTCATAGGTTTGAGCATGTCCATTGACCAACGGCAATCGATTGAGAGATAGTAGCTAGGTTTTTCGTGCCAAGTCATCACCTTAGTCATAGCGTGTCGTCGGGTTGTCATCAGGTGTAGTTGTTTTGATATGATTCATTCCTCCTTGGTTAATTATTTAATTTCATATTAAAAATGTTATTAGATGGTGGGTGTAGTTAAAATGATGATTAAATATATCTAGTTGCAATGTTGAAATGCTATTTATTTTATTGATTATTTTGATTTAATTAATAAAATTATAATTAGTTTATTGATCAATTAGGTTAATGGTGATAAATTAAATAAAGTAGTTGTTTTGGAATTATTGGATAGTATGATTTAAATTAAAATAAAAATGGAAATCATGTTGGATATTTAGAGTTAAATTAAAATAAAAATAAAAATGTGTTTTAAATTTCACTTTTTGAAATTTTAGATAAAATAAATTCTTTGCAAACTTTGAAATTCTTTTGTTTAAAATAAATTTTGAAAAATGCATGAAATTTCAATTAGAAAGTAAAATTGTTTTAAATTTTAAAAGAAATGAAAATATCTCCAAAATGAAATATATTTAATATATATGAGATATTTATTTTAGGGATTTGACAAATTTGGGGAAAATTCTATTTGAGCAAATAAAATTTCATATAATTTTTCAATTCTCAATTTTGGTGCAGAGTTTTTGTTGTGGCTTGATTTTGATTTGAGGAAGAAAATTGAAATTCTTAGGTGGGCTGGAAAAAACTTTGGAAGCACCATTTAAGTTCTTCAAGCTTGGGAGAAAAAACTAGGTTCCCTCTTTGTGATTTTTGTTTTTCATTTTGAAATGAGTTTCAAATCTTTGTTATACTATTTGAAAATATTTAGAATGTTGTTTAAATTCAATGAAAACCCATGTCAAATTTCATTTCAAAACTTGAAAAACTCTGTTGAAAACATGGAAGAGAAAACAAAGAAAGATTCAAACAATGAAAATAGAAAGATGAACAAAAATAAATTTTCATTTCAAATTAGCAATTAGAAATTATGCTTTCAAATGATTTGGCTGTGTATTTTGTTCTGTAGAAATTTTTTGTCTATATTGACTATATTTTGAGAAAAAATTATATATATATATTGTGTGAATATGTATATACACATATTATATATATATATATATATTGTATTTGCATATACCAAGAAGAAATTTCTATAGAAATTTTATTCAAAAAAATATTCTGTCTTCTGAAATTTCGTCAGAAATTTAAACATAGGGGTCTGCCCTTTTTTTTTGATATTATGGAATTTAATAAAAAAAATATATTAAAAAAATACTATTTTTTTTATGTATGGTGAGGGGAGGGGGGCCCTACCCCACAGCCGCCCCCCATGGGGAGGCATTGTGGAGGCAACACCACTCCCTCTAAGGCAGCAGCGCTGTTGCCTCCAAGGCAGCAACGCTGCCCACACAACGCACCCCCATATGGGGGAGGCTGCATGGGCAGCCTGCCTCTCCATTGGGAGGGGCCGCAACCCCCTTATGCGTGGGGTTCATTTTATATTTAATAATTTTGTTTTTTTATTTTTTATTTTTTATTTTTTAAATTAAATTTTATTAATTATTATTTATTATATATATCTAATATTATATATATATATATATTATATATAATATATATATTATGTGTATATATATTTTAATAATATTTAAATAATTTTTTAATAATTATTTATATATATATATAAATATATTTCTTTTATTTTTTAAATAATTTATTTAGTTGAGTTTAATTGGTTATATTTAAATGTTAATTATTTATTTAAATATATATAGATAAAGTTGTATATACATTAAGTTTATACTTTTATGTATATATTTAATATATATGGGTATCCAAGTATAGTTAAATTTAAGTTGATTATTTATATTCGTAGTTGAAATAAAGAATGATTTATTTTAATAAAATGATTTTATTTATCAAGTTGTTTAGATCATAGTTGGCAGACTCGCAGAAAACTCGCAAGTTTTTGCTGAGCTTTTCGAAAAACTTGTGAGTTTTTGCAGAGTTTTTTGAAAAACTCGCGAGTTTTTGCCAAGTTTTTCAAAAAACTCAACTATGCTGAACTTAAAGCTGAAAATGTCTTTTTTGATGTTTAGTAAGCAATTTTTTAAGTTTCCAAGTTTTTCCGAGTTTTTGGCGAGTTTTAAAAAACTCTCCAATTTTTCCCTTGGAGAGTTTTTTGTTGGGGCGATTTTTCCAACTATGGTTTAGATTATTGAGTATGATTGAGAAACTCAAATTTAAATTATTGGTTTTTTAATTTTCTCAACATTGTGAATAAAATCTTATGTATTTTTGGAGAAATGCAAGTAACATAGATTGAGTTGACTGGATTTAGGAAATCCTAACCATAGTTTATTTAATTGCATGTCGTTCTTTCTAGTGATGTTTTGTTCATTCTCGATGTGGTGCAAATAGAGTAAACATTCTGAAGTCTTCCAGATAAGGTTTTATTAATTTGTTAAGGGTTAGGGTTGTAATTAAAATGAATATGGTTAATGTGTTTACAATGACCTGTTTAATTTGATGAAATCTTAAAGTTCTTGTAAATGATTTGTTAAATGTCAGGATTATGTACATGGTTAAGTTATATGGATTATAATTAGAGCAAAATTGATGATATTAAATATGTGTGAAGAAAAGGGTTAGTTTATTACGATGTTGTTATAATGGGTAGAATGTTATTTAAAAGTTCTTGTATTGCATTGCCTTAAATGGTGAATGGGGAATGTTGTTTGTTTTCCAGATTGCAAAGAATAGATAAGGTTCATAAAAATTATATTGTTTAGAACTTATATGAATAGTTAAAAGATTAAGTATATGAGGTAAATATGGACTTTGGTTCCTGTTTATGAGAAAAGATCGTTATGTCGAAAGACATCTTTAGTTTTTAAAGATCGTGTATTTATATGATTGTTGATTTAAGCGAATTCTTGTTAGTATTGTATGGGCAATATTGTTCTGATTGTAAATTTATGAGTGTACTTTGGTAGTACTAAGTTTTGCTTCCAGAGGCTAGGGAACCCTTTCATTGAGTTGTTTGTTCTTTTTGGAGTGATTTGTTTATGTAAGTCTTCCAGATGGGGTTTCATTTATTTGTATGGGTTGTCGTTATGTAGTCAACCATTGTATTGCCTTAGGTAGGAAATTTAGTATATCCTGTTGTCTCACCTGGTTTTCACGATCGGGGTTGGTTTGTGCCTCCTTTGGAAGGAGTGGATTTTGATTTTTGTGCCTCCATTGTTTGGAGAGGGTTTTGACCTTTGTTGCCTCAAGTGTTTGGAGAGGGTTTTGACATTTGTTGCCTCCAGTGTTTGGAGAGAGTTTTGAATTTTGTTGTCTCCAGTGTTTGGAGTGATTTTTTCATTATATGTTCCTCCTAGAGATGGAATGATTGTTTATCTTGCTGTATGCACTTGGCACCCTTGGTGATTGATTTTGTGATGGTATGTTGTCAAGTAGAAGAGTGGCTTATGTTAGGGGCCAAATCCCAAAGAGGTAAACAGGGAAACCTTCAGAGGTAGTTTAATCAAGTGATAACTAAAATAATATACTTAGAAGTTAGGTAGTTTTTCACATTAATTAAGATAATTGAGCCTCACTCATGGATGCAAGGGCTTGTATAAAATTAGGATGGGATGGGAAGGCTTGGAATGGAAAGGTCATCTATCTTGTCCTTACAAGAGGTATTTGATTCTGCATGAGTGAGTATGGGTGTCGGGATTCGGTAGAGGCCACCGGGACAACCCATAGTGGGGGCCAGAGCCTAGAAAGATTCCTAGAGGATATCCCATGATGAGCTATGTGATGAAACTCTTTCTATGACAACATTTGGTATTTGGTTTTATGTGTATAGTCTTCTTATCATACTCGATCTACTTTATTTCTGGAAGCAATGTGACTTATGTCAGTGATGTTAGAGTCGTACTTGTGTTATTCTTATGGTGGTTTGGTTCATGTGATTGGTTGTGTTAGTGTGAGTTAGCCTGTGTCTAGGGGTGGATGGTCTTGTATAAGAATTCCTTGTTACTATCTCCTAGCACAGGGGGTGAGCCTTTGGGTATCACATGGTTGGGTGGAATGTGCACCTTAATTTGTTGGGTAGTCTTCTTGCTCATGTGGACGAGATTTCCAGTTGGAGAGTTCGTGGGATCCACTACCTTCATGCTTTATTATTTTCAGTTATTATTGTAATTTATTACCCCTATTTGTATTGAGGTGGAAGATGTAATTTGTAACCTTATTTATTGGAATTACCTCATTCAGGGAATGCGTGCTGTAATCTTATTGTAAGGTATATTTTTGGAATCATGTGGTATCTTTTATGCCTTTGTTGTAATTTTATCATGTATGGAATGTATGAGTATTTAATTTGTTAAGTAATTAAATGTTATGCTTTTATTTCATGTTTCTTGATTGGGTTTTAAGTAATCTCAGTCTCGTAACCTTAGAGGTTGTTGGAAATGGATAGTGATCTTGCATGTTATTTGTACTTAAACAAAAAAAAAAATAGTACGTTTGGGTAGTAAATTGCAACTTCCTCTAGGGTTGCGTGGCGGGGCATTATAGTAGTTTGGGGAAGTGCATTCCCTTATGATCTTCCATGACTTGAGAGCCTTGGGCCTGATGAATCCTAGTTT